>LR812534.1:19463541-19904104 GCA_903798195.1 Danio kyathit | reverse complement strand
TTGTTTCATTATAATTTAAACGAAGGAAAAACGATAGTAAAACGATGGGAAAACTATGGGAAAACGATAGTAAAACGATGGGAAAACGAGTGGAAAACGATAGGAAAACGATGGGAAAACGATGGGGAAAACGAGTGGAAAACGATGCTAAAACGAGTGGAAAACGAGTGGAAACGATAGTAAAACGATGGGAAAACGATGGGAAAACGAGTGGAAAACGATAGGAAAACGAGTGGAAAACGATGGGAAAACGAGTGGAAAACGAGTGGAAAACGATAGTAAAACGATGGTAAAACGATGGGAAAACGATAGTAAAACGATGGGAAAACGAGTGGAAAACGATGGGAATTGGTCATACACAATAGAGCGCGCTGATTGGTTTGAAGCACGTCTTCTCATGAATTAATACTGCGCACTCAGATACGTCAGAACGCCCTAGAAAAGACAGACAGCCACTGTACTGCTGGATTTACACCTAAGTATCTCATGGCCGTGACGTAGCTTCAAAAATTCGTTTCAAACCGGAAGAACGAATTTGCTCAAAATAACGCAAAAACAACCAATTTTCACTTTTTAGTGCAATATATGTGTCCTAATAGTGTTTATAGCAGCGTGGGACACATATATGACTGTCAACAGCTCAAAAAATGTGTTTTGGTGTTTCGTGACCCTTTAACTTTAGAGTTAAACAAATCAAGGCGAGAGTCAACAGAGTCTGCAGATATACTTGGTGCGAGTGATATGGCCTTCATAAACTGCTCACTAGTGTTCTCATTTATGTATCTCTCATTTATCTATCTTATGTAAAAGGGATCCATCATCTTTTTTAGTTACGTCACATGAATAAATAGTAAAGGTTACGTTGTTTATGTGTGATGTTAAAAACCATAAGAGAATTAAAAGAGAAACCTTGACTCTAAAATGTCGATTCCCTTCCAGGTTTTCTGTACCTGTTGATACAAAGTTTGTATGTACCTGCAAAAACATTTAGGCTATAAAAGTACAAAAAAAAAACAATCATTATAAAGTGAGCATGCCCTTGACCTATTTTTATTTTTGTATAATTCAGGTGATTCAGATCACCTGTCAGTCAAAATTTGACATACTGTACTGTAACTACATAAAATTGCAACTCTAAAATTACAATTATTGTTTATGTTAGTTCAATTGGCATTTAACAATGGCATACCGCAATGTTTATATCATTTGTATAAATATTTACCATTTGGAATAAAAAGCTATACATACGAAAGAAAAAAAGCACTTAATTGCAAATTAAACATAATTGAGGAAAAGTGAAAACAATATATAGAGAATGTATAGGTTTAATAAAACACAAATAAGTGTATGAAATGTGCTAGAAACCCTTGAAGCAGACGCAGACGTCACGCAGACGTCACGTCAGAAGTCAGACACCTCCCGAATCTCGCTGTTTTGCCGCCTGGAAACGTCACCAGTGGTGGAGATCGCGTTTGCGTTTTTTTATCGCGGACGAATGACCTCATGAAAAAATACTATGGTGATTTATAGTAAATATTATAGTGTTTTTGAACATATTTTTTTCAGTATTGGGTTATGTTTATAGTTGTTGTGATACCAGAGCAACTATACCCAGATAGCATACAGTTCTGGGCCACATCTGGGCCAACTATGACACATATGGCTCACTTCTGGCAATGGCAGGAGACATATGGGCCAGATCTGGCCCACACACAGCATGCCAGTATTATTGTGAGTTGTGGTCTGCTGTATGTGGGCCATATGTGGCCCGTGTGTGTCCCACCGGGTGTAGTGTGAGTTGTGGCCTGCTGTATGTGGGCCATATGTGGCCCGTGTGTGTCACCCCGGGTGTAGTGTGAGTTGTGGCCTGCTGTATGTGGGGCATATGTGGCCCGTGTGTGTCACCCCGGGTGTAGTGTGAGTTGTGGCCTGCTGTATGTGGGCCAGATGTGGCCCGTGTGTGACACACCGGGTGTAGTGTGAGTTGTGGCCTGTCTGTGACACACCGGGTGTAGTGTGAGTTGTGGTCTTTTTTGTGAGTTGTGTGTTTTTAGTTCCAGTTTAACTTTGAATAAATAGGAGACTTCTCTGAAAATATTAACATTGCATGCTCTGTTTTAAAACTTTCTGAGTTTGAAAATGATTCTTTAAGTTATTGATAATAGGAATAAGCTATTGCTTTAAGGGAAAGTATATGTTTGCAACCTCATCACTTATTAATTCAGTTTATTTCCTCAATAATGGATTTATTTTTACTTTGATGCTGCTATGAATATAAATTTATATTATCTGTTATATGTAAATGTTCCAGCATGAGTAAAATTCTTTGTCATTTTTTTTTCATATTACCTGGTATGTCTATAAATGTCTATAAATGCAATGAGTTTCATCATTTATTATTTATTGATCCATTAATGTTTTGTTCAGTTTCTTCATTTGAATGAATTAAGACAGTGCTCTACCGCCACCTACTGGTTGGATTTAATTTGATATTAGTACTACCTTTTAATTAATAATTTTACAAATTAATTCATAATCTAATATTACTGACTTAAATGCAGTCTTCTTGGTGTTATTTTTGCAATTATACATTTTTATAATGATTTTGTTTAATTAAGAGTCACATACAACATTGTTATTCCATTTCATTTAATTTGAATATTAAATAGACATAAATGTTTTTTGTTCATGAATAAAATACCTATATTGGAAAAAATGGCAGAGAACTGAACAGTAGAATGTGTATAACATGAATGTGTTCGTGAATCAGCTGTTCACTATAAACTACTTTTATTTATTACTTATTCTTCAGGACACAAAAAAATAATAAAAATAAATCTGACAATTTTTAATGCGCACAGCTAACCCCGCTCCTAACCCTACCCCTCAATTGACGTCACTAGCTCCATTTGAGCGCATTGTGTCTGAGATTGCATGTCTGAGACTGTGCATCTCAGCTTGCATATGCAAGTCTGCAGTCAGATACTAATGCTTCCTTCTGCAACACAGCCCTGAGGGTACAATCCTCAGTGCTGGGAAACACCACACATTATCTTATTCACACACTACAGCCAATGTAGTTAATCCAAAATTCACTTATACTTATACAAACTAATTTGTCTAGTCTTTGCCATGATTACAATATTACATTATATATTTTACATAATATTTTACTAGTTTTTTGCAAGATACTAGTATTCAGCCTAAAGTGCAATTTAAAAAGTTAACTATAGATTAATTATGTTAAAGAAAATTGAGGAAAGCCATTGGACAACAGTGGTTTGTTCTGTAGACATAAAGAATTTATAAAGGGGTTAATTATACTGACATGTTTATTAGGCCTATATAAACAGCCAGACTAAAATAAACAGCCAGACTAAAATAAACAGCCAGACTAAACTTTCTCCAGAATAAAAACTATAGGCTGTAGGAAAAACTGGGAAAATGTTCTTGGTCTATTAAACATAACTTTTGATTTTCACGTGTGTGTGTGTGTGTGTGTGTGTGTGTGTGTGTGTGTGTGTGTGTGTGTGTGTGTGTGTGTGTGTGTGTGTGTGTTTTGTTTACTACACCCCTTTTACTTATGAAACCACACAAAGATGAGGCATAATGGCAAAACAGTCTGATTACCTCAAGTATGCATATACAGTATGTATGTATATTGACTTTCATGGAATAACGTTGCATAAAAATTACAATACAAAACTCACACAAACATACAAAAAAGTGAAAATGACAACAAACAGGACTTAAAACAGAGAGAAATAAAATACAGCACATGCACATCCTAATGATTTATTTGTAACATTTAGTTATATTAGATAGGTCACATTATGTTTTACAAAGCTGTGTAAATCTAAATAAATAAACATATGTAATGCTTTTTATGACTTTTTTTTATTATCAACGAAAATATAAAAAAGGTATACAACAAAGCCAGGATAAATCTTAGTAAAAACAAAATACAGAATAACGTGTAGCTTGTCAGTCTCATCCAATGAGCATTCAGCTGTGTCGTCAGCCAGTCGTTTCCCATGATGCTTTTAGTGAGCGCAGTCTTTGGAGAGCAACTGCTGCCGACTGCTCAATCCGAGTGAAAACTAAATTGGTAAAAGTGGCCATTTTGATTTAACATCCAATTATTACCAAATGTCGGTAACACTTTATTTTGATGGTCCATTTGAGCATTAGTAGACTGTTTGCTTAATATCTGTTGACACTGACATTTAACAGTCCTTCAACAGACATTTAACTGACTATAAGAAACTTTGCAGTTACATGTCAACTTACACTAACCCTAACCCCAACCCCAACCCTAAGCCCAACCTAACAGTCGACTTATAATCTAATGATAATTAGTTGCAATGAAACTTAAATTCAACAAACGGACCGTCAAAATAAAGTGTGACCCAAATGTCTTACAATTTCACATGCCACACTTTATTAGTCTGTGATGTTAACCTTTAACTGTTTGTTTGTTTGTTGCGTTACTTGCGTAACAACAGAAAAGTGGTCACATTACAGACAAAAGTATACCAGGTTATGCAGCCTGATCTCACGAGAAAACGTAAGTATTTTACGTTTTGTCAGATTAGTGGCTAATTCGTACGAATTCGTACGAGTTCAGTCGTACGAAAATGTACGATTTTAAAAAGGAGGCGTGGCACCTAACCCCACCCCTAACCCCAACCGTCATTGGGCGATGGGCAAATCGTACTAATTTGTACGAATTAGATCGTACAAATTCATACGAATTAGCCACTAATCAAAAAGTTACGAATTGGCCGTGAGATAGCGTTGGGTTATGAGCAGAAGCAATTAGGGCAAATGAATTTGTCCTGTATAGGTGTCCTAAATAGATGTACTTAAGCTTTCATATCACTTGATATACACAATTATATAAAGGGAAGGCCTAAATACATACATTTCATTTTAATTGATGCATTAATTTTAAAAAGAACAAGCATTTTTGCAATAAGCTAGCTGTAATGTCACATCAACAGGAATCAACAGGGAGTCGACTTGTCTTTTTTTTTATTTGTTAAATGTGCTCCTATTGTTGGTTGTATTTGTTTTTTGTATCAATTTTATAAAGTGGGGAATGGAAGGCTACTGCTGAGGACCATCAGCAGTACATGATTAACTCACATTTGTTGTGGGCTCTCGCAGTTAAAACACGTGTTGGTGTGGTGAATTAAATGTCATTAACTAAGGGTGAACTTTTGCAGAGTGTGATCTGATGTGTTAAACTATTGGAAAAATAGTTATAGGTTTTTTGTTAGTAAAAGAATACTATCTTTTCATATATTCTGGTGTGGTTCTTCAGACCAGACTGCTACACCTAATCAGGATAAATAAAGGTGAAAGTAGAAGAGTCAAGCATCAAATAGAAAAGAACTTCAGAAATGAACAACAGTTATACTGTTGGATATCCTGTCATTTCTGGTGAACCAACACCAATATGTAATACATTTACTTAGTATTAAATTTCTTACCAAAATGGTCAGTTTAAAGCCCTTTTTTTAATGAAACCCTAACCCTATAGGGCGATTGCTTTGAAGTGAATGCTTGATACTGAGGTTATTGTCTTTACTGCTATCATGAAAGCCAAGAGGCAAACATATATGCTGACCCCAAATGATAAACCAATTATCAGTGTTTAAAAGCTGGCATGACCAACTGTTTACAACCCTCTGATAGCGACAAGTACACTTGCCAAATGTACACCATAAATATTCCTCTGGTTAAAAACACCAAAGAAATTGGAAAGACATTGAGGAGATTTGTTGATAAATCATATCTTTTCATAGATCTATTTACGCAAGACCTTTTAGCAAAATATGCAAAATATTGGCCTTGCAATACCACGAGTTCAGTTCCGAAAAGACTTCAGATGTGGTTATTATTTTATGTGTTATAAAATAAGTAGTTCTCTCATTTAGATGCCAGAGTCTGGTAGTTTAGTAGGACAGGGGTAATTATAGCCCCCTGGTTACAGAGTTGGATGAGGAGTTATTAATAATCAGAAGATTTGATCAGTGAACTGGGCGTGAATTATAAGGAGTGCAAATTACTTTTGTAGCTTCATACTATTGAAGAACACTTTAGTCACAATTTGAGACTATTTAGTGTGGCTGCTGTACATTAACTTTTGCACAAATCCTATGCTGGTCTAGACTGGTGAGTGCTGCTATTGTGCTGGTCAAATGCACTTGCAGAGAGTCATGTTGTTCTCAAGAAAAATGGACCCCTACATGATTTGCATATTTTGCATGTAGATGAATTGAATATACTAAATTTGACCATAGTGCATGTGTGAATGTGAGAGTGTATGTGTGTTTTCCTGTACTGGGTTGCAGCTGGAAGGGCATCCACCGCATAAAACATATGCTGGATAAGTTGGTGGCTCATAACATTGTGGTGACCCCAGATATATCAGGGACTACGCCGAAGGAAAATGAATGAATGAACACATTCCAAAAAATAGGACAGGGCATGTTTAAGAAACTGTCACAACAACTTTCAAGCCAACTTTTTGGCCGATAATTAAAAGGTTTTTCAATAATAGATAAATCTAGACTACACGCAGGTCAGTCAACCACAATCATTCTATTGTTTAGAACACATCACACAATAACTTTACACAGACTTAAACTCTTTTTATTTACAAGAGAAATAAAGTCAAAATGTTTGTGATGTTTTGGAGCCATTTATGTATCCTCGGGTGAGATATCATTGATTTGGTTTTGAGTCAGTTAATTGTGCTGTATGCTTGTCTTTTTCCACTTTTTTTCATTGATTCTGCTTGTTAACTGTGAATTAACAAGTTTATATACGTTGCTCTAAGCCTTTAGCTAACTGCAAAACTGCTTCAGTTACTCTTTATGGTTTGAGACCATATGAACACTGAGCAGTGTTCATTTACACTAAGGATTTTGCACTTTATTTTGATGGTTTGTTTGTTGAATTTAGGTTACATTGCATCTACATGCCAACTTATTCTCTAGATTACGTAGACTGTTAGGGTTGGGGTTAGGGTTAGTGTAAGTTGACATGTGCTTGCAAAGTTTCTTATAGTCAGTTAAATGTCTGTTGAAAGAGCAGTACCAACAGATATTAAGCAGACAGTCTACTAATACTCAAATAAAGCATCTACATCAGTGATCATCAACTGGCAGCCCGCGGGCCGGACTGGATTCCAAAATTGTGAGGATCTAAAAGAAAATAGTGGTCCACACTAGGGCTGTGCAATTAATCGAATTGCAATCGCGATTTGGAACGTTGCGATTAGCTAATCGCAAAAGGCTGCAATATGACATATTATTTAACTTCCCACACTCAGAGCAAACGCATGACTCTGCTGTCTGTGTGTGACAGTCGTCTGTGTGTGACAGCAGTGTTGCCAGATTGGAAATGTGAAAGTATCGTACCAGAACTTCAAAATTATCGTATTCGGAGGAAAATTATCATACAAGCGTCAAACGGAGAGTATACAGCTATTATCTAGACAAATAGAGTTTTGACACAACGTGCAAATTACCACAATAAGTAAAAAAAAGAAGAAAAAAAGAAAAAGAAAAGAACATAGGCGTACCTTAGTGGGAAGGTTCAAACTCCTCGGAGTCACTGTCATTGAAAACCTGCGTGTTTTGCCAGATGTTGAGGGATTCATTTTGCGGTACAAATATGATATAGAGGTAAAGTTGGTTTTATATTCGCACATTCGGACTTTCCCCTTAATCATATAATTTCATAAAAGTATTATTTGCAAACTCCAAATAGCAAAATCATATTAGCAGCCAATGACTATCAAAGTCCAACATTGTTCACAGTCAAATAAACACTGTTAATGTTGTTTTGAAGTCATACTTGCATGCTAATTTCGATCGAATATTCAAAGTAACATGGTAAACAATATAGACTTCTAAATGAACGAATGTGCGAATATAAAACCAACTTTACCTCTATAAATATGATGCCTACATGGAGCGCAACATAGTGCTGGTTGGCTTTAAAGCAGTGCACCCTCCCGAATTTTTAACAGTCTGAGGGTGTGCACGAGCCCATCCAGAGGATCTGTAATGAGCCGATCTCGTGGCTTTGTTTTGATGAGATTAACTTTGGAAAAACACGTTTGCATGTTGCATTTGAATGGAGGAAAAAACGAGAACATCAAGGGCAAACTCCCCTGTTCGTCTCACCTTCCTTTTCAGCACTACTTTTTAAAACTTGACCGACCTCAACCTGAAAACGACTGACTGAACCACGGCTGCGTGCAGCAGGAATGTTAACTTGTGAGAGAAAGCCATTCTCCATGTTGATTGGCTGAGAAGATGTAGCGTAAAATGAGATAGAAACTAGTCATAAGATAGAAAACGTGTCTAACTCCACCTTCTCCTCACAGACATCAGACATAAGATGCAGCTATCAATAAGTATAGAAGCGCTAAGATTACAATGAAACTCATTTTAAATGCCTTAAAATTCTGAAATTATCGTACATTATAGGATTTTTTACATTATTGATCGTACATGGTACAGAGGTCGAAATTATCGTACAAATACGATAATTATCGTACGTCTGGCAACACTGTGTGACAGCCTTACTAGCAATCGAGTGATCACACTTTCGTACTGCCCAATCAGAATTGCGCAACTGAACTATGCGAAACGCCCACAATAACAAACAGGAAATCATGTCATGTGAGAGGCTGTAGCTGCGTTCAGGAAAGCAGCGCCTAAACAGCAGGTGAATTCTCCGTGCAAGAATGAGGTGTGTGAGGTCTGTGACACACACAGGTGAAGATGGCGGTGTTACACCAAATTCTGCGACCATCGGATTCTGTGACTCTAGTAGGCGCTGTTCTCACTGTTTGGCTTGAACTCACTCCCACGGGCGGATTGGACACGCAAAGAGCGTACATGCTCTCGCGTGAACGCGCTCGGCGCCCGTGCACATTATGTGTGCCCGTCTATATATTTCATCGTTCTCTGTTTACTATTATTTTTCTTGCCTTTGATATATAAATGTCAAATTCACATCTATTTAACAGCCCATCCAAGGAAGCATTTTACTATAATATGACCAGTACAGCGAGCTTTTATATTAATTTTAGGTTATTAAAACACACACACACACACACACACACACACACACACACACACACACACACACACACACACACACACACACACACGCACGTAGCGTGTGCCCAATGAATTGTTCAATACAAGTAAATAATCCCTTGTATTTCACACAGAAAAAAATAATGTTCTCCAAATGCAAACAGCTTATATAATAATAATAATAAAAAATTTCTTTTGATAAATACATACACAAATAATCAAAAGGAAAAACACTAATTTGAACATTAAACCGATAATGAAAAGAAAAATTATATATTATAATTAAAATATAACTAAATAAAATACAACACACAACTGTATGTTCAATCAAATGGTTTGTATTGTTTTGCTCTCTCTTTCTCACTTCACAGCGTGCTTGCATCTTTCAAAATTCGCTTGCAAAGAGCACTCGGTCGTATTAGCAGTCGACGCAGAGGCGTTAACCCGTTCCTTTTCTGTTTTAAAGCTTGTCAAGAGACATGCAGTACTTTTACACACAATGCATCGTTGTTGTTGTTTTTTTTCTGTCTATCTTTTTCTACTATTAGTATTATTATTAAAAAAGGTAAGCTGTAGACAAACAATGATTGAAGTACAAGACTTTTTTTACGCTCATTTCAGTATTATTATCATATCCATATTAAAAGGCTATGTGTTGATTCATGCATAAGTATATAGATCTACACCATGGTTTTGTTTTGAAGTTTTTATTTGGTTAACAAAAACCTCTATTTTTTGCTTTTATTTATAGCAATGGTTCTCAAACTTTTTTCATCAAGTACCACCTCAGAAAAAAATGGTCTCTCCAAATACCACCATAATAAGCAGTATTGAAATACAGTAGCGTAGTAGGCCCAGTAAAGCAGCTACAGCTCTGCACAGTTCAAAGACATGGCAGATTAGTTCCTATTATTAAGAATATTATTGTCAGCCACTTTAAACATTATAAATAGTCTGAACATTAACACTGTACTGTGCTTATATGTAAAAAAAACAACAACAAAAAAACTAAAAACGTCAACATTTAAATTAAAATGTGCTTTTAAAAGGTAAAAATAGTAGGTTACTGTTCTTAAAAAGTACTGTACTTAAATGTAAAGTATTAACATATAGTAGCCAATTCATCAACAACTGGAAATGTTGCCTGAACCTCAGAAATATAGGCTATATGCAGTGTTGGGGAGTAACGGAATACATGTACCGGCGGTACGTATTTAGAATACTATTCTTGAGTAACTGTATTCCGTTACAGTTACTATTTTTAAACAGGGTATTTAGAATACAGTTACTTTCCTAATACCATAAGGAAATACTTGGAATACTTCGGGCGATGCGTGTCTGGCCCATAATAATATTACTAAATTGCCGCCGAAACCATAGAAACAGAAGCTACACTCCCGACTGCAAACACCAGCGTTAACTCAGTGAGACTCACGCAAATGACCCTGTTCTCACGCTCTCACGCCACACCTCCATTTTCTCACGCAGAAAAAAGGACGATCGCAAACACCGAACAACCGGACAACAACCAAGATTTTCAGATAAACTGCTTTTTTTGCCGTCATTGTTCGTGAATTTGCTGCTTGATGTTTCGTTTGCACTGTTCATAAAGCAAATTGCCATCAAGTGCTCCTGTAGAGCGACTCTTCAGCCAGGGAGGACTCATTTTTACTCCTCATCGCAACAGAATGACAGATAAGCACTTCTAAATGTCTCTATTGCTCCGCTACAACCACCTTTACTTGTCTGTTGATTAGGAAAAAAAGCATAGGTAGTTAGGTACTGTAGATAGGTGGCTTTACTGGCTAATATGTTTGACTTAAAACAAAACTTGTTCATTTTGATGTTTACATTTTTGTAAAGCAAACTCATTTTGCATTCTTCTAATATTTGCAATATTGTTCTTAGGTGAGAAGTTTTCATAATAGAAATTAAAATGTTAAATAGAACCTGTTACATTACCTCTGATCAGGGGTTTTATTTGAGGCATGCACGCGAGTAAAAATGATGATGATTTTTATGCGTTCACTAGAGTGAATCGGATTAATGTTAGTTCCACATCTGTCAGGCACCTGTAGAGTTAATGCGTTCCAGTAAAACATATACAAATAAAATGGAGCGGCTGCTTTTTAACATGAATGACGCTAAATGAAAGTCAAACCGGTGAGCCAAAATAGTGCCCTTCTGAATCAAATCAGCAGGATGCCCTTCTGGATCTTTCACTTACTTTGAAGACATACGACATGAAGACAGACTACCTTTACATTGACATCAGTAGTTATTTGCCTTAATCTGAATAGGACAATAATATAATTACGGTGTTACGTAAAGTGCTTTTTGAACGTCTATTCACGTTTCCAGCAGAGTCTCATGATATTTCGGGTGTTTCATCTTTAATTTTTCGACTTTAACTGCAGTTCGGCACTTTCACTCATGAACATTTCCCCATGACAAACTGGGTTATTAGACGCGAATATTTAGTAAGGAATGGTGGAAGATGTTTTAATGGGACTTGATAGCGCACGTGAAATAGAAAGAAAAAAACTTCCGCATTTCGTGATCAGTGTTGCCAGATGTAGCTGACTGATTCCAGCCCAAAAGCTATCCAAAACCCGCCGAAATGCAAATTCAAAACCGCCCAATCTGGCAACAAGGTTGTTCGAGATGGGTGTGTGTGTGTGCGGTCCTTTACTGACAGCCTTGTGTGTGGATCTTGTCGCAAAATGCAGAGAAAAGTCCTACATGACAGGAATATCTTGATTGCGGTGTTTACTTCAATAATGCCACCAATATATGCATACTCCACAAGTCTTAACTCCATTTCTAGTTCAGTTATGACTGTAGTCGGATTAAGGTCATCAAAAATCGCTTTTTACATGGTGACTCAATCAGAGTATTGTCTTAATTGTATTAAAATCATATTAAAGTATTGTTGCCCATGTAAACATACTCAATGTTCGACTCAATCACACTGTCAGGGCTCTGTGAACTTGGATTTGCGAAGCAGCATTTTCTGTACGTTCATCAAAAGCAAGTAGACTATGGCTCACACTTATTGACAGTGGAAGATGATTTACAGTTAAAAATAGTCGAGTCAGTAATCCAACCACAGAAAAAGGCTCAGCCTTCACACTGAATCAGGTAAGCTGTATATTTATGTTTCAACGTAATTATTGCTACACAATTTAAACGCAGCCAGTAATATGTGAATGATGTTTGCACATGGGGAATGGAGGGGAGGGGGGGAGTGAAAATGGACAGTTTTAGGGGGGCGTGTGTCCTAAAAGTTTGAAAACCCCTGCATTACCTTGGTTTTACATAAACTATTTTGAAGTTTTTCTTTTCTTGTATAGCTGATATTTTTCTGTGCAGACTGTGAAATACAAAGGGTAAGCAAAATGCATATTATATACATATACTGTATATTACAGACAGTAATGCTGTCTATGTTCAAGCACTTTTTATGTTTATTACAGAAACAGAAATTGAATTTGTTGACACTTTGATAAATAAACATTATTTAATAAACATAATTATATTGTTTTATTTATTTTTCCCTGTCAGTCAATAGTTTAGCATTATAGGCCCTCTGTTTTCCTGCAGAAATTGCTACCAACGCATAGTGTGGCATTTAATAGACTTGAAGGCTGTTTTCAAGGGGAAGTATTCCAAGTATTCCAAGTATTTAGAATACAGTACCAGGATTAAGCAAAGTAACGGAATACGTTACAAAATACATTTTAAAGCAGGTATTCTGTATTCTGTAACTAAATACATTTACAAAGTATTCTCCCCAACACTGGCTATATGTCATTCATATATAAATAATTTTTGATAAATTTAGAGCATGTACATAGGACATATTTTATTCCTCTGCGTACCACTAGAAGGAAGCCCGCGTACCACTAGTGGTACATGTACCACAGTTTGAGAACCACTGATTTATAGCATCAAAGAGCATCCTACACTTAATTTTATTTAGATTTCATACAGATTATTTTCCCCAAAATGCCAAATCACAGGCCTCCAAGCATGCCAAAACAATTAGGAACACAGTGATAACTTTTACCTTAAAAATAGGTAGCATAAGCCTACAGATAACTGTTACCTGACATAGCCAAAATAAAAAAAAATAAAAAATACAAGCCTCTTCCCTGTCTTGCTGTCTCTTTCAAATTAGGATTTTTTTTAAATCACACAACAGAAAATGTATAATATTAGAAAAACCAATGTGTTTTGATATTTTTATCATATAACTGTGCAAATTTAGAAAATGTTAATTCAATATTACATTTTAGAGAAGTAATTGCCAAATAGAATTTCCATAGTAACTTTTTTCCCACATGACTAAGACCCAATTAACCCTTCATATAGTTGTATTTAAATGTATATTTTGGTTCAATAGATGACCTTAGTGAGCTGTGCAAATTTTTATTGTGGGGAAAATAATATAGAAGTGGAAGAAGGAAAGAAAGGAGAAACATACAGAAAGCCATTACCTTGTTCTTGGGTAAGAACCTTCTTTTAAAATAAGATAGCAATCTCAAAACACTTATTCCTCTGTTACAGATTCAGTGACACGTGTGACCGGTGGTATCACATGTAATCACATGTAAAGCCTTACAACTGTGCAGCATGTTAATCCCATACCCTGTCTTTATGTTAATAGTTTTCAAGTTTTGTTAAGTTAAATATTATCTTGGATTTGACCTTTTTGAAAATATACACATGAAAAAAAAAAAAAAAAACATTTCATTGTAATTTAAAGTATGGACTCATTTTAATTTGTGTGCCTACATTCTAACCAACATTTTAGACACACATTCTACAGTCACTTTAATACTTTTTCTTTTTAATTTAAAAGCCAATTAAGAAATTGTATAAACATATTTAGGGAAACATTTAAGAGGATCAACAGTAACATAACTGCTTACAGGGGGAAAATCAGGCTAAAAAGTACTAGATTAATTACTGGATGGATGGATGGATGGATGGATGGATGGATGGATGGATGGATGGATGGATGGATGGATGGATGGATGGATGGATGGATAGATAGATAGATAGATAGATAGATAGATAGATAGATAGATAGATAGATAGATAGATAGATAGATAGATAGATAGATAGATAGATAGATAAATGTGTGTGCGTGTGGTTATGTGTGCGTGTGTGTGTGTGTCTGTTTTAATAACCTAAAGTTAATATAAAAGCTCGCTGTACTGGTCATATTATAGTAAAATGCTTCCTTGGATGGGCTGTTAAATAGATGTGAATTTGACATTTATATATCAAAGGCAAGAAAAAGAATAATAGAAAACAGAGAACGATGAAATATATCGACGGGCACATATAATGTGCACGGGCGCCGAGCGCGTTCACGCGAGAGCATGTACGCTGTTTGCGTGTCCAATCCGCCCGTGGGAGTGAGTTCAAGCCAAACAGTGAGAACAGCGCCTACTAGAGTCACAGAATCCGATGGTCGCAGAATTTGGTGTAACAGCGGCAGCAAAAAAGGACATAAAGAGCTTTTTTCAACGAAAAGTGTAAGTCACATAAACTTAGGGTTACCACTTTTAATACAAAAAAATAAGGGACGCATACTGCAGCGGGGGCCACATCCCCAATCACAGGCCCAATAGCACGCCAGTGGTGGTAAATCGCAACTTAAAATATGTTTTCAGGAAAGTATGAACACTTTCACATTAAAATAAACTGTCTTTTATTGAAATCTGTGTAATCAGATCAGATGCAGTCAGTCTTTCTCTTTTACAACTCTGCAGCACTGTTATAGCTGATGTTATGTTTAATAGTGTGGTACACCTGTGTTAACTCAGCTGCTGTAACCTAGAGGAGAGGAGAAAATACTGATGAAC
The DNA here is from genome assembly GCA_903798195.1 of Danio kyathit. NCBI lineage: Eukaryota > Metazoa > Chordata > Actinopteri > Cypriniformes > Danionidae > Danio > Danio kyathit. The sequence continues at coordinate 19,889,102 of LR812534.1, read as the reverse complement.
CTAATTTTAAAGGGTGGTATTGATAACCGATTTTGGCTAAAATATTTGGTTTTATTTGCAATAACACCTATCCTAACATGGAAACAGCACATACATAAACTAGCTACAAACATTAGCTAGTAAAGTTTCCAAATAGCCTATTTCTCATTTTAAAAAGTTGCAATTTACTAGTTTATTTTCTTTACATGGGCGTTGTGTTGTTTATTAATGTAATAAATGTAATGTTTCATGTACTAAATTAATGCGTATGTGCCTGACTTAATCTTAACAAACAAATCATAATTGGAACGTGATCCACTTACATTGTATTTACAGAATTTATACAAACTACAATTTGTGACCCAGTGTGTGAAAACCAGCCCAAATCTAATTCTGAGAGAAAGTTTGATCGTAGCCATTCATTTCACTGTGATTTCAGTTGTTGGTATGGTTTTACTCAGTTAATATTAATATTTTTATTATTTTCACAGACTGTTCTTTACTTAACTCCAGCTAGATTTCACAGACTGGGTCACCTTCATTACCATGTCTGCTTCGGGAGAGACTGTGACTGTGCATTGATTTTTGTGAGCTCTGTCATTGCGGGAATGCTGCTCTCCGGAGGCATGCTGTCGTGCGTCCCGCATGAGCCACAGAGAACGCTCTCTGCCAAATCGTGCAGTTGGCTTGATAACAATGTCTACCACTCTGCAGCCAGGTATTTGTTTATTCCCGTTCTCTGCGGTACTTTTGCAGCCGCTTCCGTTTAAACTCTGAAACTTTAAGACGCGGAGGGTTACCTGGAGAAGCAAGACTCTGCTTAAAAGACACGCCCTCCTTACTGGACAAAGACCAATCAAACTAACGATTACATGTAGTATTACCTATCTTTTACAGTCTATGAGTATTACCCAATCAAAAGTAGGAAGTGAGGCATCTTCATAAAATGCGTGTGGAATGAATTGCATGAAAAGCTACTTTAAAAAAAAGATAAAAAATACGGAACAAAAGCCGTCCCGTATTGATTCAAAACGGGACGCGCAATTTTATCCTCAAATACGGGACGATTCCGTATTTTAAAGGACGGGTGGCAACCCTACATAAACTCGAGTTCGCTACTGAATGTGTCCATCATGATAATGCCGTTAATGCTCGTGTTTTGTGCTTTAACGTACAGTCTGTCGTTATAGCAGGCTGGTAAAGTCTGTAAATAATATGCCCTGAAAACTAACTGCAGAATAAACAGCTAAATGCAAAAGTATAGAATCCCTGCCTGACAGTTCTCCTGATCTCTCAGAGTTATAGGTGCAATTTCGGTTGAAACAGTTTGTCAGAAAAACTACAGCCTGTGCTCCATCTTTTATTAATACTCGTGTCATGAGACATGTTTCATTTGCACTACGGCTAAAATAAACGGAAGTCTTTATTAAACTCTCTCTTTATCAGTTAATAAACATTCTTTTAACGTTACACTGTCAGGCCTGTAGCCAGCTTTTTGAATTGGTTATTTTTGCAGTTATTCGCCTGATTTTCTATTTAGTTATGAGGTATAAATATTACATTTTAGTGACATTTTAAGAACTAATTTTTGCTGCATTATCTTGTCTGATGGTTATCATAAACACACTTTTGATGTACCAAAATATATTTTAAATCATTTTGTCATTTTGCTTATCACACTATTTTACTATTTTAACTGTTTATTTACAAATGTGCATTTAAATTGTAAGTTTAATATTACAGTTTTATAAAAAATAATGAAAATTTATAATAAACAAATGAAAATATACTTTTAATATACAAATTTATTATCTTTCATTACACACACACACACACACACACACACACATACACATACATATAAGTACAATTTCAGAGATGTTTGCTATATAAGTTAATATCTTTTAAGCTCCTTTTTTAACTAACACTGAATTTTAGTAGTAAGAAGCTAAAATACAGAATATTGAATTATTTACTTGACTACAAAATTAAATCGCAAATCAAATCGAAATCGCAATATTTGTCAAAATAAATCGCAAAAGTATAAGAATTAAAAAGTATAAACATTAAACATAATGTTAAGCCAAAATGATATTTTTATTTGATTTTCTTCTTGGGGGTCCGGCCCCCAAGGAGACTGTCTCGTAAAATTCTGGCCCTCTGACAAATATAGTTGATGACCCCTGATCTACATAAAGGGTTACCGAATTTTGCTGTGCCAATACTATTGTAACCTGCCTTATGCATCTTTGTTTAATAAACATATTCAAGTTACTGGATTATTTATATTTATTTAAATATAATTATACACAAATTAATGTGATATTAAAAATAAAATGTGTTTTTGCTTGTATTTTTACTGAGATCATACCAGCACCCATAGGATAACATATGCTGGCCCACAAGCAAACCAGCATCTCAAGCTGGTACAAACATGCAAAACATGGAAGAGATTCCACTTACACACCTGCTTCTCATGCTGGAGACCGGAAATGTTTAAGCAACCAGCATGTTTGGGTCGGGCAAAGTACCTCACAGAGGCCAAAGAATTTAATTCATGAAACAAGCAACATGTTTGGGTTTGGCAAAAAAAAAAAGAACTTAAGTCAAGCCAAGTTAAGAACTAAAACACCAATCGAGAACAAACTGAGAACAAACCTTAAAAGAAGCCAGGATCAGTCAGGTAATCAGTTCTCCTCTGACCAAATGGAAAAAGATTCAGGGCTGCAGTCTAAATCATGTCTGTGGCCTTGAGAAGGATGAGTTTCCATTGTGATGGAAGTGTAGGTTCAAGTATGTCTTCTGCATGTCTACAATCTGCCAAAGGGATGTCAAACTCAGTTCCTGGAGGGGCACAAGAAGTTTAGCTTTGACCCTAATTAAACACACCTAATTGAGTGATCCAGGCTTGTTTGAAACCTACAGGTAAGTGTGTTGAAGCACTGAAGTGTTGGAACTCAACTCTGGAACAGAAATCTCTGCAGTTTGACAGCTCATCCGTCACTGAAGTCTTTGCAGGAATCTTGTGTTCTTCACATATCAATGTCCCCACTGACATTTAGTCCTGACTGACCTGCAGTTGACCACATGTTTGGTCTTCGTGATGATGTTTGACCAAACATGGGGAGCATTTTGTAGGTTAGAACCACTAATATACACACTAATATACAATCAGAACCACTTGTTTGTTAAACAAAACTACAGTAAAGTTTCTCATATAATATCTAAAAGACAGAAAATATCACTTTAAAACTGTATTATACTCAAATCATCTAAACATTTGCATATTATGTAGTGTTACTGAAATAAATATAAAACTGAACAAATATTTACACACATTTACATATGTAAATAAATAGACTGAATGATTTCTGCAGGCACAGATTCGTGTGGGCCTATTTATAACCGAAAGGTTTGATTCCCGCTCACTGTTTCAGATGTGTGTTCACTGCTGAGTGTGTGCACTTGAATGAGTTAAATTCAAGCACAGGAGACTTTAAAAGGTTTCAATTTTGGATTCTGCTAGTAGCAGTTTTTTTCGATAGACCCTATTGTCTCTAAAGGATTAGAACGGGTGGTGACTTTTGCTAGCCTGCTCGGCTCCTAAGCACGAGTGTTACTAGAAAATCCAGCAATATCATTGGTTTGAATTAACCTTGTGATGAAGAGTCAATAACATTTTATGTCATTTTTATTATTTCTGTGTAACAAACAATTAAATTATGACAGAAGTGCTGCGATATGATAGTTGCGATATAAACATTGATGTTTAAAATGAAAAACCATCAAAAGCAACTTGACCCTCCACTCTTGTAGCAATTACATCATTTCACCATTAGGTGGCAACAGTCAATCAGCTATTGAACATGCATTTGTCATTTAAAGAATAGCTAGAAAACTATTTACTCACCCTTAAGAGGTTACAAAACTTGTATTTCTTCTGTTGAACACATAAAAGAAAATATTCTGGAGAAAGCTGGAAACCTGTAACCATTAACTTCAATATTGGAAATCAAACAAAAACAAATATGGTATTGAATGATTACAGGTGGCAGCACAGTGACGCAGTGGGTAGCACTGTCGCCTCACAGTAAGAAGCTGGTTCGAGCCTCGGCTTGGGTCAGTTGGCATTTCTGTGTGAAGTTTGCATTTTCTTCCCGTGTTCGCATTGGTTTCCTCTGGAGGAAGACATGCACTATAGGTGAATTGGGAGAGCTAAATTGTCCGCAGTGTGTGAAAGAGAGTATATGGGTGTTTCCCAGTGATGGGTTGCAGCTGAAAGGGCATCCGCTGCGTAAAACATATGCTGGATAAATTGGCGGTTCATTCTGCTGTGGCGACCCCAGATTAATAAAGGGACTAAGCCGAAAAGAAAGTGAATCTTGTGTCATCTTCCACACTTCTCATAACTAACAATTAATCCTGGGTGTTCCAACACTAAAGTTGTAAATTGTTAAACGCAGAGTTCCTTTCATATTTGCATATCTGTGGTGTAATGAACCCACGATTCTATTTGACCAGGGGTTTAAAATGACCCAAAATTATTTAAAAAGTGGAAACCCCTCTTGTTACCATGGTCTGCTTTTTGTGCAAAGAATATGCTTCCTGAAAACAAACTCCCAGGTGGGTTCATTGTACCAGCATTAAGCCTGAGAATGTAAGATGTAACACAAGAAAAGTTCTTGCCCAACATATTGATCAAAAATGTCCTCTAACTGGCACAAGAAAAAGATTGATGTTGTGTAAACTTTATCTTTTTTTTCATATATAAATGTAAAAAAATATATTTCCTAAATACAATTGACATGCTTCTTTGGTAATACTTAAGCCATTTATATATATATATATATATATATATATATATATATATATATATATATATATATATATATATATATATATATATATATATATATATATATATATATATATATATACACAGGGAGTGCAGAATTATTAGGCAAGTTGTATTTTTGAGGATTAATTTTATTATTGAACAACAACCATGTTCTCAATGAACAGAAAAAACTCATTAATATTTTAGCTGAAGCTGAATATTTTTGGAAGTAGTTTTTAGTTTGTTTTTAGTTTTAGCTATTTTAGGATATCTGTGTGTGCAGGTGACTATTATTGTGCATAATTATTAGGCAACTTAACAAAAAACTAATATATACCCATTTCAATTATTTATTTTCACCAGTGAAACCAATATAACATCTCAACATTCACAAATATACATTTCTGACATTCAAAAACAAAGCAAAAACAAATCAGTGACCAATATAGCCACCTTTCTTTGCAAGGACACTCAAATGCCTGCCATCCATGGATTCTGTCAGTGTTTTGATCTGTTCACCATCAACATTGGGTGCAGCAGCAACCACAGCCTCCCAGACACTGTTCAGAGAGGTGTACTGTTTTCCCTCCTTGTAAATCTCACATTTGATGATGGACCACAAGTTCTCTTTCATATTTGCATATCTGTGGTGTAATGAACCCACGATTCTATTTGACCAGGGGTTTAAAATGACCCAAAATTATTTAAAAAGTGGAAACCCCTCTTGTTACCATGGTCTGCTTTTTGTGCAAAGAATATGCTTCCTGAAAACAAACTCCCAGGTGGGTTCATTGTACCAGCATTAAGCCTGAGAATGTAAGATGTAACACAAGAAAAGTTCTTGCCCAACATATTGATCAAAAATGTCCTCTAACTGGCACAAGAAAAAGATTGATGTTGTGTAAACTTTATCTTTTTTTTCATATATAAATGTAAAAAAATATATTTCCTAAATACAATTGACATGCTTCTTTGGTAATACTTAAGCCATTTATATATATATATATATATATATATATATATATATATATATATATATATATATATATATATATATATATATATATATATATATATATATATATATATATATATACACAGGGAGTGCAGAATTATTAGGCAAGTTGTATTTTTGAGGATTAATTTTATTATTGAACAACAACCATGTTCTCAATGAACAGAAAAAACTCATTAATATTTTAGCTGAAGCTGAATATTTTTGGAAGTAGTTTTTAGTTTGTTTTTAGTTTTAGCTATTTTAGGATATCTGTGTGTGCAGGTGACTATTACTGTGCATAATTATTAGGCAACTTAACAAAAAACTAATATATACCCATTTCAATTATTTATTTTCACCAGTGAAACCAATATAACATCTCAACATTCACAAATATACATTTCTGACATTCAAAAACAAAGCAAAAACAAATCAGTGACCAATATAGCCACCTTTCTTTGCAAGGACACTCAAATGCCTGCCATCCATGGATTCTGTCAGTGTTTTGATCTGTTCACCATCAACATTGGGTGCAGCAGCAACCACAGCCTCCCAGACACTGTTCAGAGAGGTGTACTGTTTTCCCTCCTTGTAAATCTCACATTTGATGATGGACCACAAGTTCTCTATGGGGTTCAGCTCAGGTGAACAAGGAGCCCATGTCATTAGTTTTTCTTCTTTTAGACCCTTTCTTGCCAGCCATGCTGTGGAGTACTTGGACACATGTGATAGAGCATTGTCCTGCATGAAAATCATGTTTTTCTTGAAGGATGCAGACTTCTTCCTGTACCACTGCTTGAAGGTGTCTTCCAGAAACTGGCAGTAGGACTGGGAGTTGAGCTTGACTCCATCCTCAACCCGAAAAGGCCCCACAAGCTCATCTTTGATAATATCAGCCCAAACCAGTACTCCACCTCCACTTTGCTGGCGTCTGAGTCGGACTGGAGCTCTCTGCCCTTTACCGATCCAGCCATGGGCCCATCAAGAGTCACTCTCATTTCATCAGTCCATAAAACCTTAGAAAAATCAGTCTTGAGATATTTCTTGGCCCAGTCTTGACGTTTCAGCTTGTGTGTCTTGTTCAGTGGTGGTCATTTTTCAGCCTTTCTTACCTTGGCCATGTCTCTGAGTATTGCACACCTTGTGCTTTTGGGCACTCCAGTGATGTTGCAGCTCTGAAATATGGCAAAACTGGTGGCAAGTGGCATCTTGGCAGCTGCACGCTTGACTTTTCTCAGTTCATGGGCAGTTATTTTGCGCCTTGGTTTTTCCACACGCTTCTTGTGACCCTGTTGACTATTTTGAATGAAACGCTTGATTGTTTGATGATCACGCTTCAGAAGCTTGGCAATTTTAAGAGTGCTGCATCCCTCTGCAAGATATTTCACTATTTTTGACTTTTCTGAGCCCGTCAAGTTCTTCTTTTGACCCATTTTTCCAAAGGAAAGGAAGTTGCCTAATAATTATGCACACTTGATATAGGGTGTTGATGTCATTAGACCAGACCCTTCTCATTACAGAGATGCACATCACCTAATATGCTTAATTGGTAGTAGGCTTTCGAGCCTATACAGCTTGGAGTAAGACAACATGCATAAAGAGGATGATGTGGTCAAAATACTCATTTGCCTAATAATTCTGCACTCCCTGTATATATATATATATATATATATATATATATATATATATATATATATATATATATATATATATATATATATATTCACTCTTCACTTTATTAGGTATACCTTACTAGTACCGGGTTGAACCGCCTTTTGCCTTCAGAACTACCCTAATCCTTCATGGCATAGATTCAACGAGATACTGGAAATATTCCTGAGATTTTGGTCCATATTGACATGATAGCATCATGCAGTTGCTGCAGATTTGTCGGCTGCACATCCATGATGCGAATCTCCCGTTCCACTACATCCTAAAGGTGCTCTATTGGATTGAGTCCTGGTGACTGTGGAGGCCATTTGAGTACAGTGAACTCATTGAAATGTTCAAGAAATCAGTGATTCACGCTTTATAATATGATGATTCACGCTTTATGACATGAAGATGGGTACTTTGTGGTCATTAAGGATTAGAATCAAAAAGAGCTTTATTGCCAGGTATGTTCACACATATGAGGAATTTGTTTTCATGACAGAGCTTCTACAGTGCAACAGAATTACAGACAGGACTAAAAAAAAAAAACAGATAAAAAATACATTTTAAAAAGTAGTGAATGCAAATATACAAATTGACAAGTGTATGTACAGGTATTACTATATACAACATTATATGGGCAGCTGTTATGTGCAAATTGGGATGTAAAGTGTGTTGTTAGATAAGTGTATATGTGTATAAAAGTGTATAGCAAGTAGTGATGTTGGTTCAACAATTATTATCATCAAGTGTTCATGAGATGCATGCCTCAGGCAAGAAACTGTTGGGCTGTTCTGGTGCGGAGTGCTCTGTAGTGTCGACCAGAAGGTAAAAATTCAAAGAGGCAGTGTGCTGGGTGTGAGCGGTCCAGAGTGATTTTGGCAGCCCTTCTGCTCGCTCTGGATAAGTACAGTTCTTGGAGAGTAGGGAGGGTTGTACCAATGATTCGCTCAGCAGTCCGAACTATTCAACGTATCTTCGTAGTTCGGATTTGGTAGCAGAACTAAACCAGACAGTTATTGATGTGCAGATGACTGAAAAAGGGATGGACATGGTCAGCAACAATATTCAGGTAGGCTGTGGTGTTGACACAATGCTCAATGAGTACTAATGGGCCCAAAGTGTAAAATGAAAATATCCCCCACACCATTACACCACCTCCACCAGCCTGAACCGTTGATATAAGGCAGGATGAATCCATGCTTTCATGTTGTTGATGCCAAATTCTGACCCTATCATCCGAAAGTTGCAGCAGAAATCGAGACTCATCAGACCAGGCAACGTTTTTCTGAGCCTGTGTGAATTGAAATCGGTTTCCTGTTCTTAGCTGACAGGAGTGGGATCCAGTGTGGTCTTCTGCTGCTGTAGCCCATTCGCCTTAAGGTTGGACGTGTTGTGCATAAAGAGGTGCTCTTCTGCATACCTCAGTTGTAACGAGTGGTTATTTGGGTTACTATTGCCTTTCTATCAGCTCAAACCAGTCTGGCCATTCTCCTCTGACCTCTGGCATCAACAAGACATTTGTGCCCACAGAACTGCCGCTCATTGGATATTTTCTCTTTCACTGGATACATTCTCTTTAAACCCTAGAGATGGTTGTGCGTGAAAATCCCAGAAGATCAGCAGTTTCTGAAATACACAGACCAGCCCGTTTGGCACCAACAACTATGCCACGTTCAAAGTCACTTAAATCACCTTTCTTCCCCATATATACTGTATATATGATAAGAACCTAATGTGTCCTTTAAAAAAAGTATTTGTTGATTTATTTGGTTTTGATTTATTTGATTTTATTTGAGTATACTGTAAATTGAACGTAATGGATTGGTTAGGATTACCTTATTTTAGTTATAGGAATCACTCTTTAAAAATGTACAAGAATTACAAGACGTACAAATGAGAAGAAACTGCATATGACAGCAGGAAATATTCTGTGGGTTGTCAAGGTTTTTCCCTCAACCACTATAAAAGCCCTCTGAAAAAAGACATCTACATGCCATGCAGGTAAATAATAACAGTACATTTATGGTTACACTGTGAAGTGCCCCAGATTCATCACTCAACCTAATGATGATCTGTCCAGAACTTGCCAAATCTGAAAGAAAACGAACAAAGAGCAATGTTTTAAATGAGACTTTATTGAAGGAGAGAGGAAACGCTGCAGCGATCAACACCCAAGTGCCCCGGTCCCCCAACATGTCATAGTGCGTAGTGAAATGAGCACTGGTTACTGTTGGGCGGAGCTAAACAGACACAACATAGAAGTAGGCGCGATTTCGACGATGTCTCGCTCTCGCTGGGCTTTTGTTTAAATGTGTGTCTTCAGTCGAACTACCGACGAGAGAAGACCACGGTAAGCGCAAGGTCTTTATCTGCAAGCTTTCAACAAGTTGTTTTTGTTGCTTTAACATTCATATAGCGTAATTCGGTCAAAACGTAAAGTTCTGACAAAACAAACAATTTCGATAGAATGCTATTCATGGTCCTCTCTAACGTTACATTTGCACCTTTTTGTCCATACAACGTCAGCATAACACTAAATTATGTACGAGGTAACGTTACTAGTTAGTAATTACTGAACTAGAGTAGACACCATAATATTGTTGTCTCATGCATACAGCGAGATGAATAACGTTAAGTCTGTCCTAGTTAACATTCATTTGAATGCATCACAATTCATAAGACCCTGCTTCGTTGTTTAAGTGTGTCCTTAAGGAATGAACTGTGGCATATACTGAATTAATAAGTCTCTCTCTCTCTCTCTCTCTCTCTCTCTCTCTCTCGGTGTGTGTATACTGTGTGTGTGTGTGTGTGTGTATATGTATGTGTATATATATATATATATACGTATATATATATATATATATATATATATATATATATATATATATATATATATATATATATATATATATATATATATATATGTATGTGTGTGTGTGTGTATAAGTGTGTCTTGAATATATATAGATATATAGATAGATAGATAGATAGATAGGTGTGTACTGTATGTATGTATGTATGTATGTATATGGGTGTGTGTATATAAGTATATGTGTTAGTAATGGATCACAAATTTATTACAAATAACATTTATTGATTTTTTTTACAAAACAGTATCGCAAGAAACTTTTTAACAGATCTTAGAACCTGCAATTTTATAAAAATACACTGTTACTACTACTGTTGCTAAATATAATGATTCAGTTATTCACTCATAAACTTCATGTTTAATTGCTAGATGGGTCATTTTAAAGAATTATTCAGTGGCATATTTTTGAACTTCATAACTAACTCAAGAGACTAAATCTCTCTGCAATCGTTACAAATTTAGGATTAATCTACAAGTATAAAAAAAGTATTAGTCCGCAGGTCACATGTGATACGCACCTTGGGTTGTGGTCCATGACCGTGACACCCCTAAAAAAATATATACACACATATATATATATTTAGTGGTCATAATTTTATTTATTTATTTAAGGTGTCTTTGTTGCTGTGAAATTATACTATAATATTACAAAAACAATAAACATGGTTATTGTAAATAAACCACGGTTAACCATAGTTTAGCAATGGTATTTGTAGTGAAAATGTGGTTATCAAATGGTATAACAAATGGTTATCAATGCACCAAAAACTATAGTGATGTATTTGCATAATAAATCCTTGTATAATTTTCATAACAGATTGAGGAGTAAGAAATATTACTCAGAAACAATGCTTTGACATGAAATGCACTTAAGATACTTGCATGTTTTTCTCTAGCTGTTCCTCAAAAGTCTTCCTGTCAGTATTGAAGATGTTTGCAAAAGCCACTAAGAACCTGCTCTCTGAGATAGACTCTGAAGGTTTCCTGATCCCAGTGTTGAGCCTGAATGACTCAGACGGTCTGAGTCCTCAGGCGCTGGTCATCAAGCGTAACCGATACTGGTTTTGGCAGCAACCCAAATACATGCCAACAGACTTTAAACTGAGTGATGTTCTTGTTGGAGATCCCATAAATCCAGGTATAGTACAATTTTTTTTTAAATCATTCTTTACTGAAAAGTATAATCCATGACTTTCAAAGACATGCACTATACTGTATGTATATATATATATATATATATATATATATATATATATATATATATATATATATATATATATATATATATATATATATATATATATATATATATATATATCTATCTCTCTAACTGCAGTTCGGCAGTTTCACTTTAACTCACGAACTGGGGTATTAGATGCAAATAAGGAGTAAGGACTGGTGAGAGTGTTATGGAATTTAATAACGCATGCCAAATGAAATTCTCAATGTTTGTGTGTGTGCGGTCCTTTACTGACTGCCGTGTGTGGATCTGGATCTTGTCAGAAAATATGGCGAAAGGTCCTAAAGACCGCGGTGTTTACTTCAATAATGCCACTAATATATGCATACTCCACACGTCTTAATTCCATTTCTGTTTAGTTCAGTTATGACTTTAGTTGCATTAAGGTAATTAAAAATCGCTGTTTCAAGCTTATGTAGGCCTACAGTTCAAAATTCATGTTTAACTGAGTTTCTCAAGCAGTTTGTGATGCATTTTGAAACCGCAGATGAGCCCCTGGTCTAATACGCCACCTGGCTCAAGAAACCCTTTCTCAAAGACTTTACTATTTGGGTAGCACACATATTCCGAATGCCTTCAGCAAAATTCAAATGAGCCATTTTAATCTAGATTAATCTAGATTAATTCCAAGATTAATCTAGATTTAAAAAATTAATCTATGCCCACCTATAATATATATAGCATATAGCCTATATATATATATATATATATATATATATATATATATATATATATATATATATATATATATATATATAGAGAGAGAGAGAGAGAGAGAGAGAGAGAGAGAGAGAGAGAGAGAGGAGAGAGAGAGAGAGAGAGAGAGAGAGAGAGATACACATAGTCTAATATTAGAAATAGAGATTTGAAATGTACTTTAAAATTACATTAGTTGGAAGTGTCAATTTAAAAATTAATTTAAAGAAATGTCTATTAAAGCCCTTTATATGGTATTTTTCACAATTATAATTATGCTCTAAAAATTGTATCAAAAATGTTTGTGTGTTTATCTGTGTAGCCAGGCGTTTTTAGTTTAACCTTGCATGAGGGAACTGATGATAATTTTTTATCTTTGTCCACAGTTGTGGTTGAAACTGAATTTTTGACCTATAAAGGCAAAGTTGTGGATAATAAAAGTGGAAGTGCTGTAGCAGAACTTGGGCCGGGGACTATTAATATAGGTGGCTCTGGATCCAGCAAACTTCAGTCATCATTTGGAAACTTAAAGAAACAGGAGCTGGATTTGCAGAAGCTCTTACAGGATTCCAAATCCAGGTGAGCACATGAGGGCATGAAGAGATACTTTTTCACATCCTTGGACAGATAAGGGTGTTTACTGTCGTGGGCTGTGGTTTTAATTCAATAACCCAGGCACGGGTGAAAGGGGGGGAAAAAGAGGAAATGAAAGTGCAGGGTGTGTTGTTAGTTCAAAAATTTGAATATGTTTGTAATCATCTCTTCTTTTTTTAAACGCCCTTGATCACAAACTGAGATTCAGACTGTATAAATGTTTCTTTCTTTTTAATTAAACTAAATACTTTAAATATCTTTTATTTCTGAGCAGCAAATCAGCTTGTTAAAATGACTTTGGAAGGCATGTGACACTAAAAACTACAACAGTGATGCTAAAAAATAATATATTTTTACATTTTCATATGTAGAAAAGTTATCTTTCAGTGTTTTGTCATATGACTTAAAACATTATTTTACCACTAACATGTCATTACCATTTTTTATGACTTAATCAACCTGACAACACCAACTGCTGCATGTAACTTCAACATATTTAATTTTAGGTCTATTAATGCAGGTAAAAAACAAACAAATATATACTGTCCAACTTGTTTGAAAAAGTTTGGACAGTATAGCCATGTCACTCTTGAATAACTGCTGTGATTGTGATTTCGGTAGAGTTCTGGACCTGCAGCACTCTCTGATCCAGCAGACACGGGACGCAAAGACGGAGGTGTTGGCGGTAGTGAAGGAACGAATCATTACCACTCAGCCCTGCACCATCACTGAGGAGGTTCAGGAAGGTGGTTCCTGCTCAGCAATGTTTGGGTTCAATAAGACAATAAAGGTTGGGCTTTTCTTTTTTTTTTCTTTTTTTGTCATTAAAAAAATAATGTGCCCTTTTTTCATTAACAAACTCTTGGGCATTGGGCACATATTATCATCCATCCAATGACATCCTAGTGGAAACTTGGTCTGATGTCTTGTATTTCTCTACAGGTTTCAGCTAATGATAAAGGAAAGCCTTCGATTGCTTATGACACTGATGTGTCTATCGACATCCCCCCTAAAACCACCCTTGCTTACAGGGTGATTGAATTAGACGTTGCTCACACAGGACACTATGGTAATGATGTTTTGCTAAAGCAAAGTATTTTGCATTTTTTAACCATCCAATTCAGACAACCAAATAGTTTTGATTGAGGTGCCAGATTACATTTAAGAAAAATAAATGGGACAGTATCAAAGTTGACTAAATTCAGCACAGTATCAGAGTTGTTTGTTGTGCAAAAGTAAAACCTTTCTTAAAATGAAATATGTGAAAGGTAACTGTTTTCTGTTTTGCCAGAACTGTGTCTGCTGCCAGCAGTCAAGGGTGGATTTGAAATTGATGGCCCAGTCAAGGTGAAACAAGCAGTCACAGTTAGTGCTGCACCAGGGAATCCAACCCACAACATGCAGAAAGGTAACAACACAGTTTCATGACTGTATATGTTTTTAATGACATTTTTTTATCTTAGTATAGTTATTTAGAGGCTCAATATATGGTTGTGATATAATTCAGATCCAAAAAAGCCCAAATAAATATTCTGCACAAAACTTCCCAAAGCAAACTACCATAAATACTTTATAAATACAAAGCATAGGCAGATGTGCTCGGATGATTTTCAGATTCTATCTTCCTTTCAGTCAGTGAATAAAACATGTACACACAAAATAGCTGCTTTATAGTAAAATTTTAAAATGTCATTCATGTTGTTTAAAAACTGTAGCCTGCTTTCTTTAAACAAATTTACTGTATAAATCTCTATGTAAATATGACTTGATTCAGAAACATAGATTAACAGTATTTTAAATAGGGTATATTTAGGGTGGTAAAGAAATGCAAGTTAGATATTAGATAAAGATATATCCAGATAAAGATGAAGTACATCCCAGCAGGTTATGGCAGAATAAAGCCTGACAGGCTTATCAGCAGCCTGACGCAAAGTAGTTAAAAACCGAGATTGGACAGACAAGCAGATATGAATGTGGATGAGAGTATATGGACGTGAACGTAGGCCTATTTACTGACGGTCATTTGAAGTTCCCGGATGAGCTTGTGTTATTCAGCAGTTGTTATCTCAAAATAACATACCTTGGAATGTCACGACTGACCAATGTTGGCAGTAGTGTTGCTACAAGTAATGAGGCTACTAGCTTAACTACATTTCTCAGATCAAATAGCTTTTCAGTAGCAAAGCTATTTTTTAGTCAAGTAGCGCAGTAGCGTCCACACAAGCTACATTTACCGATCGCGGATCAATTAGTGACTGCACCGACATTCACGGCTGTGAGGCCGGTGTCTAGCCAATGAAAGTAAATCTATGGCTGCTTCAGAAACCGCATATTTCCATACTTTACAGTAGGCTAAAATCATTATGCGAGCCGAGTAGTATGTCCGAATTCATAGAATTCGAAAATCAGTATGCGCGAAGTACCCGGATCTCTTGCTACTTCCGGGGAGATTCTGAAGTGCGCATCCCATTCACGCTGCACTATCCCATGATGCCCCGCGAGAGAATTCATGAATGCGAGTGAAGCGACGCAGGTAGGTCACGTGACCATGACAAAATGGTGGATGTAGTATGTTCGAATTCCATTCATACTACTCACATTCATACTGTATAGAACATACTTTTCTAACGGCCGAGTAGTACGTTTAAATTTCAAATGCAGTACCTACTGAGTAGTAGGCGGTTTTGGACGCAGCCCATATGATGGCAATTTCTTCTTCCTGTTTTACAGTGGTCGACAACAAACTTTTTGGTGCGTTACTGCCACCTCTCGCTCTGGTTGGTGACGTTGCCAACCAATTAAACTAACACAAGATATTTGCTTGATGGAAAGATGACTGAAAAGAGTTATTTCTGAAGCAGGATTTCTCATGACCATACCTCGAGAAGTACATGTTAAGATGCAATAACGTTAATTCTGATGCTGTGCTCAAAAATACTTTAATAATTTATAGTAAGTACTACTATAAATTACTACATTATGTTGTGTAATTCATAAACGAAGAGTTGTAAATATATATATATATATATATATATATATATATATATATATATATATATATATATATATATATATATATACATACATACATACATACATATATATATATATAAATATATATATATATATAAATATATATATATATATATATATATATATAAATATATATATATAAATATAAATATATATATATATATATATATATATATATATATATATATATATATATATATATATATATATATATATATATAAATATATATATATATATACACACACACACACACACACGCACACAATAAAATGCTTATTCCTAGACATTTCCCTTTACTATAAATTACTATAGTATTTTAAATATGCAACACCTGGTTTTATTGGATTTAGCGGTTATATAATTTGTTTCTGTTTAGCACAGCATGTTATTTGCAGTAAATAATTGAACTGAACAATTCTGCCTCATGTTTCATTGACAGTTTTATTGATCACTAAGATATGATTGACTTGGATTTAAGTTGATTAAAAATAAAAATTGCAAAAATAGCTTAGATGTAGCTTAGCTACTTTTGCCAAGTAGCTTTTAGCTTAGCTTGCTACATTTCCCAGAGAGTAGCTTTTAGTGTAGTTAAGCTACACCGTGCTGCGCCTAGACTGCAGCTCTGCACAAGACGTTTGGCCATAGGGGTAATGGTCGTGCCCAACTGAGCCAGGTTTCTCTCGAGGTTTTTTAAATCTTCGCTTTCGCCAATTGGTGAAGTTTTTTCCTCGCCGCTGTCGCCACTGGCTTGCATGGTTCGGGATCTGTAGAGCTGCGCATCGATGGATTTGCTCTTCAGTGTTTGGACTCTCAGTAGTGATTATTAACCCACACTGAACTGAGCTAAACTGAGCTGAACTTAATCTCTGAAAATTGAACTGACACTGTTTCAATTCACTATAATCTTCCATGTGAAGCTGCTTTGACACAATCTACATTGTATAAGTCCTATACAAATAAAGATGAATTGAATTGAATTGAACATTTTGAGTACCTAATAGCTTAGCTCACTACATTTTTTCAAGTAGCTTGCCCAACACTGCAACTGACCAATCAGTATTCTAGACAGCCGTGTAATAAACTTTATATTTATGCAGTGGCATGAAATTTTTTTTGCCCCTTATTGATTTAATTTTTTTTATGTTTGTCACATTTTAATGTTTCAGATCATCAAACAAATTTAAATATTAGTCAAAGAGAACAAGTAAACACATGCGGTTTTGAAGGTTTTTATTATTAAGGGAAGGAGAGTCTTGGCATCATGAACTTTAAGAGAAGCTTCTAATAGTTCTACAGGCAGGTGGAATAATTCATTCCTCTAATGTCAGTACCAGATTTTTTTGCGGATCAGTAATTTCAAGTGAACGTATCCATTGTGTGACCATTGTTCATCTCACAAGTCCTAAGTAGGTCTGGTTGAAGGCTTTGTCATGATAGTGGGACCCGTGAAGCTCAATGGATGACAAACTTAGAGAATATATGAGTTGTGGTTTTGGCACCTTGAGAAACGGCAGAGCAACACTTAGCATTTACAAGTTCTTGCTAAGAACTTGTAGTACAAAAGTAAAGAAATGCATATAATTTGAAAGTGAAACTAAAGCAAAAAAATTAAAAGTATATTCATAATTATAAAGAGTAATTATGAAGTATAGTAATAAATTGATATAGAAATACAACAGTGTTATTATTTTTCATTAAATATAGGTTGTTTAAACACGTTTTAGCTAAAAATTTACACAAACTTTCTCTCTTCTCAGAACTTGTTGGACTCCAAGGCCAGTTTACAGTTCTGTCTAAACTGTCATCTAGCACACGCTTCTCATTATTCCAGCAGATCTCTCTATTCCTGCAGAACAGCGCAGCCATTAGCATTTTGGAGAGCACAGTGAGTGAACCTTTCATCAGATTTTGAAGTCCATATGAAATGTATTTATTTCCACATGAAACATTATTTTTGACGCTATTCCAGGGGTGTCCAAACTTTTAAGCCAGAATAGTGGCCAGGTCACTACGTGATGCTGATGGAGGAAAATGTTACTTGACTCGCTCCTCTAAAACACCCCAAAGCGGCTCAATAATATTTTGATTTGGTGACTGTGCAAGCCTTGGGAGATGTTCAACTTCACGTTCATCAAACCACTCTCACCAGTCTTGCTGTGTGTATTGGTGCATTATCACCCTAATACACGGCACTGCCTTCCGGATACAGTGTTTGAACCACTGGGTGCACATGGTCCTCCAGAATGTTTTGGTAGTCCTTGGCAGAGACGCACCCTTATAGCACAAGTATTGGGTCTATGGAATGTCATGATATTGCAGTCCAAACCATCACTGATTCACTCATGCTTCACTCTGGGCACACAACACTCACAGTCTAGGTGGTTATCTTTTTTGGGGCTTCTCCTCACCGTAACTCTTCCGGATATGGGAAAGACAGTGAAGGTGGACTCATCGGAGAACAATACATGTTTTACATTGTCCATAGCCTAAGATTTTCGCTGCTGGCATATATTATTAAATTTCCCTCACCCAGAACAAATGCATGACTGCCATCTGTGTGTGACAGTCTTACTAGCCAATTGAGTAAGCACACTTTCATTCTGCCCAATCAGAATTGTGCAACAGAACTGTGCCCACAATAAAAAACAAACAAACAGGAAAGCGCAGGCAAGTGGGATGATGGCATCTGCTGCTTCAAAAGCATAAATAGACTAATTAATATCAAAGAATAGCAGCCCATTGGTAATATGGGAATATTTTGGTTTCAAAGTCCCAGACACCGAACAAAAACAAGTAATTTGTAAGAGCTGTCGCAGAATTGTTGCCAGCATGAGGAAATACAACAACCAGCACCTAAAAAAGCACCACAGGTGGCTATATGAGGAGTGTGATTGAGCTGAAGCTTAACTAAAAAAAAAAAAAAAATCGCAATATCTGTCCAAAAAAAACCAATAAAAAAAAAACATTAAATAAATAAATCCCCAAATCGTACAGCGCTACTTTGTAACATTGTGTTTACTGGCAATATTGGGTAGTTTAATGCATTCTTGCTAAATCAAAGAATACAATTCGTTTTACTTTTGAATGTTAGTACATAGTGAAAAACCGATGAGACGTTGGTTATCTTTGGACTTCAGGGTCTCTGTCATGTTAATGTATGAAAGAGAACTATTACACACATTGATTGCTATATGGAATGCAAAAACTTTGAAGCTCAAAATCCTTCGCAGATAGAACCTTATAAACCTTATAACCTTATAAAAGCTCAGATCGCAGATAGAACCTTATAATTCCAAGGCGACAAATTGTAGGAGCTTCTTAAATTTTGATCTCCACTCAATATTGCAGAAATGGCAAGTCTGAATTTTCAGCAGCAATTAAATCAGGGTAACTTCCGTCCATTTCAGGGCGATATCACAAGCTCAGATTTGATTGACCAATCAGAGGAAAAAGGACTTTTCAGCACCGCCTATTTTAAACGAATTTTAGTCGTTTATCTGTTTTCCTACCCTAAACCAAAAACCAAAAATAAAGCCAAAATCGATTTTTGTTTCTTCGTTTTTTTGTGAGCAAACGAAAAAACTAAAAATGGCCGTTTTCTTAATTTCCTTTTTTTTTGTTTGAAAACAGATATGGAATGGATGGAAGATACCCTGATTCAATTGCTCTCGTATTTTTTTTTTTTAATCCTTAATTTGCCAATATTGAAAACAATATTTTTTAAATTGCTTTTATTTAAAATGCTAATAGGCCTGTGCAATTAATCGTAATCGCAATCAGCTATACGAGTGTGATTGAGCTGAAGCTTAACTAAGAAATTAAAATCAAATCAAAATTGCAATATCTGTCAAAAAAAAAAAATGCAATTACATATTTTCCCCAAATCGTACAGCCCTACTTTGAAACATTGTGTTTACTGCCAATATTGATCAGTTTAATGCAATTCTTGCTAAATCAAAGAATACAATTCGTTTAACTTCTGAATGTTAGTCTATAGTGAAAGCAAATAAGACGTTGGTCATCTTTGGACTTGTTTATTCCTCTCTCAGCTAGAGGACCTGTGTGGAGGGACACAGCCTGATCCCGGTACAGTAGCTGAGGTGCCTGACCTGAAGGTTACACTGGAGCTCATACAGAAAAGTGCTGGTAAAAAACCCTCTGGACAACATCAGAAACCAAACACACTTACTGCCACACACCTGCTCATCAGCGCTCTAGACGGTGAGTTCAGTTAAATCAGTGGCTCTCGCACATTTTATTCATGTCCCTCTTATTAAACACATTGATGATGAGAAGTGTGAATAGTTACATATTATGCATACACTGTACATATTAACACACTAAATTGCCAGTTGAATGAACATATAAAACATTACCTTAGACTGGAATCAAGGATGGAAGAACCTGTAGAGTTCACTTTGAGTCCACAAATGGTCGAATTACAACAAATGTCTGAATTGATGAGAGAATCCTATATATCATGCAGAGCTGTGGAGTGTGAAAACTAGAATTGAGAAACACAGATTAGTGACATTCAGGTCATATTATCAGTAAATTAAGATAAGCAATAGTTAAACATTTTACAGCACCTTCATGTATGCACTGTTCATTATTGTCAGCAGCAAAGCCAAAATCAGTCATTAATCTGAGTGTTGTTTGTTGTCATACACCTGCAGTTGTTTGACCTTTGTTCTCATGTCATGTGTTCATGTAGAAATGAGTGAGCCAGCACTCTTTCAGCTCAAATCCTGCTGCAGTTACACAACCCTGCAAGCTCTGCTCCATCTTGTAAGTATTCAAGTATTAAGTACAGTACTAACATTTTAGGTCAGAAACAAGAAGCATTCCAGTATAATATTCAGTTATGATGTCAGTTTGTCTTAAAAAACAAATTGGTTCTGGTTCTTCCTGTGGTGCTGTTTGGATTTAATTAAAACAAGGCTGGTTAACAGTAGAGATGTCCCGATTCGATATTGATATCAGAAGTAGGTCTGATATCAGCCCAAAAAAAAAATTGCTTATCTTAAAAAAAAATCTCCACATCAGAAAGTTGAGTTGGAGGAGTAGGAAGTGTAGTCATTTAGTTAGGTATTTGTTTTCTGCCCTGTATTAGAGTTGTAGTTATTTTGTTGCACTATTTTTGTGGATAGTAAATGCAACGATCTCATTCTTTCGGGCAGTGTGTGTGAAATTGAAACTTTGGACACTCAACCGTTAGCAGTTGGTCAATTAACAATATTTTTTTTTCTTCTTATGTTCCTGCTCTTAGCTGATCCTACCATTTGCGGACAGTAAAAAGTGACCTTTAATTAGTATTTTGCACTCAATTAAGATATTTTTCAGGGTCTTATTATTTATTCTTTAATTCTTTTTTTATATATTCTTATGTAAAAGGTTCACATTTACGCAACCAATAGTTAATAAATTGGTCGTTTTTTTTTTTCCATACTTACTGTTGCTGACTTTTGTTCTCAGTTTGACCTAGCCGTTCATACATTCCACTCAACGAAATAGGTAAAAGTAAATTATTCATGATTTGTGCTGATTATTGGATCAGATTTGCATCGGTATTGTTTAGTACTGAAGGCTGCAATATTGGTATCGTATCGGAAGTTAAAACGTTGTATCGGAACATCCCTAGTTAACAGATTTATACTTAATGTGATTTTTGAAGAATGTAAAAAGATGCTAAATAATGATTACCACCACCTGGATGTAAGTTCACATGCTTTACAAGCACCAAATGTGTTGAATTAATGTTAATATTTGGTAACTCTAGTACTCTTAACTAGGGATGGCTGTCATGAAACTGATGTTTGGACACTGTGTCGAGATTCCGAAGCGCAAGTGTTTCGAAACTGCACCGAAGCATGATCCGAAACAGCCAGGTCACATGACTGAATCGATTCAAAGCAGCCATCATTTCATAAGCGTTTCGAGACCTGTTGAATCAGAGTTTTTTTTGACCCCGTCAGTCAAACGCAATCTCATGTGGCCTAGTAGTGGACCATGCGTGTGCACAGAGTAACTGTGTTGCAAATGGCCCGAGTTCGAATCCTGATTTGTTCAAATACTCTGAAATTATGACTTGATGCATTTTAATATTGTTATGACCAAAATAAGACATATATCTATTCACAAAGTGGTTATTCGGATGGCAGACCAATATTAAAACAAACCGCATCTCAAGAACAGAGCATACGTGCGTTTGACATGAAGCACGGCTGCAGCCGGCGATCAACAAGATTAGCCGAGCACAGGCGGGGGCGGAGTTAAAAATGAAGCAGTCAAGCCGGACACTTCAGGACTCAAAGTTGCGGCAGTCATGATCACTGATCACATGACGTGATCATTTATTTATTGCAACAACAACAAAAGATTTACAGTACAAATAAAACAGAATACAGTCTCTACAAACTATAGTTCATTTTTAAACAATAAGGGAATTATTAATTAAATTTAAGTAGCCTATATAACAAACGCATGAGAAATAAGAGGAAAACGAGAGGTAATAATACGGAAATAAATATCCACAAATAGGTCTATTAAACACAAAACAATAAGCACAAATTCTAGGAGTTGAAACATCAGTCTTTCGGCTACTAGATGTTGAAAGGTTTGTCAATACTGTTCCAGTTCTTGTTTGAATATGCTAAAAAGGGGTTTACATACATTTAGGGGGTGTCAGGATCAATGATTATAATTTTTTTTATTACAAGACTGTAAGACTTATGAGTTAATATTTAGGTTATTTACTAAAATATATCATTTAAATTGTCTATGGAGCTGAATACAGTAGTCAGTAGTTTGCATAAACCTGTGCAAACAATCTAGTCATTATGAACAAATTATTTAACAAAAAAATGATTACTGCAGTAAAATATTTGTAGTCTTTTAATAAGCATGATGTGTACAAGATAGAGATGGTATGAAAAGTTAATTGTTTGTTTTGAAATTTGTGGGATGGAATTTGTCCGAAAACACACGTGGGATGGAATTTGTCCGAAACACACGTGGTTGTTGTCATGCGGTGAACTTGGCCATTCGTGTAATATCGGTGTCATCATCGCAGCTCCTGCAGTTGCTCTTCAGATGCTGCACCAGCTGAGTTTGCCGTCTGATCTCGGAGCACTGTTGCGGTACTTTGGTGCCACATGTAAAAGTCACGTGGCATCGGCGAGGCATCAGTCCGGACAAAATTTCTAACCGTCATGCACCGCTTTAAGACCGATTTCGATCAGTCTGCGCAGCGCTGCATTAAGTCGAACGCACCTAAATATCTCTGCATGCTAGTCAGGAACTCTCACCTCCTCTAAATCACTTGAAACAACTCTACATAGGGATGGCTAATGTGAAACTGACGTTTTGACACAGTGTCGAGATCACGAAGCGCAAGTATTTTGAAACACTGCACAGAATCATGATCTGAAACAGCCAGGTCACGTGACTAAGGTGATTGGAAACAGCCAGGGCATGTGACTACAGCGATTCAAAGCATCTGTCATTTCAGAAGCGCTTCAAGACCTGGCAAATCTGGGTTTGACTGACAGGATTGGAAAACAGTCTTCATCTCCTATAGCCTAGTGGACTGTGCGTGTGCACAGAGTAACTGTGCTGCAAATGGGCCGAGCTCGAATTGCGGCTGGCACAAATACTCTGAAATTGTGACTTGATGTATTTTGATGTTACATTTTTATGACCAAGACATATTTATTCACAAGGTGTTCATTCAGATATCAGACCAATGTTAAAACAAAACACTTTACAAGAACAGAGCATTTAAAAACTAATATTTATAGCTGCATCACCCTGGATTCAAACCCATTACCTCAGTATGCTAGTCTGGAACTCTCACCTTTTCACTAAATCACTTGAAGTCTCGACTCTTCAACGTGGGGTTTAATACCTCAATTTGCGTAACTGTTTCATTGCTGAAGCTGTTCCAGAGCAATACACAAAAAAATACCATCAGGTGTCACTGTAGAGGCCAGTTTCAAAGCTTCGACACATTTGCTTCGACTGTTTCAGTGTTTCATGAAGCCGCACTTTGCCCACCACTACTCTACAACGTGGGGTTTAATATCTCAATTTGCTTAAATGTTTCTTTGCTGAAGCTGTTCCAGAGCAATACATAAAAATTTCCTCTAGGTGTCACTGTTGAGATGGATTTCGAAATGTTTCGAAGCTTCGACACATTTGCTTCGACTGTTTCAGTGTTTCATGAAGCCTTGCTTTGCCCACAACTACTCTTAACCTTTACTAATTTTTAACACTCTTCAAAAAAACACTTGTATTGCTATATAAAATACTTACCATGCAATATTTTTGTCCACAAATATAAGTCTCATGTCATGTTAACTGCAGGCCTTAAACATCATTGTAAAACTTTAAAGGGATAGTTCATGGTATAGTTCATAGTTCAAACTGGCTTCCTTGAGGGCTGCAGCTCTGCACAGTTTTGGTCCAACCCTAATTAAACACAGCTGATGCAACTAATCAAGGTGTCCAAGACTTTTTTGAACAACTTGATTATTTGGATCAGCTGTGTTTGAGTAGGGTTGGAGCAAAACTGTGCAGAGCTGCGGCCCTCAAGGAAGCCAGTTTGAGACCCATGTGCTATACTCACTCTTTGTTTGTTCCAAACCTATTTGACACTCCTCGGTTTGAAGAAAGCTGGAAACTTGTAACCACTGACTTCTGCCATTTTCGCTTGTCCTACTATGAAGGTCAGTGGTTACAGATTTCTTCAAAATATCTTGGTTGATTAAATTTTCATTTTTGTGTGAACTATCCCTTAAGCAAATTCCTGAAGGAGATTAACATGGCTTCAATGTGTTAATGTTTACCGGCTTTTAGCAGCACAAACTGAGCTGTGATGTGTTTATTGTTCTGCAGGTGCAGAATATGGCTTTAAATAAGAAATCCTCTTTGAAAGACGCTGCTCTGGATGTTTTAGCCGATGAGGAGGTTTTCAAAAACATTACATCACTCTTTGATTCCTGCAATGTGATGCTGCTCAAGGAGGACGATTCACTTGTTACAAAAATCAGCAACCCACAAGATCGTCTTCCCCTTATGTTGTGTGTTGCAGTCAAAGGTTTGGCTTCTCTAGCACCCCATGTCTGACAATCTGTTGCAAATTTTGAAGACCAAAGGCCCCAAGAAGTTTCCCACTGCAGCCTGCAGTGGACATCCAACCCCGCCAACATCCAAGAGTAAGAAGCCACTGCCTCCTCACTGCAGACTGTAGCACAATGACATACTAGATCAAGTCCAATATGTATTGGACATGTATTTGTAAGGGGTTGTAGCTAGAAACAAGAATTATTTGTATCATTTATAAAATTACCCATTACAATGCATGCTGTTATGCCTACACCTAACCCAAAGCTAAATCCAACCTTAACAGTTATTAAGCATGCGCATTACAATGTCCAATGTGACACTTGGATGTGTGCGGGGTTGCATGTCCACCGCAGGCTGCAGCGAGACCTACTTGAAGGTCCCCAAAGCCTGCAGGTGGACAATCTACAAACTGGGAAAGAAACAAGGTAACAATCAAGCCCTACATTGCCTTGAAGCCTGATTAATACTTTGGCCTTGCGCCTCATCGCGCACCTCCGCTGACTGCTCCTGCACCTCACGAAACATACAAGGCTTTTATACTTGACGCGTCCGCCGTTGTAATATTCTTTAAAATGACAGGGGGCAGTCAAAAGAAACTCACCGTAAAATCAGACGGATAACAAAGAGGAGGGAAGTTTTTGGAACTATGTCTTATCATTAATATCGTTCAAGATTTTCAAACTAATTATTTTTCTAAATTATTTTAATGATTATAAAGTTTTATAACCATTCAAGATTTTTTACAATCAAACTGATGCATCACGTGCTTTTGTTCATATCTCGGACAGTTCCACCTATTAATGATTATTAAAATATTACTGACAATTTTTAGCCAAGAATTATCCCTATGATCACACATGGACACACAGATGTCTGTACAGGCGTACCTGTTTCAGACAAAACCTCATCAAAATGATTCATTATTCAACTCAAATGAAATGTGGCGGCGCGTGAACTGTTCGCATAAGTCTCAAAAAATGTCATGCACACACCGCCAGCCGAAATCATGTTGTGCGCACCCAAAGCGAACCTCCGCAAACACATCGATGACGTCAAATTCACTACGTGCACCAAAAATGAACCTCCGCAAACACCGCGATGGCGTCACATTTGCCGCGCAAACTAGTCGAGTATAAACCAGGCTTGAGGCTATATACTTGGCTATAAACTTCTGCGTCATGCGTACGCGTATCCGCTTGTTACGTCACACAAAGTGGCTTCCATGTCCAAGCGCTCTATCAAACTGTGGAGACTCAACAAATAGTAATAATATACGTTTACAAAGCAATGTAATACTGTCAAAAAACACAATCACAATACATATATATCCATACCTTATATCCGATGGCCAGAAAGTGATTAACTTTTTTTATAAATTGTTATAAATGTAGTGTCAAAAGTATTGGTGTCTGTGATGCAGCAAGTTCAGAGACTGTTGTGTATACCATAAATGTATATAAAATTCACTTTAATGTGTGATATGACTAAAAAGTGGTCATAAATGAATATTTTCTCAATTCAAATGAGTAGCGGCTTGGACCCGGAAACAGAATTTCATGTCACCGATACATCACGACTTAACAAGCGGATGTCCATGACGCAACCTTCGCGCGGTTGCAAAAAAAAAATGTAACTACACGTCGCAACAACGCATAGAGCAAGCTCCGTGATTGGCAAGCTTGGTAACTCTAAGCAGTGTGGGCGGGGCTGAGAGCCATGTGAACCCGTTGGAGCATGTGTTTACAAGTGTCAAGTCCTGTGAAGGAGTTTCAGGAGGGTATTCCAGAAAAAAGGGTTAACTTACCATCTGCTAAACCCTGAACTCTCGGTTGATTAACCCAAAACCTGCTTACCGTGACTGTCGTTCCAAAACAGCTAATAAGAGTTAGTTAAATCAACCATTCACGAGTCACCATAGAAAGTCAAGGTAAAAAAAAAAAAAAGAACAACGCACTTTACAGAGGCGGAGTTGGAGGTTTTAATGCTGGTGTATGAGGAATTAAGGCAGATTATAAAGAAAAAGCAATACACATCTGCATCAACGAAGGAAAGAAATATAAGATAAAAAATTTGATGAGAAAAGAACAAAGAGAATTTGTTAGTTTATTAAATTACACATGCCACCTTTACAGTATTGCAATGAAAAAATTAAATGTAACTTTAACATCCTTTTTGAGTGTTATGTGTAACCATTTTCCTGCCATTAATTTATTAAGGCCACAATAATAATGTGTATTGACTAATATATAAGGCTTATATAAATTGTAATCCTTCTGGAGCTAGAAGAAAGTCAAAATTAAACAGAAACAGTCTCTTAAAAGGTAATATTTGATTACTGGAGCTGTATTAAACACTCTAGAATGTTCTTTCTGTCATGTAGCTTTCTGACAGGAGGCTGAGGCCTGTCTAACTGCTGTGGACCACCAAATAACTCTGAGGAGCTGCTCTGTTTCTTAATAAAGGCTAATCAGTTGTTGAATTATTTGACCTTAAACCACATAGAGAAAGAGATAGAAAAAAAAAATTCTCTACGAAATTCGAACTCGCTCCGCTGTGGCACTGACCACTACGCTATTGCCTCACTCTGAAACATGTGTGTAATGATATGCAGAGGTTTATGGCCGAGGAACTGTACAAAAGTGTATAAAACAGTTCAGTGCCAGGCATACTGTACAGATAGTTCTACACGCTATTGCTACATTGTACAGTAACATGCCCTGACGCAAAAACAAAGAGCTGCACTGAATGTTTTCTAACTATGTACTTCTAACCCTCTCAAGATAAAAAACTCGTATATCTGTGCTTCTACATCCAGTAAAATTTTCATCAAGAGCACACAACGCTCAGTAAACTCTCTGAAACATAACCTGCTCCGGAGCAGGTTATCTTCAGAGAGTAAGTTGCTATGGCTACTTAACATACCCCAAAAATTACCTCTGTTTTTGGAACCAACGTTGAGGTTATCCACTTACTTACTCTTAAACTTACCCGCGTATGTCACATAACCTGTTTTCTGGAATACCCGCCCAGTGGAAAGTTTTGTTTCGGGTTTACCTTATGAATAAAGTTGTTGCATGTCTGCCGGCTATCGCCTCAGAATGAGTTTTAGCTACTTGTACATTTAAGGTAGTGTTCAGAAAAAACAAAACACCCGCGAAGAACTCGACACAGAGGAACATAACCTGCTGCCACCTAGCGTTTTGGAAGTGTTATTGTAGAACACAAACAGCGCGCAGAAGTAGAAATTCACGGAACGCGCAAGGCTTGCACCGTGGGTCACGTCAATCACTCAACGCAGAATTATAAAGCAGGCTTTAGTCATTGCTAACATCATGACTGAAATTAAACTGCCTTTAAATAGTTGATTGTTTTATACATTTAAGTTTTTCTTATCAAACCTTTTAATATATTGTATAGTGAAACACTGCACAATAAATTGTTTACTTTATATGTGGGCTGTTTTCATTACTTTTCCATGACTTTCCTGCCAACTAAACTCTTACACACACCACAATAGAAAAGAACTTAAGAACAGTGATTGAAAATTAAGATTAATTTATTAGACAGCGGTTTCATTTCAGAAAATACAACTCTTTGTATTGCAAAATATAGAATTTTCAAGTGAATACGCAAGCCTTGAAAAACACACTGGAGCAAGTCGCCAGAGACAAATCAGTACATCCCTACATACAACCAAGAAGACTAGTAGTGAGGCCAGGAAGGCTGTGATCATGACACACTTGGTCTATAGTTTGTGTTCAAAGGTCAATCTGTGCCAGTTTAAATGGATTTTAGCAAAATACAGCCCTGGTTCTGTATACTGTGACATACAAGCAACACAATGACTGAGCTCACATCTCTGTGACTTTAAAACCGTGCACTTGTTGCACTTCATTTTCAGTACATGTACTTGCAATATACTTACTCAAGCTAATTGAGAATATTGAGAAATATAAGATCAGCTGGACACAGAACACATTTTTGTTTTGTTTGCCACACAATACATCAGTTTGGAATTATAAGGTTATTATCAGCATTCTGAGCATTTTGAGAAGATTTAAAGCTTTTACATTCCATAAAATAACAATTTATATGGAGATTAAGTTCTTTCTATTAAAAGCCGTATTGTACAAAAAGAAGTTAATACACCAAAGAAAAACTTATAATTAAAATGTGATGAATATCATCCAACTAGAGATGTGTTGTAAATGGAAAATGGTGTATCCAAGTGCTGTATCAAAAATAAATAAATAATAATAAATCACCCCCATATCCTCTTTCATTAATCCCGATGAGAGTTCACAAATGTAGTCCAGTGAATGAAATCCAGTGAGTAAACTGTAGCACTGAGTGCACAGAAAGGGATGCCCTTTTGTTTGTGCTTTGCTGCAATCCCTCAGATTGGTCATCTTGTGTTAGTAACTACACAAATATTAATTTAACATTTAAATAATTTAATTAAAAACTTTCACTGATAGGATTCCACTGTGGATGCCATGGCAAAAAAAATCATTCAGTGCACAAACTCACTGCATTATGAGTGTTCTCTGTTGGCTGTACATCAGTGGTACAATCATAATGACTGTAATGCTGGTGGTGGATGAGGAGATTCCCCCAATGTGTAAAGCGCTTTGAGTGCCCAGAAAAGCCCTATATAAATGTAAGGAATTATTAAATATTATTATTAATGCAGCAAGGATATGGGGGCAATTTTGGATACAGCCAAGGTAGAGGCGTTTTCAACTTAACCTTTAAGCATAATTGTGTGATTATTATCATTATTTGTTTATTTATATATTTATATATATATATATATATATTATAACAGTTGTTGCGACTGTTGTTTAAAATCCATTAAAATTTTTTACTAAAATCACTTGCTTATATGATATTACAGTTTTTCTCAGTGGCTTTGGTGCATTTCTCACAACACTATTTACACTATTTTCACTATTTATTAACATCATAGTAGCAGTTTCTCATTCCTTTCAACAAATTGCAAAAGCTTTTGGACATGCATCAATTACTTTCATACAACTCTCTGCTGTTTATAACATTATCATTTGCTTATGTCATGTCAGTCAAAAATAACTAAACTTGTGAATGCTGAATAGTCATTCCATATAAAACTAATAGTCCTCATTTCATTACTTGAGTCATTACATACAAAAATGTTGAACTAGTTGTCAAAATCTGTCAAGCTAATTTTATTTAAAAAATGTAAAACTTTTTTTTTTTCCTGAAAATGTCTTCTAAATTGAACAATTTGATGAATGATTTACAGACCGATACATGTAAAAGGTCTAGTTCCAATATGTGCTGCAATATTGTTTACAGTTGTGCACAGCTCTAACCAAAGGAAGTTTATGTTTGTTGTAAATAAGGGTGTATTTATTCTTTTGCGCAATGCTGTGAATAAATTAGAATTGCAAAGAGCAAATGCAGTAAAAATGTGAAACATACATATTCAGTGTCTTGTACTCAGATATCTCACTAAATGCAGTGATGTCCAACTTTACTGTAGTTTTCAAATGGCTGTGCAAATAGTATATAGTGCTGTCTTGAGCATTTTCAGGAAGTGTCACAAAAATTTGACTTTTTTGCATTGAAATAAATGTACAGAGTAAACTGTCATAATGAAAACATGACAAAGCCATTCGACTATCTTGTTCATTAACAATGGTGGCAGGACTTTTCATCTTGATGACACTGACACTTTCATTGACATTAATAATTGCTTTTGAGGAATAAGCTCTCCATTTTGAGCAAGTGACACGCTTTTGCAGGTTATCTACTAGGTTTTGCGGTTTGTACTAATAGTTTTGAAAAAATGCATTAACTGTTGTGCAAATGTAAATACTGTTGTGAGAAATGCACCAAAGCGACTGAGAAAAACTGTAACGTATTAACTATAACAAAAACAGCTTAAACCAGCCTAGGATGGTTGGCTAGTTTTAGTTGGTTGACCAGCCTGGTTTTAGAGGGGTTTTGACCATTCCAGGCTGGAAATAGCTAAAACCACTCTAAAACCAGGCTGGTCAACCAACTAAAACCAGTTAACGCAATTATGCTGGTTTAAGCTGTTTTTTTTCAGCAGGAAACGCATCTTATAACTACATATCTTAAAAAAATGATTTCTGTTGGTTTATCTTTGACTTTCTAAAACCTTCATCATACAGTGAACGCTTTTGGACTAAAGATATCTTTCAGTTTAGTTTTTTCCAAGTGAATTTCATTTGATAATGCCAGCTCGCATATTATGAAATCAGAAATTTCAAGCACCACACTGTTTTAGTTTGTTTTTTGGACAGTGTCACTTACTGAGAAATATATCAAGCTGTTAAAATACTTTGCAGTAAAAAGCAAAATATGTTCTGTGTGAATCTCCACTTAACCTCGAAGTACACTTTGGTTTAAATATATACCCATGGAAAACCTCAAAAACAAAAGCATACAGTACACTCACAGACATTTTATAAGTCTGCATACAGAGTTTGTGCATGTGTCTGGAATTTTCTGAACCGTTTATTTTCTAAAGCATATTTTGTACACTAAGCTCATGAATGCAGCTTGCATTTTTGTACTAAATAATTTGTCCACAAGATGGCAATACTGGCCCAGGCCACTGTTCAGTCTTTAAAAAATAATAATAAATCAATCAATGCAGACAGGGATCACTTTTTAAACATCTCAACTTTAAAAAGGTACAGAGACATTTGATTGCTCATAACTGAAGGGGGAAATAGATGAAACTTAAATGTTGTTAAGAATGTTATCAAACAGAGTATACTTTAAGCCTATGTGCACAGATTAACACAAAGCCTTTTAAAGTACACTTAGGTTCAGGCTTAGTACCTAATTATTACAGTAAGTACATTGCACATACATGTAGAACAGGGCAGTAAAAATAAAGTGCCAGCATGATCACTTCAAACTAAAGTATTTCAAGCTTTTCTTAAATCCAAATCAAGGAAACTAACTAACATTGACACTAATAAAGACTTAAAACTTGTCTGAACTATAAAGCTGCTCAAATTCTGACCTACTATAGTCGCCCATTGATATGAGCACCCATTTTAGAAAGATGATGAGATGATTTCTGCACTGTAAACCAACATTTGTAACAAATAAAATGACAGGAACAGAAAATTAGAGCCTGCTTTAAATACTGTAGTGCAGCTTATATATTTCAATGGAAAAATATTAATGACAAGTCATTCCAAAATATTCCTATGCGTTTCCGTCCCTCAGAGTAACATTCTTCTCAGTATGTTTAATCAGTAGAATAAAAAAGGAGTTAATAAATAAGTACACTTCCCTTATGTCCGTCGTGACTGGATGGCTAGTGTACATTTGCATAGGGACTGATGGGTAACTTGTGTTCTGTGCCGCTGACCTATCAGTGGTGACTCTGCTGATGATGATGTTTGTCTCAGTAAACCCAGTTGACGGGGACCCACTGTGGATGTGTGGTCAGCTGCTCCACAGCTGCCTGCAGTTTCTCAAAGGCCTTGTCCAGATTGTCATTAACTATAGTCAGATCAAAGTAGTGATTGTACGCCCGCTTGATCCTGGCACTTTCATCCACTGTTTTCTTTAAGTCCGTTTCCTAGGAGACAGGAAGGGATGATGAGTGTATACAACTGCTTTGGTTTCCCTAATATTTTTCATGCTTTACAATGATGGACTCCTTCAGCGTAGTACTTGACTTGGTTTATAGCTTTAAATTTTCATCAAAATGTCTATATTTTCATTTTAGAACAGAACATCATGTGCATGTTCTCTAGATCTTGTGTTTTCTTACCTTTTTTATTGCATCACAAAACAGGCTAAAGGGTTAGTTCCCCCCAAAGCGCACATTTACATATCCTCGAGTGGTTCCAAACTTTGAATTTTTTTCTGAATAATGTCAGAAATCAGTAACCACTGACATCCAACATTCTTCAAAACATCTTTTTTTGTGTTTTTTTTAACAGAAAAAGGAAACTCAAATAGGTGAGTAAATTATAAGGGTAAAGGGTAAACTACACCTTTAAAACTGGTCAAAAGAGATTGGGGATAACACACTTGGCAATTTACTTCATCTTGTGGTATTTTTTCTTCCTCATTTGCCATTTAATAGCAATGCTAGTCTTGCCAAAGAATACACAAGACGTGTCACTCATAGTTTTGAATGGGGGAAAAGTGTAACGGTCAATATGGGGAATGAAGCCCCGCCTACTAGCACAGAAGCCAATCAGCAATCGCTTTAGACTGACATTTCTCTGGGGGGAAAAGCTCGGACCAGACATGAGCTTTTACAACAGTTTGGTGGTCAACAAATGCACTGAAATCTCAGCGAATACTTGCTTCACAGACATAAGAAAAAGATCCACATAAAGCTTGAAATCTGCACTTTTAAATTACCAAGTGTGCTTGAAAACAAACGTTTGTTAGTTGGTTTTGTAATCTGTATAAAACGAACATGAAGTACAGTCAGTCCTGGCAAACGCACATTACATAACTCAAACTACCCAAACGCCCACAAACTTGTAAACAAAGAGTCGCTTTCATTTCTAGAGGAGATTCACCATCAAGACCAAGTTGTGGATTACTTCAGAAGAGCAGCATGATCTGACCAAGCATATGATAATGTGTAGAAAGGCCATAAATGAGGTTGGTGTCGTGATCTTGTTCCTTTCGAGTGTGCATGTGCATTAGCTTGTTCAACCTGAAAATATGCTGATTTTGTTTGATTCGGACGTTTAGAAACAAAACTTACAAGACAGTTGTTGTTTAATTTTATTGTTGATTCCAAATATGTAATTTAATCATAAGCTTGGCAAACGGTTTTGGAGGATTTGATATTTCCCCATTCAGACAGTATGCCCAAACATACTGCCCGAAAGGTTTATTTAAAGTTAAAGAACCTAACGCTTCTCTTAAAAATCAGGTTACATTATTACAACTGATTTGTTTCCCATATTATGTGTCTTATACAAAGTGATGTAACAATGAACCACAAATCGGTTGAAAATCAATTCACTATTTGACTAAATCATTTGAGGTGCCAAACAAAAAAGAATGAATGTCTGAGAAGGACTGTCTGTCTTTAGAAGAGTTTGTGGTATCGCTTCTGTGTTTGCTTTAAATTTTGAGATTATACAGTCTAATCTGGATTAAAAACTGCTCAATTTGCATGTTCGCTTCATCTTTGGATTCTGATTAAAATGCAGCGGTTTCCTCTAAATGGAAAGAGCAAAGAAAACACATCCATTTGTTTCTATGAAGAGATTGATTCAATAATAACTCATTTGAATTGGGATTTGTGTTATATTTCAATTTCACAAAGAAAGTGCAGCAATAGCCTATTAAAAGACTTGAGATTGTACTGTACTGTAAAAGATTTTACAGTAAATGGAATCTCTAATTTTGTAAAAAAAAAAAAAATAAAAAGAAAGAAAGAAAGAAAAGAAAAAGGTGAGTAAATCAAATCATGCAATCAATATCATGAATGTTTGAAGTGAGTTCAATGAATCGTTTAATCCCTACTTGATGTCTGAGGACAAGACTATAGAAGACTATTTCTATAGGACTGTGGTTTCAGATCTCTGTTATGGATCTTTACACATCTATGACAGATTCTGGAAACATTGGAGACATCAATAAAAATATCCACTATATTAAATCCCTTTATAAGCAACAACAAGACAATAAAATAGTCACAAAATCACATCTAGCTATTATTTCTGAAGAAACACAAATCATATTTCATAATTTAAAAAAATGTATGTAATGTTTCTACATTACTGCACTTTAGTGTTTCTCTATAGCAGGAGTGTAAAGTGTTTAGGTTAAGTTGGGCTGGTTCTTAGAAAATCTCACATTGTTGCTAACTACAATATAATTTACAGCACAGGTGTTAAACTCACACAGGGCCACAGCTTTGCACAGTTTAGTTCCAACCCTGATTAAACAGTCTTGTTTGAAACCTACAGGCAAGTGTGTTGGAATAGAGTACAAGGTTTCCGCTACATTCATTTTTCCATGGTGGGTGGCCACGCCAAAATTCATCCCGCCACGGCTACATTACAGCGTCTCATTCAAAACATGTTATTTTTTTAAATAGCGGGTTATAATTGCACCAAAACATATTAAAAGATAAGTGAATTATAACAGCGCAAACTTTTCTGTAACCGTAGTAGTGCTGTGCATTATTTGTTTAACCCTTTAAGGTGACATGCTGACTGACTGACAGGTGCGTGATGCGTGAGGCCAGCAAACACGGTGTATAACTTTCAGTTAGGATGAACACAGTTTCCATAATTATACTTTATTTATAGATAAAGGTCTATGGCTCTGCATACAACAAACAAAGACTTTATCTTGCTGGAGTTTATAGCCGTTTCCCTTTACCAATGACGCATTAATGCCGCTCTGTAGGTCTATTGGAGACATTCATAAATATTCCTAGCAAATCTAATAAAGGTTGGAGACAACTTTACTACGTAAACGAGCTAAATTGCACTTGAGCAGCGTATATTTGAGGGCGTGCAAGAAGTTTTGTGCTCAAACAGAGGAAATCTTAGCGCAAGCAATAAGATCTGCATGCTCGTATTACATAAATCTGATCTCAACTTCTACTGTCACGACATTTGTCATTGAAATAGTGCCATAGGTAGTTGGTAGATCAAAATGCCTGCCGCCACAGCTGGAAAAAATCCTAGAGGAAACACTGGAGTAGGAACCAAACTCTGCAGGGCTGTGGCCCTCCGGGAGTTTGAAACCCCTGATTTACAACAAAACTGGGAAACTAATTTTTCAAAGCAGCAAGATCGTTTTTACAGGTTTGCAAAATTGACAAAATGTCCTGAGTGAGTGAATATTAATCAAACTGGCCAATTCATTTATAAACAAAAGCAACTAGCTCTCTTTATAAATGGATCCCTGAATCAATGACATTCATTCAAAAACAGAGCAATGCAGTATTTCATTCTTGAATAAGTGTGATGCACAACTTTCTGCTCTGTAGAAAGCTAAGAGCTTTGTTTGAAAGTATGCTTTGATGGTGACAGGAGAAACTGCACTCATGCTAGTGTAATACTTAGCTAAATATCACATAAATATAGAAGTGATTCACACAATGCATTGTAGAAATTCTAGAGTCATTCCAACTGCATCATAATAGGCTTCACACTACAGTGAATGCTTGTGAACGATGTGATCTTTTAGTAGATTTATTTACACACTTAGCTCTTATACGTTTTTGGTCCTAAGCGTTTAGTTGCATTTCAAAATAATATTGTGAATGTATGATCTATTGATTGATTTATTGTTCTATACTATTGTT
The DNA here is from genome assembly GCA_903798195.1 of Danio kyathit. Lineage (NCBI taxonomy): Eukaryota > Metazoa > Chordata > Actinopteri > Cypriniformes > Danionidae > Danio > Danio kyathit. The sequence continues at coordinate 19,852,745 of LR812534.1, read as the reverse complement.
CAAATCATACCTCAGGTCAGATTAGAACAGGTGAACTTGATATCTTATTTCCAGAACTGTATTTCTGCACTCTTTACAGCATAACTGCGACTGACCGTCAGTAATTTGGTTGTGATCCCAGCATCCACCACAGCTTTGTGCATGGCCCGTAATGTGTCGAGCTCTGGGGCAGCGATGAAAACCACAAACGGCATAAACTCTGATGTCTTCAGTACTTTCAGCGCCTGTAGAATACATTTATTAAATATTAAACACCACAGAAAGGCAGTATCTGCTGGTTAAAAACTGCAAAACCAAGCAACGGCATGCGCTTTCACAAAACTAATTTAAATTTATTAAATTACAATATAGTACAAGTTATAATAATTAAGTTGATTATTTAGGATATAATAAAGTACACATTAATACATTGTACAGAAACGTAACGTTTAATTGTGTTTAAAAAAAAGCATGGCAAACTAGTCAATTGCAATATTCTATTCCTTTTTATTATTATTTTTTATAAACCTACATTATAAAACTGAGACGCGAATAGTTCATTGGTTCATTGTATCAACTCAACAGCCCTCAAAATATTGCAAGGACTCAAACTAAAGTATAAAAACCCTCAGATAGAGTGTTGGGCACATTAATTCAAAAAGTTACTAGTTACTTCGCTTACAAATAGTAACTGAGTTAGTAACTAAGTTACATTATTCTAAAAGTAATTGATTACCAAGGAAAGTAACTAATGCGTTATGGAAATTAAATAAATGATTCTTATAAAACATTCTACACTATTCTATAATACATTCATGTTGCGTGATCTATCAAATTTTATACTTTATTGTAAATATGATCATTTCTATGAATTGTATGATTATGAATATGATTGTAAAGTACTTAAAATATACTGACATGACTTGTTTTGCTATGACCACTTTGAAAGAGACAACTGTGTTTTTAGGCCCTGTCCATACTTTTTTCTATGTGGTTTTGCTGTTTGTCCACCCACAAAACCAGAGTATCGCGTTTCTGAACTTTCTGAAAACTTAGGCCCGGGTGAATATTTTCCAAAACTCCGGGTAGAGCATGGTCATGTGGACACCACAGCTGGAAATTTTGCCTCATGAAGTCATCGTGCGACTTTGTGAGTTTGCTACAAGCCCAGAACTAGCGAATTGAAAAAAAAAAAACCCAAAAAATATGTAATGTGTATTTATATAGCACAATGTGTATGGCCATACACCCAAAGCGCTTCACAATCATGAGGGGGGTCCACACCACCACCAGTGTGCAGCATCCACTTGGATGATGTGGACTGCAAGACAGGGGCGTAACATGAAGAGGCCTTAGGGGCGTAACTTGAAGTTGAGGACCCACATGTCAAAACTATGTTGTCGGCAAGATGGCGCTGTACATCAGTTATTAACATCTACGCCTACTCCACACCTAAACCTAACCATCATTTGTTAATGTCTGTACCTACCACAACCCTAAACCCAACCATCACAGTTATTAACGTCTACACAGTCCCCAACCCTAAACCCAACCATCAGCTATTAACGTCTACACCTTCCCCAACCCTAAACCCAACCATCACAGTTATTAACATCTGCACCTTCCCCAACCCTAAACCCAACCATCACAGTTATTAATGTCTACACAGTCCCCAACCCTAAACCCAACCATCAGCTATTAACGTCTGCACCTTCCCTAACCCTAAACCCAACCATCAGTTATTCCCCAACCCTAAATCTAACCATCAGCTATTAACATCTACACCTTCCTCAACCCTAAACCCAACCATCACAGTTATTAACATCTGCACCTTCCCCAACCCTAAACCCAACCATCAAAGTTATTAACGCCTACACCTTCCCCAACCCTAAACCCAACCATCACAGTTATTAACATCTGCACCTTCCCCAACCCTAAACCCAACCATCACAGTTATTAATGTCTACACAGTCCCCAACCCTAAACCCAACCATCAGCTATTAACGTCTGCACCTTCCCTAACCCTAAACCCAACCATCAGTTATTAACATCTGCATCTTCCCCAACCCTAAACCCAACCATCAAAGTTATTAACGCCTACACCTTCCCCAACCCTAAACCCAACCATCACAGTTATTAACATCTGCACCTTCCCCAACCCTAAACCCAACCATCACAGTTATTAACATCTGCACCTTCCCCAACCCTAAACCCAACCATCACAGTTATTAATGTCTACACAGTCCCCAACCCTAAACCCAACCATCAGCTATTAACATCTACACCTTCCCCAACCCTAAACCCAACCATCAGTTATTAACGCCTACACCTTCCCCAACCCTAAACCCAACCATCACAGTTATTAACATCTGCACCTTCCCCAACCCTAAACCCAACCATCAAAGTTATTAACGCCTACACCTTCCCCAACCCTAAACCCAACCATCAAAGTTATTAACGCCTACACCTTCCCCAACCCTAAACCCAACCATCACAGTTATTAACATCTGCACCTTCCCCAACCCTAAACCCAACCATCAGAGTTAATAACATCTGCACCTTCCACAACCCTAAACCCAACCATCAGAGTTAATAACGTACAAACCCAAGTTGCAGAGGCTTTCATACTTGGCATTTTACTGTTATTTGCAACCACAAGAGGCGACACAGAGTAGGCTAACTGTCAGGACAAAACGGATGAAGTCGTCAGTGAGTGGAGTTGTATGGTGGTGTTACTAAATGAATAAATATAATAATAAATCAAATGAATTGGTTGTGGATACATTTGGAGAAAACTTATGAAACATTTGCTGAAAATGTTCTCTGGTATTTAAGTACTTCTGCCATCTTGCCAACAACATCTTGTTGTGGCATCTCGCATGGTTCAATGGGATCTCTATAACTGCAAGTTACACCTCTCAAACAAACTACAAGTTACGCCCAGTCATCTTACACCTCCGTCTGGCAGACAGATACACTTGCAGGACAACGGCGCCAGTGCACTCATCACACAACACCTATAGGGGGAGTGGAGTGACAGTGATAGAGCCAATTCAGAGGATTGGGGTGATTGGGAGGCCATGATCGGTAGGGGCCGTTGGAGAGAATTTGGCCAGGTTACACCCCTACTGTTTTATGAGAAATGCCATGGGATTTTTATTGACCACAGAGTCAGGATCTCGTTTTATTGTCTCATCAGAAAGACGGCACTCACTGAGGCATGGGCGCTCAACCCCGTGTCCCCTTCACTATACTGGGGCACTAGGACTCACAGAGACCGCCGGTTGAGCGCCCACGCCTGCCTCACTAACACCACTTCCACCAGCAACTTAGGTCTCCCATTCAGGTACTGACCAGGCTCAGCCCTGCTTAGCTTCAATGAGTAACCGATAGTTAAGACAAAAGTTTGGGAATCCCTGGATAAGTTGATGAAATTTGAAAATATAAAAAGTTGCAAGTATATTCACACCAACTGCTAATATGTCAACACTATGATAATATACTCTAGCTGTGTATCGAAAATGTCCCCCAAAATCACTAACCTGAGGGTTGACGTCCAGGATACAAGTGCGTCCAGCACGAACAACTTCATGGATCGAGTCCATTTTGGTTCCATACAGATTTCCGTCATACTCTCCATGCTCAAGGTATCGACTTGCCTTGATGTCCATCTCCATCACTTCCCTCGATACAAAGCAGTATGACTGGCCATCCTTTTCATCATCACGGGGACGCCGAGACGTGACTGAGAAATAGATGCAATTCTCCAGTTTTATTGGTAAAATGGCAAATGTGAAGAAAAGCTTTTAATATGTTAACCGTTTAATGAGTTGATGTGATAAGCATTTGTTACTTATCGACTCACAGGGTACAGTAGTCCCATATCGCAAGGGGTTTAACACAATCAGACGGTTCTTGAGGCTTCGACGGCCCACACCCTGTGCACCAATCAGAACAAGAGTTTTTCTCTGGAATGGAGGCATCTTTGCTACTTCCTCGTAGATCTGCAATTCATGCCGATCAAATTCTATTAGAAAGAGAGACGTTTTAAGTTACATTTTGTTTTAATACTATCATTCAAACTATTCTGAGCAAAACAGTGCAATTTTGAAGTACAAAATTTTTAAAATGACTATTTTAATATACTTTATAAAAAGTTAGTGACGGCAACGCTGAAGTTAAAGTCATTACTCCTTCAGAAATCTTTGTTTTTGGTGATCTGACAAATAAAATAAAAAAATAAATAACACAACATTACATAATTTTTTTTTCTCCCTTAGTATACTTAACCCTTCTGTTTCAGCAAATGGTAAGATTTTTGGTGACAACCAAATTTTAACACATATTTTGGGAAAATGCTTTGATAATTCACTCTGGGCAAATTCAACAGTATGATGATCAACAGTAAAAATCTTCTTAACAGGGAAAACCAGCAACAATCAAGAATGCACAATTATATAACAAATGTATACAATTATGACACCATAATAGTTAATTGGTTCATTATATCAACACAACAGCCCTCAAAATTTTGCAAGGACTCAAACTAAAGTAAAAACCCTCAGATAGTGTTGGGCACGCATTCACTCATGCATTCCTGTGTTTGTGAGTGGGCTTAACAAACCACCTGTAGAAAAGACACCCTCTCATGTCTCTGACTCTCTCTAGACACTTCCTAATCCCTTCATGTTTCTTGGGAACATTGTGCATTTCAAATTGTGCTTCATACAGGTGAGTGGGCTTGACAAACCACCTGTGGAAACGCTGTTCTTTCTTATGCACCTGACACTTTATCTAAACTCCATCTTACAAGAACTCAATAAGGAAAGCAACGTTTACTATAAATGTACCACAATCATGTTGCAGTGCTTGATTCAACCTTAACTCTTGCACAATATTAAACCTTAAATACCTCTTTTGCACAATATTCATCTTTAATACCTCTCTTGCACAATATCCTGCACAACATTGTTCATGTAAAAGTACTGGTATAGCCTGTCTTACGTGTATAGTTAAGTATCTTATGTCTATAGTTCAGTCTTATGTGTATAGTTAAGTCCTATAGTAATATGGCAAGCCATTTTGACATTTAATCAATAGCCTGTATTAATATCTATTTTAATGTTACTAGTACTTATTTTTTAGATACTAGTATCTATTCCATTAAGTACTAGTACTTATTCATTAGATGCTAGTATGTATTTAATAGGTACTAGTGCCTATTCTTTAGATACTAGTGCTTTTTAAAAATATATTAGTGCTGACTCATTAGACACTAGTTCTTTTTATTAGATACTAGTACTCATTCATTAGATACTAGTACCTATTAAATAGATACTAGTACGTATGTATTAGATACTAGTACTTATTCGTAAGTTGCTAATATATATTTAATAGGTACTAGTACTTATTCATTAGGTACTAGTACTTATTAACAAGATACTAGCTCTTATTTAATAGTATCTATTCTGTTGTTACTAGTAACAAATTACATTTTTTCCCACTGATTTCTATAGGATCTGTCATTGGGATATGAACGATTTAGTTTTGACTAGTATGTATTTCAGCTGGGACTAGAACATCTTTTTATGTACTGGTAGTTAATCATAAGGTACTAGTATCTATTAATTAGATACTAGTACCCAATTAATAGATACTAGTACTTATGTATAAGATACTGGTACTTATTCATTAGGTACTAGTTGTAATTCATTATATACTAGTATCTATTGATTAGATATAGTACTTATTAATTATATACAAGTACTTATGAAATAGATACTATAACTTATTTTAAAGATACTAGTACACATTTATTAAATACTAGTACTTGTTTCAATTGTTACTTGTAAAAAATCTTTATTTTACTAGTAAAATGTTTAATTGAACTCAACTCTTGTATTCGCACTAGTCATAACATGAGAGTAAAAAGCAGAACTGACTAGTAAAATAAGAATTGTTACTAGTAATATAGTATACTAGTAAGATACTAGTGTCTAATAAATAAATACTAGTACTAATGAATAACTACCAGTATCTATTTAATAGTTACTAGTATTTAATGAAATGGTACCAGTATCTATTTAATAAGTACTAGTTATCTATTAATCAGATACTAGTATCTAATGAATAAGTACTAATATCTAATACATAAGTACAACTGTCTATTTAATAAATACTAGTATCTAATGAATGAGTACTAGTATCTAACGAATAAGCACTAGTATCCAATGAATAAGTACTAGTAACATGAATATAGACTAGTACAGGCTGATTATGTCAAAACGGCTTGCCATAATAGTATATTTTAGTTATGCAGGTTTTATGTAGTTTTTAAAAAAATAGCTCATATCCAGTGTTGTGTTTGTATTTATGATTAATTTATGTAGCTCCGTTGTCCTATGAGACACAACATTTTGTTCGTCTGTATGTCCACACATGTAGCGGAATGTCAATGAAGCTCGACTTGACTTGATGTTACCTAAAGTTACCAGTTACATCTCTCAGAAATAGTAACCGAGTTAGTAACTGAAATACATCATTATAAAAGTAATTAACTACCAAGGAAAGTAACTAACGCGTAACTCTTAAAAGAAAAATGTAAAAAAAAATACAAACTGTATGTTCAATAAAACAGACATGAAATCAATTATTATTATAAAACATTCTACACTATTGTATAATATATTTATGTTGCGGTGGGACAGTGTAAGAGACATCGATCAAATAGAATTTTTATAAATATAATTTCTATGAATTCCATTGAATAGGGAAAATATGATTGTAGTACGTAGAAAAGAATGCATGATTATATGGTGTCATGGTTTTGCGATCAAACCGTCAATAGGGCAAAAACAAACTTAATAAAAGGGTAGTACATTTTAATAGTACACAAGGTAACGTCAACAAAACCTAAATAAAGCCTTCTGTAACATTACACAAGTCTTTGTCACTTTATCAGTTTAATTAGACCTGAATTTAAGGTGAAGTAGGTGATCTGTCTAATGCTATCCGTTAGCATAATATCTTTGAATCACATCTCCTTCCCCTGCCGTCCAAAGCCACACCTCCTGAAATCACGAACGCACACGTTAAAGATGACAGTAGACAACCCACTAGATGATGTCATTCGCCAGTTAGAAAACTTTAAAAGTACTTTGTAACACCATAATTCCGAACAAAAAAAACTGTATTGTATCTAGCATTTTTTCAGTTGTGTAGCAAGCAAAACTTGTCATAACGTCCAATATTTCATGCATGCAAGGATCGCTGTGTCTAAAGGCTCGTACACACAGGGACGCTTTTCGTTTGCGTTTATCTTCAGTGTTTTTCGAGACGTTTTTCCGGATTCAAACCCAATCGATTTTCACTTCCGTCAAGCAGAAGAGTATGCAAAATCACTCCTTGACGTTAGATGGCGCTACACAACTTTAGGCTTCTGACACCCGCTTGTAACACAGAAGAAGAAGACAGAAAGTTGACACGCTTGTTATGGATTGTTCAAGTAGCAGCTCTAGCAATGAAAAAATGATTATTGTTCACCCGTGCAATAAGCAGCTCCACGTTCATATCGCTACTGGCATCTTCTTCAGTGTGTGCTTGCATTGACAGTTTTGCGGTTGAGCACCTCCAAGCGTGGTTTACTGTAACTTCATGAACTCCGTGCACATGAACAAAAGGGCCAGTCTGATTGGTGGAAAAAGTTTTGATGCGGCGCGTCAAAACGAGCATGAGGCGTTTCTTTTAAAATGACGATTTTACGCCTGCCGTTTTGCGCGTTGGTGTGCACGATCACATTGGCGCCCTTTATTTAGTCACGAGGCGTTAAACGTCGACCAAAAACGCGAGCAAAAAGCGTCCTAGTGTGCACGGGCTTTTACTCTCTCACACGCTTTGTCCTAAAGCCACTACTGTATGCTTAGTGCTTGGCCGGTGGGATGCAGGAATTACACTTATTACTAAGCCATACTTACATGCTATTTCAGAGCGAATATTCAAAGTAGCATGGTAAACAATATAGGGAGCGCGTCACAGCAACTCAGTAAAGCAGGCTAGGCGGAATAACGCTATTTATTTATGTTTTGTTGTTACACTAAATAAAAATGTACATTATTGATGCTGTAAAACGTACCTTATGAAATTGGAAGTAGTCACATCAATCTTTTGCTGGAAGATTTCAGTGGCTGAACAACACTTCCATGCACGTAACCCATTCGTAATACAACAAAATCTACATTAGCTTTACGTGACTGAGAGAGTTTTAAAACATAACATTACCTGTCTAAAAGAAATACTTCAGCCATGGTGTCATCCTTCCTCCAGCGTGCAAAAGTAACTCTAATATTGATTCAGGATTTTAAAAAGTTTTGATTCAGCATTTGTTTTTACCGCTGTCACTTTCTCTTGTGTGCATGTGAATACGGTGCATGTGCACGCACAAATGACGGATCTGCGTGAATAGCTGCAACAAATCTGCATTTGTTGACAGACAGTTTGGGCTACTTATCAGAATTATGGGAATTGTCGGCCTGACAATATTTAAGTGGATGAACATTTAAGTCTTATGTCTTACCCAGAATATATAAATACATTTAAATCGTTTACTTTAATCATTACTACTTCTGAAAAGAATCACCTACTGCAGCTTTAATAAAAGAATCAATTACTATCAAAACAAGACTGCAAGCATCTGAAATAACATAAATGTGTAAGTGTTAATAAGCAGTACTAACCTGCATTTTTTGCTGTTAAGTACATCATTTTCTTTTTCTTCTTTTTTCCTGTTAGTGTCCCACAAAGGATTCCTAGAACAAAACCACAGGTGGACGTGTTCTTTACTGTTTACATGATTAATGCAACGGGAAACAACTTTGCATAATGCCAAAGCCTGGGCTGTTGATTTTTATATAAAATAAGTATAATCCCTTAGATTCACCTAAAATCAAAATACCAAAATCCACTATACCTGATCCATCCAGGTCTCTCCTTACAAATGCTTTCCTCTTCTCCTCCAGAAACTGACTGGGGATCAGACCAGTACGTCCTCCATTTATGTTACATGCCTAAAATAAAAACAGAACACTACATATTTTCAATATGCTAAATACACAATTTTAAAGAAACCAAATAGCAAACGAGAACATCTGAAGAAAAGAAAAATGTATTTGCTTCTCACTTGCCACCAGTTGGGGTCCTCCTTGTTCACTATATGCAAAATGTCTCCTTTGGAGAAAGCCAAACCCGCCTCTCTACATGGGATCAGGTTATCTGTGTCAGGATTGTAGTTGAAATGTGGCTTCAGGTACACCTAAAGGGCAAAGAATGTGTCACAGCCTTATTGACATGAATCATTTGAAGCTACCAATTATGTACTATATGTTTCTCAATAATCAGTACTGCTCTCTGACACAATGTGATGAAAGAGTTAGATAAGAAGATTTCCATGTTACATTGACTAGCATTGGTTTGCAGTAATGCTTGGCAACATTTTTTGTATGCTGACATATCTGAAGCCTAAAACTGACTTGGTGAAATAAACGAAAGTAAATGGAGCAACCCACAATGCTAGTGTGTTTTAAATGGACTTCTCCATCAAGGGCAACAGAATGTTTTCACATGAAATATTTAGGGAGCGTTGTGGATCTTAATCAGTGATGAGCACCTAACAGTAAACAGAGCGCTCACTCACTGCACACATACGGAGTAAAGTCCAGGTCTAAAAAAGACCGAAATTTAGGTTTGGCACATGAAATGAAGTCCGGTAAACCCTGTAAACCCTCGCCTACAGTGTTTGCTCTTTGTGTGGGGTTTGTCAACAGTATTTATTCAAGGCAAGTGGGTAAAGGACAAATTCTTGTTTAGACGCAAGCTCTCAGGAAGTGGACAAATGGTAAAAAGGCTGACGTGCAACAGTGCTGTTTTTGGATCTGAACATATTTGCATTTGGGATTTGGACAAGAAACTTGTATTTCTTGTGGATCTGCAAAACCTGCTTTACTCGTGCTATTTTTTTTTTTTTTTGCTTAAATGTTGTGAATCATCGTTCTCTGTACAGGGTTTATGCAGGTTTCTTCAAGTCACATTTAAAAAAACTTTAAGACCCTTTCAAGACCAATATGAATTAAATTTTAGACTTATACAGGACTTAACACTAAGGAGTTTTTTGAATAGCCCGGTTACTTCTGTAATTAGTTTTTTTATTAATGGAAGATTGTGTGATGAGATGTGTTGCTTTAGTTTTCCTTCCCCGATTAGGGAATTTAATTTGGAGAATTTGCTGTAAACATGTCTAACAGCTATTGCAAATTGTATCTTTTTGAAAAAAAGAAGAAGAAAAAAAAAAACTTAAATGTAAACTAATCATTTTTAAGACTGATTATTGGTGATTAGATGTCAGCCCGATAGGGTAGCTTTACTTGGACATAGGAAAATTAAGACCGGTTTAAAATGATTTAAGACCTACAATATTTCAGTGAATTTAATACTTTAAGGCCTAAAATTTTGTTTTTGAAATTTAAGACATTAAGACTTTAAGACCCGCAAACACCCTGCTGTAAGTGTAAAATGACTGAATTAAATTTCATACCATCTCTTGTTCTTGAGGGTCTGTGTATCTTTTGGTCATTGGATTTTCATTTTAGAAACGGATGTTGAAAAACGTTATCATTTTAAAATTCTAAGCAAATATTGAAATAAGAGGTGTGAAAAACGGAAAAGCAAATATCAAAAATGATTTGATTTTCATTTTTTATTTCGAAAAACAAGCAGTAAAAGTAAAATCACCAGAAAACAAAACCGAATAAAGCTTGTTTTTCATATTCTGAAACCAGATAGGCCGAATTCTTCACGTTGATGCAATGCTGCCACACACAGGCTAGCCGATAATAGGCTATTTTTTTCCCTACTTAATAAAATAATAGCCCATAATCTATAATCCTATGCCAAATTAAGTTCTCTTTAATTCTGCTTAAATTGTAGAAAATCTTTAAAACGACAGGACTTTAATCAAACCTTTAACATTCAGATGATTACAGTTATTAATAGCTTAGTCCCTATAAAGGATCAGTTTATAAAATACATCATTTACAAATCTACTGAAGATGTCGAATGTGAAATAACTATAATATTTTTATATTTTATATAAACTATAATTATAAAAAATAAATACATAAAAAAGTAATTGAACATTATATGTAAAACAAATCTAAACTATTATATAGGCTATAGGCTAAATAAAGCCACCTTGTCAGAGCTTTACAGCACGTGCGTCAAAGACGCAATGAATGTAAGCCTGCTAACTGATCAAATTATAGAATATGTAAACTTAGTTTATATATATATATACACACAGTTGCAATCAGAATTGTTCAACCCCCTGATTTATTAGCCCCCCTGTTTATTTTTTTCCCCAGTTTCTGTTTAACGGAGAGAAAATTCTCTCAACACATTTCTAAACATAATAGTTTTAATAACTCATCTGTAATAACTGATTTATTTTATCTTTGCCATGATGACAGTAAATAATATTTGACTGAATATTTTTTCAAGACACTTCTATACAGCTTAAAGTGACATTTTAAGGCTTAACTAGGTTAATTAGGTTAACTAGGCAGGTTAGGGTAATTAGGTAAGTTATTGCATAATGATGGTTTGTTCTGTATACCCTTGAAAAAATATATAGCTTAAAGGGGCTAATAATTTTGACCTTAAAATGGGTTTTTAAAAATTAAAAACTGCTTTTATTCTAGCCGAAATAAAACAAATAAGACTTTCTCCAGAAGAAAAAAATATAATCAGACATACTGTGAAAATTTCCTTGTTCTGTTAAACATCATTTGGGAAATATTTAAAAAATTCAAAGGGGGTTCAATAATTCTGATTGCAACTGTATATGCATATACACATATATATATAATTTTATTAATTTAATTTTTAATAATTAATATAAAAAAAATAATAATAAAAATTTATAATTTAATTTTAATTAATAATAATTAAAAGCCTGGGTGCTGGTCCGCAGAGGGCTCTTATTTTGAGGGCTTCATCACAAGCTCAGATTTGGTTGACCAATCAGAGGAAAATGGGCGTTTCAGCACCGCCTACATGCATATAATGAATTTTAAAGTAGTTTATCCGTTTCCTACTTAAAAAAAAAAAAAAAAAAAAAAAAAAAAAAAAAAGCCAAAATCTCTTTTTTTTTTTTTCATTTTTTGTGAGCAAACAAAAAAACGGCAGTTTTCTTAGTTTCCCTTTTTTTGTTTGAAAACGAATATGGAATGGAGGAAGATACCCTGATTATACACGGACCCTTGAGATACATCTATAACGGATTTTATATTAAATTCTTTATTTGGGCTATTGACAGGACCCTCACCCAATGAACAATATGCCCTCTACCTCCTACATATGTTAGATGAGTTTGGTTGTAGTTTGTTATCTTAATTTTGCTGTTCTTATTTTTTTACTGGGCTGTCATTGTTCTGGTGATTTTCTCCTTCTCGGATCTTAATATAGCAAGTCCCCCTGAAAACTAAGTGCACTCCCATTCTATGTGTTTTGGTGACAGTCCAGATTTTATCAACAACTATAACAAGATTTTACAATAGAGGCTATAACTAGAAAGACCAATTACAAGCATTAAAATACATTAACGCTCAGCAAACCTTTTTAATACAGTAAGCAGTCGTCTTAGTGGCATCTCTTCAAGTCATAGCAGCATAAAACCAGCTAGCTAGCTAACTGACAATTAAAAAAAAACACTAACTTTGAAAATTCGATTAAATTGATTAAATTAATTGTAAACAATTAATGGTAACAACCTAATTTCAGGATGATCCATCTCGAGGCCCGGATAGCCAGAAAGTATAGGGTGTACAGTTTGACTCCTCCCATCTGCCCACTTAGCACAGGTTGTGTTATTAATAGGGATATAACCATGCTCAGTTTCAGCCCGGGGGCTTTCAGAGTCACCCAAAGGCCAGGTCTCTTCTTCGCATCCTCAAGGACTCGACTAACCCACATCCCATCAGAACTAGAGAAAAGATTGCTTTATACTCTCAGTCCTCTGATTACTAAGAAAAAACAATAGCAGTTCAGATCAGAAGGATCTTCTGCATCAATTTATAATGATTATTCAAATAATTACCCACACCTATAGGTAAATGTTGTCTTATGATTATTAGAATCCATTTATTTATCATTTTTATATACATACAGACAAATGTAAAATACTTTTGTAAAATTGTTTCCAAATGTATCTGGACTGAATGTCCAGTCATACTGTAAAAAGTGATTTTATTTAGCATGCAACATGTCACCTTGAGGTATTATGTGAGCACTTACCTCAGTCTCCTCTGATGATTCACACTTTTGCTTTTGTAATAAAAGATAAATGCTTCTGAAAGCTGAAAACCTTGTACACCTGCAGACTGCATGTACACCTCTGATTGAGAGATTTAAATAGCAAGGAAGAGAAAGCCTGCTGACAAACAATCCAAATTTGGATTTTGTTTTGTTTGATTGTTCAAATACTACAGAATTTATTAGGAAAACTATTTAAAAGTTGTTCATAAAAACAATTAAAAACTACACAATTAAACCTAAACCCTAAGTAATGTGTGTAAAATGTGTTGTCACGATACTAGAATTTCTAACTTTGATATGAGAGCAATTCCAGCATTATTGATGTGACATTTGCAGTAAAAATTCCAAACTAAAATTCACAGAGAAAGTATATGTTAAGATTATATTGAAGCATCGGTTTATATTTTACAGAACAACTAACCACAGAGTTATGGGATCAGAAAAATATCAATCTGTAAACATGTTTTAGATTTTAAATGAGGAAAACAAACATGCGTTATGGATCTGACCAAAAAAAATCTGTGAGTTTACAGCATACAACATACATTGTAGAAATTCTGTGAATTAAACTGCACAACCCAAAAGAAATAATGCTAATCAAAGGATAAGAGTTGGCTCTCTATAGAACAAACATGATTGATTTTATTTTATTTGACATTTTTGCATTTATGAGGAAAAAGCTTTACTATGGATGTGACACCTCTCCTTTATGAATGTGAAAAATGTGAAATTGGCACTTGTGTGACTTTGGTAAATCAAATATAATTGTTTGAAAACACTGACAGACACATGTTTGAGTATTTTTAAAAGTACTGTAAAATACAAGCCTACACAATAAACGTAAAAATGATTTCGCTATTTTGGTGAAAACTTAATTTTTGTCATGGCAAGGTTGACATTTGCATGGAATTGCTCATGATACCTTAAAATAATATGGATATACTGCAATTATTAAAGGAATGAATGAATGAAAAATGAATATTTCCTCACTATTTACCCAACCCTGAAGTGGTTCCATACCTTTATGGGTTTCTTTATTCTGTATTCTTACACAAAAGATATTTTTTAAAAAGCTGAAAACTTTTAACCATCCACTTCCATGGTAAGAAAAACAAATACTACTGAAGTCATTAGTTCCAACTTTCTTCAAAATATCTTTTTCTGTTTAAAAGATGAAAAAGTCAAACAGGTTTGAAACAAGTGGAGGGGGGAGTAAATGACTGCAAGTTTTGGGTGAACTCTAAAGCCTCATTCATGCTAGCAGCAACTTTGTTGTTAGCTTTCGCTCTGGGTGGTGATTGAGGTCACTAGTAGGCATGAGAAGATAACCAGTTTCAAGGTTTTTCACGGTTTGGAAAGTCAAGATTTGAAAACCGCAAAAGTTTCCTGTTACACCATTCCTGCGGTATATGTACGTTTTTATTCTGTTTTTTTTTTTTTTTACAAATATTTTATTTAGTTTTTTAGGATAACAGTATAACAGTACTATTGCAAAACAAAAGAAGATAGTAGAAGTCAATGATTTATTTGAATTATGTAGCATGTTTAACATGTTTACTGTTCCAAAATATTTTACATTTTTCTTAAAATAAAATGTGTTCAATGGAGAAAAAATTGTTGTTTTAACCCAGACATTTTAAAAGAACATCTTAGAGCAGTAATCACAATACTGTGAAACCGTGATATATTTATCCAAGGTTATCATAACGTCAGATTCTTATACCAGCCCATGCCTAGTCGCTAGTGAACATTCCCACCTTGTGGTTGCTTGGGTAACGTTTATGGTGATATTCATACAGAGCGAATGAGTTTATGTGCCACTAAAAGTAAACATACCCTAACCTGCCTAGTTAACCTAATTAACCTAGTTAAGCCTTTAAATGTCACTTTAAGCTGTATAGAAGTGTCTTGAAAAATATCTAGTCAAATATTATTTACTGTCATCATGGCAAAGATAAAGTAAGTTATTAAAACTATTACGTTTAGAAATGTTGAAAAAAATCTTCTCTCAGTTAAACAGAAATTGGGAAAAAACAATAAACAGGGGGGCTAAAAATTCTGACTTCAACTGTATCTCCCAAAAACGTGGGTCTGTGTAGGTCTACAGCACGGAGATACAACTGGCCTCTGCAGGAGCTGAGAGAGGATCACACGAACTCTACTGATGCTCATATTGGCTGTCACTCAGGAAAGTTGCTCTTTATTTGCATAAAGCTAAAGAATTCAACTTCGTTACGTCACTTAACATTCCCATATCCAGTCAGCAATGGCTGCTGTCGCTCGTGTAGTCTGCGGTCGCCTGCTCTCTGTTGAAATTAATGGTCGTTTTTCACTTTTCCGCCACAAGTCACTCGTAGTGTGAACGCGGCTCGACTGCCACTACATTATAAAGGAAGCAGCTTGGAGAGATGGCACCAGAAAACTATTCTTGTGTGCATTCGTCTTTGATGCTCTTTTAAAACTGAATTCTTACATTGTGACATGGGGACCATGCTTGTACAGTTTGACAAACTTCAATCGTAAAGGACATTAAAAAGTACCCTTCTGTGCCTGACATTAGTCATTTTAAGAGCTAACGTGCAGACCCAATATGATAAAGCATGTATTAAGTCAACTTATGAATCACCACCAAAACAGGTATTTTGATGTAATCTGTGCAAGAATTGTGTGAGAAAACTCAGTTCTGCAGCTACACTAGGACTGTGGTCTATATTGCATATTATTATTATTATTATTATTATTATTATACAAAGATGTAAAGTATTAAGTTTACAGTATCAACTGTGAACCAAGCCACACTGGGTCACTGAAAACACAGTTTGAGTGTTTGAAAATGAAACCATTATTCCTGAGAGGACGTGTGGACATTTATAACTGTGGTATGTGTGAATTTGCAGTCAGAGTATCAAGTAAAGCAATATCACATTGTTTCTGTCAGATACAGAAATCTCTGATATTTCTGTCTCATTATGTATTGAAATATCAGTATTATTAACAATGCTATTAAAATTAGGGTTGCACAATAAATCGAAATGAAATTGCAATCTAGATTAATCGAAAGTCAGGCACATCTTGTCAGTGAAACACGGTTGTGTGATCAGTAGAAAATCTCCTCTGAAAGACAGATGGCACTCTTACACGGAAACTCCAAAAACCTCTGAAGTAGAAACCCAGTAAATCCCTGTAGCGGTTACACAAGATTTAACTGCTTTCATTGATTTACTGTGACTAATAATCACATGGCTACTTAATCATCTCAAAGAAGGATTCCTTTCAAACACTCGACTAAAGTTATAAAGCAGGGGTGCTCAACCCTATTCCTGGCGATCGACCGTCCTGCAGTTTTCAGTTGCAGCCCTTATCAAACACACCTGCCTGTAATTATCAAGTGCTCCTCACGTTCTAAATAATTAGTTCAGGTGTGTTTGATCAGGGTTGGAGCTGAAATCAGCTGGAAGGTCGATCGCCAGGAACAGGGTTGAGCACCGCTGTTATAAAGCATGTTCGGAGTGAATTAATTTAATGTAAATGTGGTATTTTAATAGCCATAGTTCATAGAAACACGATGCAAACAGCTGTCATTATCACAGAACAATTATCGAAGGGTGTACTCACACTAGGCTATTCGAACCTCTTACAACCAGGCATAGTTCGGTTGGGTGGCCCTGGCCCGGTTAGAAGAGGTGGTCCAGAGCGTGGTTCGGTTGGGCTTGAGCGCAAAACTAGAGATGGAGTGTCACTTTTAAGAGACTGTTTTATATGGATTTATTAATCATTCTTACTTTTCAATGAACACAAGCCATCATAGTTTAATAAAGATACAAACCCCTCACTGCACGTCAGCTGCCACCTTCAGCAAACCTCCTAATACATGCAGCACAATGATTTTTATGACAATTTACGTGTCAAAAGTGATGGATTTGTTCAGCAAAATATTTTACTGTGTGTCATTGCATATCAAACGACCATTGTACTGAGTGAGAGCGCTACTCAACTTCGCAACCGTGCTTCGTGTGAGTATACCCTTAGATTTAATTTCTGTCCAATTTAACAAGCTTTTGAGTAATTTGTCGATTAACTTAAGACTCTGGAGATTTACTGCTGATAACAGAACAAGCTTTACTGACAAAATGCGCAAATATTCATCTTCAATTAATCATGCAGCTCTAAGTAAAATGTTTTCCTTATTCTGTTGTGATTGAGCGGTGCGCTGACCTGTGCAGGTGGAGGTGTGTCCTTGTAGCTAGGGAGGATTTTGAGCGTGATGCTTCCATTGCAGTCTCTCAGCATGTGCTGTAATGCCATGGGGTCTTTGCCCACCTCTCGGCCGTTCACCTCTCGGATGACATCACCTGCATGCAGCATCCCCTGCCTGTCAATCATGCTGCCATGCAAAACACGCGCGATGACAAGGTCACCCTCCTCCACCCGAAATGTTACACCCTTAAAGAGAAAACACCATGAATATCAGAATGAAGAGTTACGCATAGTACCCACAGTTCGGAATGCACGTGACCCATGGATTAAAAACTTTTTTTGAACTTGTAGGCTAATCCAACATTTATAACAATTGCGGAGAGATCGCCTCCCGTGTCATTCAAATCACATGTATGAAAGCATTTTGGCTTCCTTGCAAAACTTTAATGATGATGGAAAAAGTTGTGGTGGGACCTACCTAAATGCTTTCTTAGGCTATTCATTAAAGGTGTTTTCTGTCATTGTTTGTTTAGCCTGCATTAATGCATTCAGTGTAAAGCTGCACAACTAAAGAGTAAAAGATTGTGATCTCAATTCAAACCCGCGCAGCAGAAACGATAAATGATAATGATTTACAGATGTTTATTAATCCTTTGAATCCTTTAACCGAGAGAGATTCAGTTTTTACAGTTAGTTACAAACAATTAAATAACACAGAAGTACTGGTAGAACAGTCTATATTTCAGATATAAACACTGATGTTTATAGTGAAGATTAAAATCACCGTTTAATGGAACTTGACGCTGTTGAATGTTGTAGCATTTACATTAACCATGTATGCATGTATGTATATGTATATATATATATATATATATAGTTCTGGTAGCTCAAAGCTGCTCAGGAGCAGGCTTATTTCATATAAACAGGATTAGATCGGGTCTTTTCAAGCAAAGGTAAAAGTATGTACTAAATGCTGATATTTTCTTACAGTTGTAGTTATATACACTTGGGAAAATAGTAAATAGTAAAAAAAATTATATAAAAAATATATGTAGTTTCAGTTTAAAGTTTAAAATATATATAAATAAAACTTGCAATCTGCACTCCGAAATGAAAGTACAAAAACTTGTCACAGGGTGGTTTTCCACAAGGGGTTCAAAGAGAACATGTTATTATTAATGTCGTTGGATTGCCAATCATGATTTCGAGGATCGATAGATCAGTCCTGCACAACACATGCACGATCTCAGATCAGTTCATCCAGACATTTTAATCTCATTCGCGAACTTGTTTGAAGAACTAAATTAGCCAGAGATCAGTTATCAAGATTAAAAGGATCTGTCAAATAATCTTAGATCATTAAAGCGAAGTATGAAGAACGGACCCCAGGTTTCCAACTTTTTTCAAAATATCTTCTTTTGTGTTTAACAGAAGTCAAACAAAAAACAACTTGGAACAAAGGTGTGTAAATGATTAGATTATTTTCAATTTTGGGTGAAATATCCCTTTAAGAAATTTATTTTCTTCCTACGTATATAAAAATCGCTTGCGAATTTAATTTGCTGTGGAGACCAAAACATCATAAAAATTTAACATAATACACAATATACCTAATAATATGTTTATATACTATTATCTGTGGTTTATAATAATAATAATAATAATAATAATAATAATAATAATAAATCTTCCTAATAATATAATATAATCACTAAAACAATTAACTATTTTTTCAGTAAATAACTTAATTTACTTATATATAAAATACATAAAGAAATTGAAGAATTCTTTTTTAAACCAAGCACTAGTTTTTTGATGCAGCAAACAATATTACTGTAACCAAAAATGACTTTCACACTATCTAGATCTCAAACACAAAGAGTTAGCAGTTAGTAGTGGGTCTATTCTAACAGAGCTGAACCTCTGACCCACTATCAACTCTAATCCTGTGAAACGGAGCTCAACTGTCACTCACAAGAGGCTCTCCGGCCTTCTTCTGGATGCTGATCATGCGAACCGTGTCAGCCGGCATGAGGGATGAGCTGGACATGCTGGTGGAATTGGTGCTGGTGGGAGGAGCTTCATATGATTTAGAGGCCACCTTGTCATGAGCTTCCAACAAGGACTAAAAATATCAAGACATTTTCATTAAAATCAGAAAAATATTAAATTTAACAAATAATTTTCCTAATAATAAAAAGAAGACAAAAATCAACAAATTTGTTCAATTTCTCAAGAGCTCAGAGGCAATTTTACTTTAGTACAACAACAACAACAGGCTGAAAAAAAATGTAATGGTAAATAAATTCAGTTCACACATAGAAAGGTTGGATACCTGGAAATGTGGTTCCTTTAGGATGTTAGAGAGTTCTGCTGCACTTTCATCCCGAATGATCAGACTGCTCATATCAGACAGGATCTCACTTACTAGCTCCACGTTATTACTTTGAACCGCCTCCAGCTTAACGTCCTCCAATCGCTCATGGGCCTGAGAGAGAATGGGCGGAGAAATAGCTTGAGCATTTGAGCCAAGAAAGAGATTAATGGATTACGTCTCCCAGCATTAACAAACGCACTGTCAGGTGCACTTGAGGTGGAAGAGTTTTAATAACCACACACAAAGAGATTAAAAGCAATTATTTAATCAAGTGCCTCTGGGTTCGATTTTCATTACAATTGCGAATAAATTCTAAAATTTTAGCATAAAATAATTTTATTTTTTAATACATCTAATAAAACAGCTGCACTCTTTTCCCCAGATTGTATTTTTAATTTGAATCTATACAAACACACAAATCATTCATTACTAAATTTAAAAATTACAAAATAATTAAACAGTAAAACAATAAATCAAAAGAATTTAAATGACATTTACTGTGAAAAGGGAGAATTTAACAAAGTCTTAAATGTCTGAATGAATGAATGAATTAAAAAATTATAATAATTATATATATATATATATATATATATATATATATATATATATATATATATAAATTAAACTAAAATCACTTGAGCAGATTTTTAAAAACATTTGGTTCATTCCCAATCCTTGTGTAATATATTAAATGTAAGATATATACAATATATCTTCAGTAAAATCTCCTTATTACAGAAAACTATACATTTACAATGTTTTCTTTCTATATAAAAAATTTTGTTTAATAAAATTTATTAAAGGAATTTTCAAATACATAGAAAGCGTATTAAGCTTTATATGCACATAAAAATGGGAGAAAACTATGTTTTACGGTCCTTTTTTTTTTACCTGTTTTAACGATATTAAGGAATGGTTGCCGGGTAATTTTTTACACTTGAATGAATCAAATATTTCGGTGCTTGTGTTTGGCCCTCTGAGTGTCTGTGAATCTACAATTAATCAATTAAGTTTGTTTAGGCCTAATGTCCACAGTCATGCAAAAAGTCTTGAAATTATATTTGACACAAAGTTCAAGTTTGATAAGAAAATAAAGTCGTAAATGTGGTTTCTATCATTTAATAAACATTGCCAAATTAAAGCCTTTTCTGTCTTTTAAGGAGTTGGAAACCATCATCAATGTGTTTATTAATGTCCAGATTGGACTACTGCAACTCTTTGTATTCAGGAGTTTCGCAGGCTTGAACTGTATGCCTGCAGCTGCTTTAAAATGCAGCTGCTAGGCTTTTAACTTTTAATCTCAGCAGTTGTATCATCCCTTTACTGGCTCCCAGTCCAATTTATGATTCAATACAAGTTATTGTTATTTGTGACAGGGCTTTTTCTGTCACAGCCCCTCGTCTGTGGAACGGTCTGCCTTTACATATCAGGTAATGCTCTTTCCTTGGTGCTTTTAACTCATTTAAAAAAAGAAAATCACCTTCTGTCTCTTGCTTTTTGACTGCAATTAATTAATTTGAATCTGTTTTACATATTGTTTATATAATAACAGATTTACAGTACAGATTACAGTACAGATTTTGTATGTTGGTTGCTTTGTAAAGCACTTTAATCAACATCTGTTGTTTTTAAATGTGCTCTATGAATAAAGCAAACAAACAAACATTAAATTCAGTGAAATCTATGTCAATGTTTCAACTAACTTTTGTGAAGATAAAAGTACATTTTCCATCATCCAATGTAGATGAAAAAGGCATTTTGGACTAACTCTACCATAAAAATCAACACTAGTTGACTACCTGTTTTTCGCAACAGAGTGTTAGTTCACAAATCAAACAAAGTCAAGCTCAACCAGCAAGTCTCACAATCTGAAAAATTTCACGCTGCTATATTAAGAATAAGAAGAGGCCCCCTGTACATCACATACTCATGACCTGTGACACGCCAAACAACCCCTGGCCTCCAGTTCACAAATGTGTGCACACGGGACATGTACATTAGCTTATTTTGATATTGCACTGTAGATATAAGCCGTCCAATCAAGTAATCCTTTAAATGGCTAGTTATTTTAAATGCAACAGGTTGAGGTTATTAAATATATCATGTTACAAAATAAAGAATGGGTTTGCACCTTAGCGAGGGAACGAACGATGGGACTCTCCATGATGCCGCGGAGGAAGATGAGGTCGATGTCTTTGGCTCCAGTAGAAGGCGGCAGCTCTTTGAGGTTGTCCAGCACCTGCTGCATAGCTGCGGGTCACACATGAAATACACATATTACTAAAATACATACACAAGCCAATGC
The DNA here is from genome assembly GCA_903798195.1 of Danio kyathit. Taxonomy (NCBI): domain Eukaryota; kingdom Metazoa; phylum Chordata; class Actinopteri; order Cypriniformes; family Danionidae; genus Danio; species Danio kyathit. Next base: position 19,830,525 of record LR812534.1, on the reverse strand, counting down.
TGCAAATGAACCGATTAAAAGGAATGAGCAGTGGTGTAAATTAACAAATTACAAATACTCAAATTACTGTGACGGAGTAGTTTTTCTCAGAATTTGTAATTTAATGAAGTAGTTTAAAAAATTAGTACCTATAGTAACTATTTATTTGCTTAAAGTTATTTCAATTTTGCTTAGTACAATTACAAATTTGACCAGGAACTGCAAAACCATAAAATATTTATATTTGAAAAAGAAAAAATGATTAAAAATATTTATAGCACAATTTCCTATCCCTTGAGGTTATTGTAGAGGATGTATGAATGTCAGTCAAGTGCAACCAGGCCTGGCCTTCATGGAGCCTCACCCAATTAGAAGCTTGGTCCACCCTGGCCGCACTAAATATAATGATGTCAACCTTTTTTTTTTATGATGTGATTTATAAATGAGAAAGCAGCATGAAACACGACTGTGATCTTTAAAAACATGTTTTAGCTAGCCTGGCTAGATTAAAGTACTCCAATTTTAACCATTTTAAACCATTCAAGCAGCTTTAGACAATAGAGAACTTAATTTGGCATATGCATCGATTTCTTTGCACAACACCTACAGCGTCTCAGTGTACCATTAACAAATGCATTTCTCCTTTACATAATTTTACGGTTAATGTAAAAGAGAGTCCTAAAGGTACTATATAGTGCAATGAGTCAATATGTTAAATTGTTCTCTGATATCTACAGAACAAGTATGTGGTTTAGGTAAGTTCCCCAGAATCAGAAGCTCTATATTGACCATATTGGGAATGGTCATGAATATTAAAGAGTTCTGCTCTGATGCTCAAGCAGCTCAGTGCATGCTCTCTCGCTCAAACACACACACAGCGTTATGTACTCTGAAATAAAAGTTCAAAATAATCATGCTTCATTCATCAAAAAATATTTTAACCTAAAATTGAGGAAATACCTTGTTAAATATTTTTAAATGAAGTTGATCCAAAAGAAGAAAAAAAATTGTTGTGTTGTGGATGTAATATAGGCTAAATTATAATTATACTGGACAAAAGAGGCAGACAAAGTTGTATTTAGAGTTGTATTTTGAAGATTTAATGTTTATGAAAACACAGCCAGCAAATACTATCAACCTCTGCATAAGCAGATATGTTCTGAGGTTTATTGGCATCCTTTCACTCCACAAAGATTACAGTTAGAGCTTAGTGATATGACACGATGCATAAACACTTACACTCAGCAGTCAACAGACCTGATGCATCTTTGGAGTGGTGCTGAATGAAATTTAGAATCTGTATATCCTGAATTTTGTGCTCTGATGGCTGTGTACTCAAGATTATTATGAAATCAATAATGACAACAGTACAATAACAGCATTTTCTCACAAAGTACAAATATCAAGTTCATAATCAGTTTAAAGTGGTGAAGTGGTTTAAGTAAGAAAGTTTGTTTGTACACTCACAATCAAAAAAAAACTAGCATTATTATTATGTGCATTTATTATATGCCCTGCCACATGATTTGTGGCTAAAATGCATTGGTTTTTCACACAGTTAAAGCCAGTGAAGGAAGTTTATTTTGAACCCTGTACACAGTCGAATAACGACCTACTGCTATCCAGTAACTGAGAATGACAAAAACAATCCATATACAGTATGTAGTACTGCATCAAAAAGCACTCAGACAATTATAAACAACTTGAGAGGCTAAAAAATAGGCATATGCATCACGAAGTAGAGTAATTTGCATATTGCAAACAGTAACCATTTCCATGGTGAACAAACCCACACAGAGACCTCTCCCACAATAAAAATAATAATTAAAAAAAACAAAACAAATGAAGGCAAATGAAGTGGTGTGTCAGTGGAAACCGCTGAAAGAAAACACTGAGCTGAGGGTCATACATGCAGGTTCATATACCCTTTTCGGTAACACTTTATATTAACTATACACTATGAACCATTTAATAAGCATTAGCAAATAGTGAATTTATCATCTGTTAAGCATTAACTCTACATTAATAAACGTTAGTAAGCAGTTTATAACTGCAGTTACAAATGCTCTATTTTGACTTAAGTACATTTATAATTGTACTTTCATACTTTGTTAATGATTTATTTTTCATCACTAAATTAAGTTCATTATTTACAAACCAGTTATTTAAGCATAGTTGGCGGTTTAAGATCATTCAGAATGAGTTAGTAAATGATTAATAAACTTTTCAAATTAACATTTATAATTTATATTATTCAGGCATATATTAATAGTTCATTGTATGTTAATAAATGCTTTATTAACTCAATTTCATCCAGTTTTGTGACCTAATCTAAAGTGAGGACTAGTGATGCTTTATAAATCCCTTATACAAGAAAAATGAATATAAATGACTTAAAGACACACAAATGAAACTGTATCAAATAAAAATAAATCTTTGCAACCTTATCTAAAACAAAATTACTGTACAGTTTAAACAATGCATCCTATTATATTGTTAAATTATTATATTGTTGTTTTATCCAATTTTACAACTTATTTTGACACTCCTGTTATTCAGCAATGTTTAAACTTTACAGTCATTTTACTTTTCAGATAAGATTGCAAAGATTATTGTTCATTTGATACGGAGCCTTTAATTGTCATTTATAAGGGATTTATAAAGCATCAATAGTCCTCACTTTAGATTAGGTCACAAAACAGGATGAAGTTGAGTTCATAAAGCATTTATTAACATACATAGTAACCATTACTATATGCCTGAACAATAAGATCTATAAATGTTCATTTCAATAGTTTATTAATCATTTACTAACTCATTTCGAATGATCTTGAAAACCTCCAACTACTCTTAAATACAAATGGTTTGTAAATACTTAAGTAATGAAAAATCAATCAGTCACAAAGTATAAAAATACAATTATTAAGCATATTATAAATGTGGTTATAAGTCAATAATACAGCATTTGTAGCTGCAGTTATAAACTGCTTACTAACGTTTATTAATGTAGAGTTAATGCTTAACAGATAATGAATGAACTATTTGCCAATGCTTAATAAATGATTCATAGTGTGTAGTTATTATAAAGCGTTACCCACTTTTCTATAACCTCTTTATATGCATACTGAGCTGCGAGGCAAGACCCATTTGACACTGACAAAGTTAGGATGACATAACTGTAAGGAGTGAAAATGTCTTCGAGTTGCTGAACAATAATAAGGAGAGGCTCTACAATCTAACAGGAGTAAAGACCTCAAAACTTTGACGAACTTTCAAAATAAAAATTTGGTACCTACCTGTGTTCACTGAAATATATTGCTTATTGTACATTTCATTCAATTTCTTTTGTCAAAGATCCATTAATATTTTGTTCAGTATTGTTTGTAAAATAAAATCCTAAAATTTGAAAAAAATACACATTTATACAACCAAACTAAAGTAAAAATAAAAAGCTAATCTAATTATGCCAAATGTTTGGGAGTATATTTTTTACTGGTAGCATTGGTTAGCTACAAAAACTCAATCACAAAAACTAGCCACCAGGCCCAGTTCCCCGGGTACTAATTACCTCACAGATCATTTTCACCAGGATGCGCTGCATTTAATAAAAACAACTGGAGGATGGAGTATGCCATGACTGAAGCGGTTTTCTTTGTGTGTTGTATTTTTCATGATTATAGAGATAGAATGCAAGCTTATCAAATCATTAAAAACATCAAAAGGAAGGACTAAATCATCTGTGACGACAGGTAGTGCTACATATCACAGAGGCTGAGAAAAGAACACATCACTGTAGACCAATGGTCTCAAACTCAATTCCTGGAGGGCCGCAGCTCTGCATAGCTTAGCTTCAACCACCTCCAACTCACACCTGCTTAACAGTCTCTAGTAGCCTTAAACACCTTGATTAGTTGCATCAGCTGTGTTTGATTAGGGTTGGAGCAAAACTGTGCGGAGCTGCAGCCCTCCAGAAATCCAGTTTAAGGCCTATGCTGTAGACAAAATCAACAGGTAAAGGCTCCAAACATTAGCTTTCTATAGGTGTATATCTAATAACACCTAAAAAAGACTGCTCGGTAAGGATACACACGTTAGTGTAGTCCCTAATGTGCTAAATTAGACCCTGTTCTGAAGTAATATCTAATAAAATGGTATTCCCAGTTCCTGCAGTGCAAAAACTGAGTAACTTAAGCAATAGTTACAGGAACTGTGAAAAAAGTGTGAATTTATTACAAAAGATAACAAAAAAATTGTCAAAATTATGGCAGAAATTATATGTTGCACAAACAGCATGTTTATGTTGATTAGTTAATTCAAGTACTCAGTAGAATCCATAATTACAACTATGGTTTTCACTATATTCATTCATCCATGGTGGGGCGCCACACCAAGATTCATCCCGCCACGACCACATTACAGCTTCTCATTCAAAATATTCAGTCATTGTTTTTTAATAGCAGGTTATAAATCACACCAAAACGTGTAAAAAGGTAAGTGAATTATAACAGCATTAACTTTTCTGTAATCGTAGTAGTGCTGTGCATACGTAGTGGTGACATGCTGACTGACAGGGCTGCGTGATGCGTGAGGCCAGCAAACACTACGTAGCTTTAAGTTAAGATTAACACAGTTTCCATAATTATACCTCGTTTATAGATAAAGCTCTATGGTTCTGCATACAATGACTTTATTACAATGAGTTTATGGCCGTATCACTTTACTTCAGGACACATTAATGCCATTTTGTAGGTCTATTGGAGTCCTTCATAAATATTCCTAACAAATTTAACAAATGTTGGAGACAAACTAGTTACATAAATGCAATTAATCGCACTTCAGCAGCGTTTATTTGAGACCGCACAAGAAAACCTGTGCTTGAGCAATGTATATTTGAGGGGGTGAAGAGATTCACATGCTTGAATTACATAATACTATCTAGTTGGTATATCGGTGTAAAAGGCCTGCCGCCACAGCTGGAAAAAAAATCCTAGAGGAAACGCTGTTACAACCATATATACAAACATACAATCCATAATTAAATGTAATCACTCAGCTTATATAAATAAACCTCATCTTCACTTTTTGGACCTTTTCTCACTGACTGTAATGACGCTTATGAGAAATTGGAAATGTGAAAAAGGTTCATTTCATTCTGATCAGCATGATTCCGGTTTCACCACTGCAAGTGTGATTACTTAAAAAGCTTTGGCACAACTTTCAGCAACTAGCGTTATTGCGATCTGTAACATAAAAGCTGCAAAAAGAGTAACCTAAATATGAATAATGTAATAGCAATGCTGAATTATTTAAACCAATAAAACACCACTAAAAATCATCAACTGCTAACTTAAATATAACTTAATGTAACTAAAGTCTTAAATATAAATGATCCTACTTAAGAATATTAAGAAAAATATCCACAAACATGTAAGAGGCTCGAAGATGCTTACCTGTGCCAGATTTGGCATTGGAAACAGTCATTGTTCCTATATTGCAGGGCAAGTTCACAGCTAAGACAAAATTTGTCTTCAATAGCAATGAGAACCATGCACCTGGGGAACAAGAAAAAGCAAGTCCACATCAGAATTTTTACTCATGCCACCATTCTGGGCCGCTTTGTCCAGTTTTCATTTATGGTCATTAAAAAAAGATTTTCTAGGAGCGCTTTACACTTGTCTTTGTTTTTGAAAGCTCTGCAGTACTGCCACTCTTTCAGAAGGTCCTTGAACTATGAATGAGGCAAATCCAAGTGAAAGGACTTTACCCATAAACAGACCATCTTTACACACAACAGTTCATCCACAGAATCAGAAACATGCTAAAAGAGATTCTACAAAAAAAAAAGAAAAAAAATCTGTTGATGTTCTTTAAAGATTTGACAAATACTACAATCCTACAATGTGTGCTTATGGATACACAGAATTACTGTACTGTACTTTAGAAAATCAAAAAAACATTTTATTAAAAGGAACCTGGCAAAGTGGTTAGCACGGTTGCCTCGCAGCCAGCAAGAAGGTTACAGGTTCAAGTCCTGGCTGGACCAAGAGACCTTTCTATGTGGAATTTGCAGGTTCTCCCCAAATGTGTGTGTGTGGGCTTCCTCCATGTGCTTCTGATTTATATGCATGTATGTATATATTATACCGTATATGTATATATATTGTATATATTATATCTTTGCGTCAAATTACAAAAAACAAAATACCGCTTATGCGAGGTGTTTACAATGCAGTGTCTATGAGGCTGAGAGTAAATTTGACGTTATTCTCTCCTCTAGCTACCGTCATCTGTCTCACACTATTTTTCCGTTTTTTTTCCCCAGAAAGTCTTGATAACACCATCGTGGAGTTTTTCTTTTATTATTTTCCGCAAATAGGATTGTAAAAAATTATTTGATGTACTCTCCCATTCACTGCGCTCCAAGTTTACCCAACTATGACCACTTCTGCTGCTGAGAAACCCGGAAATGTGAAAAGGGTCTATTATTACAGTTGATGCTCTCCACACCCTTCGCAAAACCGGACTGTGTCTTTACAGCTTGTGCTTCAGTTACTCCAACAACAACAACTAACAAAACATCTGACCGAACCAACAGCCTATGGCCAGCACGCTGACATATAGCACACCTATCCTCCCTATGATCAGAGTTCAATTCCTGACCTAAGATATTTGCAGAATCAGATCTCATTTTCCTCTCTCTCTAGCTTTCGTTCTCTCCACATCTTGTACTTTCCTGTCAACATTCATGTTACTGTTCAATAAAAAGTATTGAAAATCCCTCCCAGAAAACTTAAAATGAAAGTTATTCTTTAAAGAATTTCTCTCATTTATGGTTGAGTTATGACAGTAATTGTAAAGGATTTTTTTCTTATAGAGCTTTCAAAAGGAGCACATCATTTAGTAATAACAACATACAAAAATAGATACAATGACATAGGGCTGGGCGATTAATCCAACTGAAAATTAGCAATCCCAATTAAGCAAAGCTGTGATAGTCATGCATGTCTTCAAGGAAACACAGTGTGATTTGTAGTAAATCTCATTAGAAGGCTAGAGGGCGCTCTTGCTGAAACTTACAAACCTGTCCAAATCCACATGGAAAAAAAGGAAATCCCCTGGGAAATATAGCGGTTTGCTGAATAAACAAAGCTAGAAAGACTTTGCCACATAAAACATATGCCAGAGTAATTGGCGATTCCTTCTGCTGTGGCGACCCCTGATAAATCAGGCACTAAGCAGAAGGAAAGTGAGTGAGTGAAAAACAGAAGATTAAACTGCTTTCATTGATTCAGCGTGACTTATGAAACTATGATTCATTTGACAGAAAATTCATTTTAAACACTTGACTGTGAGGCAAGTTTGGAGTAAAAACATGTTATAATATAGGGCTGGGCGATTTGGCCTAAAATCAAAATCTCGATTAATTGAACATTTTAACTCGATTGCGATTAATGAACCAGTAATTTATTTATTTATTTTATGTTTTTGCCCTCATAGTTCACTAACAGGTTTTGTACAGTAAATATGCTCACATATTACAACTGAGAAGGTTTTAAATGTAGGGTGGATTACTTGATTTTAAAATAATTGAAGTAAACACACACCATCTACTATCTATGATTATTTATTAAACATCAATGCTGAACAACTCAAATTAAAACATACAGTACATTGCCTAAAACGTGGCTCTCTGCGCTGCCTACCCTTGTCATTGCTACCAAAGCGACCAATCACAAAGCTTGTGCTACTTGTCGTTGTGACGTGTAGTTAGAGCTGCACGATTAATTGAAAAAAGATTGCGATCTCGATTCAACCCCCTAGATGATCATATCGCATTTTAGAGTTATGATTACGACAAGCATTTAATGTTTTTCTTTCATAGCGAACACAGAGTATTGTGCATGAGAATAAATGTTTAACAGTGTCAGTATAACTACCAGTGAACCAGTCATTTTACCAGTGAAAAAAAAATTCTAATAATGTTGTCAATGACAGATTGCAAGCATATGTCTCAAACATAATAATTCAACTTCAGAATTATGAATAGTTGTATTCTGATGTCATCACTTTACTGTACATTAATGACCAGGACATATTCAAAGTCTATTTGAAATTTAGCATTTTAACCAACAGTAGATCTACACATAATATTATTATTATTGTTGTTTTAACTTGTGTTTGAGAAATAACAATAATAATAGCCCACTCATATTAACCTTTATTTTACATCTACAGAATCGTGAAAAAAATCGTGATCTTTATTTTAGGCAAAAAAAAATCGTGATTCTTATTTTAGCCAGAATCGTGCAGCTCTACGTGTAGTTACACTTTTTTGAGAGGTGCACGGGTATCTGAAGGCTACGCTGGACAGCACACATGCGCTGGGCAAAAGTATATCTGAATAATATAATAAGTATAAATCATAATATAATAAGTATGAATTAGCCTTGACAAAGTGGGGTCACGAGGCTCCACACACGGTAGGGAAAGTAATTGAAAAAATTGACCTGGAAAAATTAGATTGATTATAGGTTCTGAATGTCGATTTCGATTACTTTGATTAAATTGCCTAGCCCTATTATATATATATATATATATATATATATATATATATATATATATATATATATATATATATATATATATATATATATATATATATATATATATATATATATTGTAATTTCATATGCAACTTTTACTACAGCTGTAGCTCATTGAGAAGCAACACAAACAACTATCATTATCACATAAATATTATATCAATGCCATTATTGATTGATTTCAAAAATGTTTTTTTTGTGCAGCATATTAGTGTACTATGACTCTGTATAGAAGACTCCATCTAAATGCATATGCTGGAAGATTACTAGAACCAGTTTTTACGAACAAAAATGCCCATGAAAATTGCCAATTAATTCCCCAGCCCTACAATAACATACTCTTGTTGATTTATCCATTTGCCTTTTAATTATTTTTTTCGTAAAGGTCTTTAACACATTCAAATGTATATTTATTGCAATATAAAGCATTAAAGGGGTGGTCCACTACGATATGATATTTTAAACTTTAGTTCATGTGTAATTTAGCTGTGTGAACACAACATCTCTGAATGTAATACGCTCAAAGTTCAATGCAAAGGGAGACATTGGCTTTTACAGTTAGCTTAGCAGTGAATGAAGTTTGGGGACTACAACAAAATACAGTGGTTAGTGAGATCACAAACACTTCAGGTTACGTGCATACACCCATACACATACAACCCGTGCAGCAATTGGGTGTGGCCAGAGGAGCTGTAATATTGTAGCAGAGAAAGCTAAAATGGTGTTCAAACACTGCTATTTCTACAGAGCTTGTTGGGCTTCCAAAGGACATGGCACAAAGTGAGAAGTGCTTACAATTTAATTTGAATTATGTTGCAGAGAATTATAAAAAAAATATATAGCTAGCATTTCACAAAGGATAGCTTCCAGAATCTCTCCCAGTTCAGTGCTGGATTCGGCTAAAAACTCCTCAAAGAAGGAGCAGCTCCAACCATAATAGATGAAGCTGTGGATTGTGAGCCACAACCTGTAAGTGTTTTATATGTTAAAATTGATCTATTACATGCACAGTTTCTAGCGTGTAATGTTGTGGCAAGGACATAAACAATGGGAAATGCTGTTTGGCACCGTTAACAATTTAGCTACAAATTCATATTTATCCGTCAACCAACTGTAAACATCCAAAATCTCCACCAGGCGCTGCAGTGTCCCTTTATGTGGCCACTTTTCCTGCGTTCTACATCTCAATTAAAGAACTTGCAAAAGATATGTGGACGTTTCATATTACTTACACATGCTTATTCCGAATATATGTAAAAGACACTTGTCAGATTTTATTTTAGAGAGCGTGAAGTTCAGCGGTGTCCTCTTCATTTTATTTCTGATTCAGGCACAAACTGATACGGCGAAGAGCTACACTGACTGACAGTATACACACAGTGCAAAACCGCATGCTTGTAGGGGCATGACGCTTTTCCTGGTGATGTGGAGCCAATCCCTGTTTCACATCACATTATGTTAGCTGACCAATCAGCACCTCTTGAGGGCGGGCCTTTGGAGGAAATAGGAAATATGACAGGCTTTTCATGTTATGCGAGTTAATCAAAGTAATATATATGGAAAAATAACGTGTTTTTTTTTTTTTTTTTTTTTTTTTTTTTTTTTTTTACAAATGAAGCATGAGCACACATTACTTTGCATCTTATAAACACAACCAAGCCTTAAAAATACACCCTGGACCACCCCTTAAACTATAATGATGGCACATCATGTAAAATTACAAACTAGTGTCAATATGACTTATTTCCCAAGTAAGCTACAACAGCTATGGTCTGTGACAATGCCAGCTGTGATAGCAAACTATCTTCTGTGTTCAGCAGAAAAAAGAAACTCGACAGGTTTGGAATCGTCTGAGGGTGAATAAATTTCTATTTTTAGATTAACTACTCCTTTTAAGCAAATCTCTTCATTATAATTCCATGTACAACTTGAGGAAAAATTGCTGAAGAAGAGATAACATTCTGAAAATACAATATATCAGTTCATGTTTTATGTGATAACTCACCTGCAAAATATATTTGAGGGCAGTTCACAAAATCTCTGCTCACTCTCTTCTCATCTGGAATACATGGACAGAAAAACCTGCAAGTGGACGGAAAATTTCCACCATTACTAAACACTGACAAGTTCAGTCAGGAAGCAAGCTTGCAAACACGAACACAGAGAGAAAAAATCTGTTTATTTGAGAAGCAGTAAAATTTCAGTACCTCTGAACGCAAAACTTCCAAATTATAACGGAGTAAAACATTTACATTAACAATAAGTTCAGATATGCTACCATTAAACAATAAGGTCCTGTTTACACCTGGTATTAACATGCGTATTTGAGATAGATGCATTCCAAATTACATTGGCGTTTAAATGATATGTAAATGTTTAAATGGGTTTATGTACTTGGGTAAATAGGTTTTCCACTCATTGACTTATGTCAATGTTTGTACAAAAAAGTACTAAATCAACATATTAAAATATTAAAAATTTGCATATTGCAATGGTTTGCAATAAATGTATGATTTATTACAAAAACATTTTTGTATGCCTGTCATTTGCAACACCATCAGACTTATGTACACATCAGGAACTGGATGAGTCAATGCTCATCTCTGAAACCAAGCAGAGCAGACATGCTGGTTTTATTGTCAAAACAAAATCTATAATGGTTTTAGTATGGTTGCTAAAATGCTGCATGACCAAGCAAATGAGCCATGTCAGGAAAACATTATGACAGCAAAAAAAGTTTTTGTTTACCTGATTGTTCTTGATGTTTTCAGGTTGATACAACTATTGTATACCAGTGAAGAAAGGTAGTGGTGATATTTATTTTATTTATTTTTGTTTTTTATATTGTTAAATTATCTGATGTGTTGTATGCAACAGTAAAACATTGCTCTTCACTTTCAGAAGCAGTAGTAATGCTTTTTTACCTCAAATAATGTGAAACGTTGGTTACAGCAATTTCTTAAATTTTGTATTCCATTGTGTTGTATTGAACATGGCATTATTTATCATGCTATTGCACATCACAATTTTCTTTAATATTGCACAGCCCTACTTCATGCATGGAGTAATGTAATACAAATATACATTTATTTTGTTCATTTTCGATGAGGTCCTAACTGCTTTACAGTTTAAAAATGTATACATGTTGCTTTCAAAAAATAAAAAAATAAAAATCGCATTTGTAGTCAATGGGCTATATGCACACAGACTTTTAATTTTCAGCCAGGCAGCCCAAGGGCTTCAGGTAAACTGTTTTTCCATTAAAAAATTGTCACATTTAAGATCAGATTTTTTTTTTTAAATCAGCGATCTTCACTGCCTGCTAGATCTACGATACAAAGTGGGTCTCAGATCGAACAAGAAGTACTGCATTAAATTCCATTTCCTGCCACCATGTCTTTAAAATGACAGTTATTTTACCCCAGTATTTTCAATGGAATTTCTGCGCTAGCCTGTTGCTACTGACGGCGCTAATGGTTACAACGGTCTTTCATCACATTTTATGCATGAACAACTAAATGAATGCTTAAGTCTATTTAACTGAATTTATTGTAATGACATTACAACATCGATGCTGTAAAAACAACCTTGTGAAATAGAAAATGGTGACATTAAGCTTGCACCGGAAGTTTATCGTTGGCTTTAAAACTCTAGCTGTGCATAGAGCCCGTTACCTATTTATTTTTGCCAAACAAATTTTAATTTTATATAGAGACTGGTAGGAAAACCTTCACTTTTTTCACGTTCAATACAAAACTAAAGTTTTCAATTGCATTCATCTTTATTCCTATGACACTTTTTATAATGTAGATTGTGTCAAAGCAACTTGAAGAAAAGAGAGTAAAAGCCATAATATTGTAGAGCATTCCAGCAATTCAGGCAGACAGGAGAGTAAAGTAGAATACTGGTGGTGTAGTTCTAGTAAATTGAAACTGCTTCAGTTAAGTTTAGTATAAAGGTCACTGTTAAAGTTCAGTTCAATTTAGTTCAGTGTAATGTAGGGCTGTGCGATTAATTGGAATCGAATCGCAATTTGAAACGTGGCGATTAGCTAATCGCAAGAGGCTGCAATATGAAATATATATACATATATATACACATATGTATTACTTCCCCCGTCCAGAGCAAATGCATGACTGCCGTCTGTGTGTGATAGACTTACTAGACAATTGAGTGAGCACACTTTCGTCCTACCAAATTAGAATTGTGCAAGCAAACTATGCAGAATGCCAACAATAAAAAAAAAAAAAAAAAAAACATTCGCAAAGCGCTTGCGAATGCGATGGTGTCATTTGCCACTTCAGAAGCATCGAAAGACAAATTAATATCAAAGAAAAACAGGACATCTGTAATATAGGAATATTTTGGTTTTAAAGTCCCAGACACCGAACAAAAAACTGGTAATTTGTAAGAATTGTTGCCACATCATGAGGAAATACTACAATCAGCACCTAAAACAGCACCACAGGCAGCTATATGAGGAGTGTCTTGCTAAAAAGTCAAGTGAAATTTAGTAGCTAGCAACAGCAAAGTACATTTTCAGAGTTGTTTCAGCCATGTTAGTTTGCTGAGTGTTCTGAATTCTTATACTTGTTATTTTTTTGTTTTTATAAGCTACACTATTTCCCTAATTTGAGTTCAACATGTTTACAGAAAGGTAAGGTAATTTTATTTGTGTTTACAGTTTGCTCTAGAGAAAAAATTGGTTTCATTTTTGAATATTGAAAAAAACTACTTGAATAAATGTTTAACTTAAGTTAATATCTTTTCAGTTGCTTTTTAACTAACACTCACTGCATTTTAGCAGTAAGCTATGATACACATTATTGAGCTGAAGCTTGACTACAAAATTTAAATCGAAAATCGCAAAATCTGTCACAAAAAATAAAAAACAAAAAATAATAATAATAATAAATCGCAATTAGATATTTTCCTCAAATCGCACAGCTCTTCTTTGCAGCTGGAAGAGCATCCACTGTATAAAAAACATATGCCGGAATATAGTGGCACAAAGCATCACTCATCCACCATCATGCTTTACTCTGAGAATGAAACAGTATGCTTTTTTGGGGCTTCTCCACACCCTAACTCTCCTGGATGGGGGAAAGACAGTGAAGGTGGACTCATCAGAGAACTATATATTTTACTTTGTCCACAGCCCAAGATTTTTACTGCTGGCACAATTGAAGCCGACATTTACTACTGACACAAGTGAAAAAAAATGTAGCTTTAGCAGCCCGGCCATCTATATTAACCCTGTGGAGCTTCCTCCAGCGAGATGTGCACTAACAATTTGTCATATTATGACATCAGATATGTCACCTATAATGTTGTGTGCATTGCAATATTTTAAGTAAAACTGTGCTATTAATCTCAGTGTTTCCCTTACCATTATATAAGGGGGCGCCCGCCCTCCCAACGGCTTCCCCCCCTGAAGTCAAGTTATTATATTTTATATACAGTGCCATATCGCAACTTCTTTAAATAAACAAGCTAATTTGTTATTTACACAAAGGCATGTGATTTCTGTCTCTACGTGGTCGCCCGATTACAAATTTCTTCTCTCTGAATCGTGCACAGTGGAGTTTCACACAGACCCTCTCTGCTGTATGGGAATGAGAATGCGCGCACCACATATCTGACAGGATATGCGCTCGCCTCACACAGCCAAAATATATACAGATGCGATGGGGCCTCTGTTAGTTTGTTGGCGCCACTCGCGCAAGTGATGCTCTTTAATGCAGGTGCAGCTATTGTATTTCCACTGTTTTGAGCTGCTGTGACGCGTTCGCTCCTATCTAGCATCTCATCCAACTTTGACCTTTCCCGGAAGCAGAAGCACCGCGAGTCTCCCACATATTTTTACCGGCCCTGTGATCCCCAAAAATTAGTTAAAATACTCAGAATCATGGCAACGAGAGCGAATAAACAGATCACGAGAGGCACAGTGATGGTTGTTACGACCCCCTCGTTAGAGTCGCAACATAAAAGAGCTCAAACAACAAAAGAATATATATGCAACTTATTTATTAAACATAAAACTAATAGAACAACAAACCAAGGAACAAACAAATGTCTAGGGAATAATAAAGAAAATAACTAACTTTAACTACACATATAAATAATGCCAAACAAAACCATAAGGCTGCAGAAATAGAGATGGTCTTGATACGAGGACGGCCAAACAGCCACACCGACATCCAGAAGCTAGCACATCACTCGTATTTATATCATTTAAACCAATTGGTGAACAACAAGGCGCCCAATCAGGATCTGCCACATCCAAACTGGAATCCTGGGGTCATCACATGGTCTAAACATTACATTTCTTAGGTTGAATGAATAGAGCAGTAAAGATATCGCGAGTGCAAATTCTCTCTCTCTCTCTCTCTCTCTCTCTCTCTCTCTCTCTCTCTCTCTCTCATTGAGGGATCTGCTGTCAATAGTTGCAGAGGAGCAAAATATTTGAATAATCTTGCATGTATTTAGGCCTTTTTACATATAACAACTGAAGGTTCTGTGTTGACTATTGCAAGTTCACTAAAAGCTGGCTGGAAATATTAGATAAATAAAACTTTACTTTTCAACATGAATATTTAATAATATAAATTCTTGTAATACACTTATTGCTATAAACGTTAGTTTATAGGCCCCTTTCCTTTTAGTAAAAAAGTATTAGATTTATAGGTGTTCATTTTTAACTTCTTATGCATCAAATGTGCAATCCAAACGTTTTCTTGATTGAGACATGTTGAACTCTTCTTTCATCATTTGCAGTGTTTCCAAGTTGCATTGTAATTTTTCATAACAATTTTTATATCTGTGTTATATTATTTTCTGTGGCGGTTCATTCCGCTGTGGCAAGCCCTGATAAATAAGGGACTAAGCCAGAGTAAAATGGATGAATTATTTTCTGTAAAGCTGCTTCTGGCCATGACACGTTCACACCTAAATAGTAATAAGAGACGTGTTTAAGGTATTACATGCAGCATCCTTGATTTATTCTAAAGCAAGATCTTCTCTTAAGGTTCATACTTAGAGGGAAAATGTGCTCAATGCATTATAAAGCTTGAGGCATTAGAATTAGTACTCGGTATCAGCCAATCACCATGACAAGGAATCGGTACTCAGTATCAGCTGCAAAACTCCTGATCGGAGCATCCCTAGCTTTAACCCAACTTGGCTGTCAGAGCAGCAGTACTCCCCCTGGCTGTACAAGACTGATCTTGGTAAGTCAGTAAATACACCCTTAAGTAAAAGAAGTATACTTAAGTAAAGGTCAAGTATAAAAGTTTACTTTATTTAGTAAGTAAATAAGCCTATTAAGATACACTGCAGTGACAAAAGCTGCACACTTTGTGGATGAAAAAAGATAAAAAATAAATGTAAATTTTTAGCTTGTACGGTTGTACAGTTCAAATAATTGTTCAGTTTTTTACTGCTGTCATTAAAAGAAACAAATTAACATCATGACTCTTTGTGTCTGTGTCAGTCTGAACAGCCGCGCCGCATATCCCCCCCATCCCCCCAAGACTGTAAAACATAAACTACTTTGCTCTGGATACATTTTGTTGCACATTTCAGATGACAAATCAACTAGAGGGCGCTGTCTACATTTTTGTGAATCTGAAATATGTAATTTGGGGTACATTTTGTTATAAATCTCATATACATGTCCTTCTTGTACTCTTCAACAAGAAATCTTTCCCTAAACCCAATAATATTCTCAAAAGCAAATATAACATAACCTGAAAGCTCTGCTTCACATCTACAACGCTGTAAAAAGTGACCTACCAAGTTTAAGCACATGCAACAATGTGGATGCTCATTCCAAGACTCCAATAGGGCTATATGCACAGTGAGTGTTTCTTCCCATACGGATAAACATCCAGTGAATGGTTAATGTGACTTTTTTTCAATTGTATACAGTTCCTTTTACAGCATTGATATTGTAATGTAATTAAAATATAATCAGTTAAAAAGACTTGAGCATTCATTTAGTAGTTCAAGCGTAAAATGAGATGAAAAAAGTTTACACGCATGCGCCCGTCAGGATTAGCACGCTAGTGCAAAAGCTCCATTGAATATACTGGGGTAGAATTAATGCTCATATTTTAAAATCATGGCACGGAAAAATGTAATTTAACGCAGTGCTTCTTGTACAATCTGAGGCCCACTTTATGTCGTATATCACTCAGCCAGTGGAGATTGTAGATTTTTAAAGAAATCAGACCTTAAACACGGCGATTTTGTAACAGCATACAGCTTGACCCAGGTTACTGAAAAATTACTTTCTGCTGAATACTGAAAAAAGTCCTTTCGCATATTTCGGCACATAACTTAAAAAAAAGTTAAACACTACCATGAGTGCCTCAGCAGGCGAATAAAACAGATTAAGAATGAGCGTGGAAGTTTAATCTGATTAAGAGTCATTATGAGATCAAGGCTTTGCCCGAAAGGTAAGACAGCGGTATACCTTTCTCACATCACAGGGGGTCTTTTATGTAAAAGGGATCTCCTAAAAAACTACTATGTCATATCCATGATTCCAATCACGCCATTTGAAAACAATACCATAGACAAAGTCTACTTTTTTGCAGTCTAAATGAGATTTTAAAGCCAATACTGTTTTTCAATCACCAGGGGTCGGATTCATGAAATTGTTCTTAAAAAGTTCTGTTGTTTTTCTTCTGTTGAACACAAGAGAAGATATTTTGAAGAAAGTTGAGCAAAAACAGCAATATGTTTTTATTTTATTACTGTTTAAAGTAGCAGCCACACCTTGGTCAGTTTTTTTTAATGTAAAGCATGTGAGATGGGTTGACCATCAAAGGAAAATTAATTTGCAGGAAAGGGTAAAATTCTCAGCTAATTGGAAATGAATAACAAATAAAAGACAAAAAATTCACTAGGCAAGACGTTTTCTAAAGCAGTGCTTCACAATTCTAGTCCTTTAAACACCCTCACCCTGCACATTTTGTGTGTATTCCCTACTTTAAAAACCTGATGATTCGGATCATCAGCTCGTAAACAGCCAGATCCATGAACTGATCCTTGTGTGTCAAATAAGAGAGACATACAAAATGTGCAGGGCGGAGAGGTCCCACAGACTGGAACTGGGAACCACCAGCATTTCACTCTGGAACACAAACATCTAACAAGCCAAGTGGGCTAGTTTAAACTGTAGTTACATGGTTTTATATTATTAATTTTATAATCTTGTAATGTTTATATTTAAAGAAAAAAAATAATTACTAGTGGCCAGTAATTTTAACTTTACCTTAAGTATTTTTTCAAGAATTAAATTAAGTTTTGTCTTAGTCTAAAAAAGAACATTCTTAAGAAGATTTTTTTTGTAATACAAAACACTCTTAACTCTTTCCTTAAGTTTAAAAAATGAGCAGCAATGGCAGTCAAGAAGACATTTTTTCTCAAGAATTTAAAGCAAGCAGTGTCATTCTGACTTAGTCTTGTGTGTTTTGCTTTGAATCATAGTACACGATGTGTGGTTGCAGTGTCTGACGTAGAATAAAATGTTCACACGAATAGCCTGAGGCCAAAAGGCTGGGGAGTATGTAACTAGGCCAAGGTGTTTCAAAGTAGAGGAACATATCATAGAGGCTTTAATTTAGAAACAAACCTAACAACATCAAATATTTCCTCAAACATTTGTCTTCAACTAACTGCAAACACTGTAATAAATTAAAGAACCCAAAAGCGTCATAATTTACTTACTCATCCAAACTTGTTTTATTTATTTCTTCTGTAGAACACAAAAAATTATATTTTGAAGAATGTTGGAAACCACTGGCAATTTACCTCCATATTATTCGTCTTATTGTACTATGAATCTCAATGGTTCCCTGTTCATTGTTTTTTAAATACCTTCTTTTGTTTTCAGCAGAAAAATAAACTAATAAAAAAACAGGTTTAAGACTACTTGGGGGTGAGTAAATCCCATAGAAATTAACAATCTTATTAACGGTCGCACTTTACAATACAGTTAAAGTAGTTAATATATTTACTAATAAGAACCAAGTATCATGAACAACACTTGCACAGCACTTAATCATAGTTCAATTAGGGTTGGGTGATGTTGACCAATTTGGCATCATACAATGTCCAATGTGAAACACCGCAATGGACGATGGCATTGTCAGCGGCGAATTAATTATTTATGAATAATTAATTCATAATGAATTAATTATTTGTAGCCTAGCACAACCAACTGGAACCAAGCAACAGTATCTGGGGTTTTCACTAAAATTTCGAAGTAGTGTGAAAGCGAAAGACTAAAGCAGTGAACTGACGCTGTGACACGTTACCTGATAGATTCAAAAGACCAAAGAGTCCTTGGATATAGACAAGATTTATTAAATATCACGTTTAACAACTATAGTGAGACGTGATCCAGCAGTACATCTTTGATAAAGTGTCAGACGTGCATGGCTCTCTGGGGTTTTGTGCTCAAAGCACCTGCTGACTGCTGGAGCTCAGACGCACGCATACTCTGCAGTGCATGACAGAGTGTGTGTTTGTGTGTGGTCACGTGATGTGCGTTTTCAACGGTATAGTGTGAAAGAAGGGCTTTTCAGAAATGCTAGATGAAACCCCAGTGTGGACGTGGACCGTTTTTGTTCTAAAATGGCATTTTAAAACTAAAATGTATTAGTGTAAACGGGGTCTAAGTGTGTATTTTTTGCGAGTGGGTTGCTGCTGCGACTGGAGCGAGGCAAAGGATTGCGATACAGGCTCAGCATCATGAGGTCTATCGACCATCGGTAATGGACGATGGCATCATCTATCAACCCAATCCTAAGTTCAATATTTACCGATGAATTAAAATACTTGCTGGATATCATTAGTTAAGCTGGGCTCGAAATTGCGACCGTTTTGGTTGCATATGTGCCCGAAATTTTATTTATGTGATATATATTATTTATAAATATATATCAAAATATATTTGAGAGCATTTGTGTGAGTGCATAAAATTGTTGCGTGAGACCGGTTTTCACTGCAAAACGTTTACCGCATTTGCGGATTTGGGACACATTCAAGCAGAATGCATCTTTGCACTTGAAACGCAGCGCTCAGGAACAGTTTAAAACTGCTGCAGTAAACAAAGCCCGCAATGCTTGCCCCGCCTTCGCTCTCTTTTTATTGGCCCACTGTGCTAGAACTGATCGCGAATGGATTGGTTAAAATCAGCTGTCAATCACTCAATCAACGCCTTCTGCCTTCAGATGACAGGAGAGCTACAACCGTGAAAATGTAAAGCGCAGAAGATGAGAATGAAAACAACATGGTCAGATTTTGTTTTAGAAACCACAAAGCAACAAATAATGGCACATCTGATTACTGATCGTGGTGAATGTTAATCCACAATCTACATTTGTCGAAGAGTGTATAAAAGACTTCCATTGGCTTTAAGTCCGCAATGAAAATAACTAAAGCATTCACTGTAAAGTCTGTGGGACGGAATTTTCAGGTAACCGTTTGCCACATCTACACATTTTAAGCACGAGATGTTCTGTTTAATCCTGTATTCAATCGCCAGATGCTGTCAGCCATGCAGCTATAAGAAAAAGTTAACACCACGTATCCATCGCAAAAGGGCTTGCATTGACTAAGATTAAACTAATATTGCAGCTCATGAAAAGACCGGTATTGCTATTAAAATGACGTATACAAATAATAAGGTATATGTCAAAAGTATCTGTGCAATATCAGACATCACCCATGAGAACACAGCACATTAACAGATTCATTCATATCAAGTAGTGCGTGCATGGCCGGTGAGCGGTCCGTCCGTGTATCTTTTGGTCACTCAATTATGTTATAAAAATATATTTTCTTGTGATAACGGGATTTCATTGAGACATATTTTCCTCACGCTAGCATATATATTTTTTGCTTGTTAGTTTTGATTAGTGTTGATTTCAAATGCAATAAATCTGTTTATATAAAACTTACCAACGGTGCTCATAATTGGTGGATGCGACTAAATTTTGACTGGTGCGCCTAAATTTTTAAAGTTAGGAGCACCAGTGCTACCAAGCTAAAAGGTTCATCACAGTGCCCTGTTATGCACTGTGAGTTAACATAAACAACTTTATTACCAGTAACCAACATTAACAAAGACTTAGAAATGCTGTAATACAGTATTCATTGTTTGTTCATGTTAGTAAATCAATAACAAATACATACTTATTGTAAAGGGTTACCTCTTTATCACAAGTGATAT
The DNA here is from genome assembly GCA_903798195.1 of Danio kyathit. Lineage (NCBI taxonomy): Eukaryota > Metazoa > Chordata > Actinopteri > Cypriniformes > Danionidae > Danio > Danio kyathit. The sequence continues at coordinate 19,809,699 of LR812534.1, read as the reverse complement.
TTCGATTTTCGTATTTTTTCAGAAAGGCAATGACAAAATCTTTTTCTTTAAAAATAAAACTAAATTGAGATCACCGAGTAATTCATAATACATAAACACTGAAATTTTGCTAATGCATTAGAGCTTATATTATTTTTTGCTTAAAATAGCATATATATTAGAGAAAGACTGATGCGGTGGCACAGTGGGTAGCACTGTCGCCTCACAGCAAGAAGGTCGTGGGTTCGAGCCTCGGCTGGGTCAGTTGGCATTTCTGTATATGGGTGTTTCCCAGTGATGGGTTGCAGCTGGGTTGCATATGCTAGATAAGTTGGCGGTTCATTCCGCTGTGGCGACCAGATTAATAAAGGAACTAAGCCGAAAAGAAAATGATGGAATGAATATTAGAGATACAAGAACAAAAAATTATACAGAATGGCATATTTATTATTTCATAGTGCACTATAAAAATATTTAATGTTTTATTATTATTATTATTGAAAACCATAATCATTGCTAATAAAACACCTGAAAGTGTACCAATAACAAAGTTATTTATAAGTAATGTTAAGTATATGTTATTTAAAAGCTAGGTAGTATAAAAAGTCAGATTTCCATCTGTATATATACATAATAGTCTGATTGTTTTATTTATTTAATGCTTATCAGATCCTACCAAACCATCTAATTTCCTGAGCATTAACATTCCCTTTTCCCCCCTTTTCATTTTTTCATAAGTACATATTTTCAGTACAAAAGTACAAATCAGAGCTGTGCATGATTCAGTGTTTTTCTTTTAATGTGCTTCTAAACTACTAATATTATTCAGTACATCTTTTGCGTTAAACAGAAGGATCTAAAACAGGTTTGGAAGTGGAGGATGAGTAGATGAACAATTTTCATTTTAGGGTGAACTATCCCTTTAAATTTGCCTAACTCCTGAGGGTCTGTTTTACATTTTAGATGTATACGCAAAGGATCCACTAACAGTACTAAGCAGCTAATAGTAAATGCAGAACAAATTAATAAATATTTATTTTGTGCTGTGTTGTAAATGAGTTATAACGCACCAAAGACCCAATGACCGTGTTGAATTGGGCTGCTCTCATTGTTACAGGCAATTCACTCGCGCATTCTTGCTACGGTTGACTGTCCTGGTAGTGGCATGTCTTGTTCAGTGACTGTTCCAGTGAAAATAACCTGCCATCAGTTAACGTTTCCATTCACTCTAGACACTACGTAACATTACGCCGGAGATTTTTATGACGGCAACACGAGCGCACGTGCGGCCCATTCAACTTCAAGGAAAAGCGCAGCGCGTGGGACGCAAAGAGCACATTGCTCGCGCTCAGTGCTACTACAGCTTTTACAAACCTGACTCGTTTTCCCAAAGAATATAAAGTTCACATTGTGAGCTCGTGCTGCTCATTTTCACAGTTCTTTCATTCATGCCTTAAACTGCCTTCAACAGTTAGCTTTACCAGTGTAGCCGCTGAGTGCTAACAGCAATCAGCTGTTTATTATTAGACGGCTAACTGGATTTAGCTGGTTAGCGCTCCAATCAAAAGTGTCCCCAGTGTGAGACAGCTGCACAGACATCCACGTGTAGAGCCCTGCTCATACAAACACCCGCACCTACAGCCACAAATAATTCATAAAGCTCAAGACGTACCTCGCTGGCCCCCTTTGCTGAATCCGTGTCCCGGTGAGAATTTAAAGCCCCATAAATTTCCCAAGCAGTCAGAACAAGACACTTATCCTCTCTAGTGCTCCCTATGTCAGTCAAGACGCACGGACCTGCCCTTTCGTTGACGCCCGAGAGAAATGACCAATCGGAGGCATGAAATGCAGAAGAACACGCCTACCGTCTGTTCTATTCTGAATGATTACTGTATAATAGTAGTGCATGTGCGACTCATTTGTGAAATATGTGGGACGATTATGTCATTTCTCCGCCCCATTAGCTACTTGCTCACTTTAGGATTAAGAGTGTGTATGGCCATACATATATATATATATATATATATATATATATATATATATATATATATATATATATATATATATATATATATATATATATATATATATATATATATATATATATACACACACACACACACACACACACACACACACACACACACACACACAGTTGAAGTCAGAATTATTAGCCCCCCTATTTATTTTTCCCCTCAATTTCTGTTTAATGGAGAGAAGATTTTTTTAACACATTTCTGAACATAATAGTTTTTAATAGTATAACAATGGTTTGTTCTGTAGACTATCGAAAAAAATTAGCTTAAAGGGGCTAATAATTTTGACCGTAAAATGATTTTTAATAAATAAAAAAACTGCTTTTATTCTAGCCGAAATAAAACAAGTAAGACTTTCTCCAGAAGAAAAAATATTATCAGACATACTGTGAAAATTTCCTTGCTCTGTTAAACATAATTTGGGAAATATTTAAAAAAGAAAAAATAATTCAAAGGGGGGCTAATAATTCTGACTTCAACTGTCTATATAAACTTTATTCTGAATTCTACAATTTTGTGTATAGAGAGATATTTTATATACGTTTTTAATAATCAGGAAACGATTGGATATGTATAAGCATTTATCAACTTAGCCAACATCGTCATGAAATACTCTGTTCACAATGATAATATCACACTAATCTATGGTAAAATAATATATATATATATATGATAGGAATTAAATTAAATATACATCTTTTAGAAACATCTTCAATTCTCTGTTAGCTGTCCAGTAGAGCAGGGGTTCTCAAACTTTTCAGCCCGTGACCCCTAAAATAACAACACCAGTGACTCGCGACCCCCTCTATGATCGGAGGTGGTTATAAGCATACAAATATTGCACACAATGGTGCACACACACCAATAGGAACTATAAACAAGCTTATTGACGACTTATATAATCATTATTCATTTGTTTAATCTCACTTAATAAGAATGGTGAGCACAATGTTTATAGCACAAGACTATTCTTGGTTTAATTTTGGACACTTGGAGCCACTTGGAGATTGTCCTCCTTGTTCAGTTGTGGCCTATATTTTTAATGTATGTAAGTGCCATAAAGGTGTCCAAGTTTAACATTGTACTATAAAATAAATCTGCTGCAACTAACACTATTGCTGTGATGTTAATCTAGCATAATAACCCCAGGGGTCGTAATCAAATGAAAAAAAAAAAAATTAAAGGCTAATGACTTTTTATTTGCATGTTTTTTTTTATATAACTTTTAAATATGAAGTATATATTAAATGTATTATAAGTTAAAACTATTTTTATATTCTGGAGGTTATGGATAAAATATGATAGTTCTAATAGTTTAAGAAAATATATGAGATTTTTGGAAATCACCAAGCGACCCCCCTCTCATTGTCTCGCGACCCCCCAGGGGGTCCCGACCCCCCCTTTGAGAACCACTGCAGTAGAGAGCAGCATCAACACTCACTTTCTTTCCACATACTTTCCCTTCATTCTGCATTAATGAACTTAAAGCATAAAAAAAAACTATGAATATATATTTATTATTCATTTAAATAATTGTTAGAAACAACTTTTGGCTCCTTTCTGCACTCTTTGATATGGAGCTAATAATATGCCAAAACAATCTGAATTTGAATTGTGTTAATAGGTTAATGGCATATAAAAATTCAGATTTATTAAATTACAATTGTAAATAATTCAAATAAACACAATTTAAATCAGATTGTTTTGGCATATTATTAGCTTCATACGTTGACTTATTCTACAAGTTGAATGTAATTCTTTTACATATTAACAATTATTAAAAAGTAAAGCTATAAAATATTTAAAAAGCAGAAAACGTTTACTTAAAATCTAAAAAATATATATGTATAAGTTATAAATGTAGTGTTGATACTTCAATTAAGTGACTGATATGTTTTGCAGCGCTTTTAATTCATCAACATAGCATAATGTACAGAACATGATGACCGTAAGGTCCAAAGCTGCAACACTGCCACTCTCTGGACACCACTGGCATTACTTAGTGGATGAAAATAAATCTCCCATCAGTAGACATTTTCTTGAATCTAAATAGAGACAATCCAAATAAAATAGAGGACAGAGGAAAGTAAATGAAGTTTTAAAAAATAAATAAGTATAAATGAAAACCAAAGGAATAGTTCACACATTAATTCTGCCATCGTTTGACTTTTGTTGAACACAAAATTTTATTTTTTAAAAATATTGGAACCTTTAAACATTAAATTTCATAGTATTTGTTTTACAGACTTCTAACATTTGTCAAAGGGTCTTGAAAAATATCTTCTTGTGTTAGACAGAGAACAGTCATAAAGATCTGGAACCGCTCAGGTTCAGAGGGCCAATACTGGTTAAGGGTTAATAATGGTGAGTAAATTTTCATTTTTGGGTGAACTATGCTTCTTGCATTTCATTGTGACACGGTGCTTCCCTTTTGGTCAGAGGTACAGATGGGGTTATGGTCCAGGAATATAAATTTCCCTCTCCTAACTGTAAAGACAGTTAGGTTTGTTATTTTCCTTGAAAACAAAGAATTTCATTTCCCTGTCAATGTTCTATTATGTTTGAAACAATTGTCTATTCACAAATGCAGATGGTTCAAATCTACTTCTAACTTTAATCAGTGGTTGAATGAGGTAAATCTTTGCAAATCTGTAAAATTGGTGAATGATAAAAAAGCCCTTAAACTTATCTCTTTTCTGGATTTTTATATGCTAATTTAATGTTCAATGCCCCTTTATTATTTATAATTTTTATTTTATTGCAATTTATTTAGAAAGTTGAGTAACACTTTATAATAACTACACATTATGAATCATTTAAGCATTAGAAAATAGTTCATTCATTATTTGTTAAGCATTAACATTACATTAGTAAGCAATTTAGAACTACAGATACTAATGCTCATTCTTGACTTATAAGCACATTTATAATGTGCTTAATGATTGTATTTTCATACTTTGTTAATAAATTTTTTCATTAATAAATTAAGTGTTGCATTATTTACAAATCAGTTATTTAAGAAGAGATGCTGGTTTTTAAACATTATTCAGAATGCACAAGTAAATGATTAATAAACAAATTAACATTTATATATCTTGTTATTCAGGCATATATTAATAGTTAATTTTTATGTTAATAAATGATTTATTAACTCAACTTCATCCTGTTTTGTGACTTAATCTAAAGTGAGGACTATTGATGCTTTATAAATCCCTTATAAATGACAATTAAAGGCTCCTGTTTTCTTTTTTAAACAGGAAAAAAAGAAAATAAACGACTTTATTCATTTGAACACAAGTGAAACTGAATCAAGTGGAAAATAAATCTTTGCAATCTTATCTAAAATGAAATTACTGTACAGTTTAAACATTGCTAAATAACTTTGAAATGTTGTATCATAATACATTGTTAAATTATTATATTGTTGTTGTTTTAATTTTATGTTATATTTTGACACTCCTGTTATTCAGCAATGTTTAAACTTTACAGTAGTTTTATTTTTAGATAAAATTGCAAAGATTATTGTTCATTTGATACCAAGCCTTTAATTGTCATCTAAAGCATTTATAAAGCATAAATAGTCCTCACTTTAGATTAGGTCACAAAACTGGATTAAGCTAAAAAGTAATTAATTACCTATTAGCATATGCCTGAATAATTATATATAAATGTTGATTTGAATAGTTTATTAATCATCTACTAACTCATTCTGAATGATCTTTAAAAAAAAACAATTACTCTTGAATAGAAATGATTTGTAAATAATGTAATAATAATAATGGCACCACTAAAAAAATTATCAGTAACAAAGTATGAAAATTCAATTATTAAACACATTCTAAATGTGCTTTTAAATAAAAAATACAGTATTTGTAGCTGTATTTATATATAAATAAAACTATAAATGCAACTATAATACTTTATATAAATAAAACTCTGTTGTTTCCAAAATCTCCATAATCATATTTATACATTCTTTAGACTACAATGCTTCCATTGTACTACCATTGACTAAAACAAACAAAGGGGAAAAAAATAATAGGAGATAACTGCTGTTTTGACTTATAATTTAAAAGGTAGTAGTAGTGAAAAAATAAGCACTAGTAAGTAAACAATGTACTAATACTCAAAATACTTATATGAAAATGTTCCTAGTACTAGTCACATTTTTAGACTAAATGTAAAAAGAGCTTGCCATACTTGTGAAGATCAAACACAAATCCCAAAATAAAACAAATGTCCTCTACCTGTACATTGTGCAATAAATCATTTACCAAATCAATAAACTCTGTACTGTATCTGCATTTCTCTGTGTTGTCCTCGCTGCTGGAAAAGACTAAGGTGTCCTATTTATATAATATGAAGAGCTGTTTTTAATGAAATGACCTTGAATCATGCAGACTTTTAACCTGCCAGCTAAGAGCAGCGCAAAACGGCTGTGCACTGATTTCTAATAATTGAGCATCAATCTCTTTTTGAAAATCTCACCCTGAGGAGCTTGTTAAGTGGCATAAATGGTACCTTTCATCAGTATTTCAATATGTGTGTGTGTTTAAATAATAGAAATAATAATTCTAAAAAAATAATAATATTCTTTACATACATTTTTGTTATTGGCCACACAATTGAAGTTTCATTTTTTGTTTTATCAGTTTAAATGTTTAGCAGTTTAATAGTGGCCTAAATAATATTTAATAGCTTTATACTTTGTACTTCAATGTCCGGACAGATCCATACATCGCCGCTAGATGGCACCACAAATTCGGTTAGTTCTCTTGTATCCACAGAATATAACTCATTCATTCATTCATTTTCGGCTTAGTCCCTTTATTAATCCGGGGTCGCCACAGCAGAATGAACCGCCAACTTATCCAGCACGTTTTTTACGCAGCGGATGCCCTTCCAGTCGCAACCCATCCACACACACTTACTCACACACTACGGACAATTAAGCCAACCCAATTCACCCGGAGGAAACCCACGCGAACGCAGGGAGAACATGCAAACTCCACACAGAAACGCCAACTGACCCAGCCGAGGCTCGAACCATCGACCTTCTTGCTGTGAGGCGACAGCACTACCTACTGCGCCACTGCGTCGGCCAGAATATAACTTTCCGTGCAATTTAGTGACTCTTTATTCCAACGTTATAAATAAACTACTAGTTAGTCAACAATTTGAACTGTAAAAATATTAAGTCTAGTTGAATTGAGTAGCCTGATATACTTTAACTTTCCACCCTGAAAAAAATACCATATGTCGCCATAGCTGCCAACACTCCCGTTTTTCCTGGGAGTCTCCCGTATTTCAGACCCATCTCCTGTCACCCTCCCGTTTTGTTACTGGAAAACTCTGTAAGTGGCATAAATGGTACCTTTCATCAATGTTTGGTCTGATTTGTAAACTAAAAATAATAATAACAATAATAACAAATAATCAGTGGATTATGGGAAAAAGCTAGATTCCATGTGAACAGTAGTGTGAAATTTGTTGTGCTGAAAATACTTATTAAAAAGTGTCTTTATTCTCTCAGCAATCTGCTGATGACACAAGGAAGCATTTCTTGTAAGGATTCACTAGCATTACATTTTCATAATAATTTTGCCATCCATTTATAAGTGAATTTTTGATGAAGCTTGTAAAAAAATATACAGAAAGATAGAGAATAAAAGACAAATTCAAAGCTGAGCAAATCAGTCAGTGACTGAAATGACATTTGACAGCTTTTCACGTTTTGCTGATTGATGCCGGAACAGGACAAAGCAACAAACTTGAGAAATCAATTACTTATTGTATTAAAAAAAAGATTTATTTTGCCTTTTGAATGTTTTTAATGTATTTTTCATTCCAGGAACATCAAACAGGATATAAGGAACAAACAAACAAACAAAAACCTCTAAGGTTTTTTTTTTTATACAGACAAATTCTAAACAAAAAAATTTAAACAACACAAGCACGAACAAATTTGGTTTTTACATATCATCATATCAACATATCATCAAGACAAGTAGTCTTGTTTTAGGGCCTCGGAAGCAGACAGTCTTGTAGAGGACATCAGTAGCTTTGAGAGGAGAGCTTGCAATTTCACATTCTGTCAGAGATAGGCTGTATTAGACGACTCAAAAACTGGAGCATTTATTTTATTTTATATTAGTCAGCTTTTGTTTTCTACATACCATCTCCAAACCAGTGAAGTCTACAATTTGATGTTCACTATCTAGGGCTCCGCTGAAGTCTGGAAAATGCAACTGTGAACAAATAAGACTTCTTTAATCAGACCCCCTAGTTTTGTGATGTTTTTTTTGCTTGTGATTTTTTGCGATAAAAACGACAGATTTTGTGGCGGTAATTTTGCGATTAAAAAAATATATAAAAATTTATATATATATATATATATATATATATATATATATATATATATATATATATATATATATATATATATATATATATATATATATATATATATATTGCGGTGGCGCAGTAGGTAGTGCTGTCGCCTCACAGCAAGAAGGTCGCTGGTTCGAGCCTCGGCTAGGTCAGTTGGCGTTTCTGTGTGGAGTTTGCATGTTTTAGAAGTTGGCGGTTCATTCCGCTGTGGCGACCCCGGATTAATAAAGGGACTAAGCCGAAAAGAAAATGAATGAATGAATGTATAAAAAGGCACATAACCATTTAAAACAGATGTTAATGTGACTAAACTTTTTCTCTTTTAGGTAAGTTAGGATTATCACATTTGTTTCTGTTATGCTTAATAGCAGAATAATGAGAGAGATATTTTTTGAGAAATTGTTACAACTTTTCCTGAAAGTCAAGTTTACATACAATAAGATTATTATGCCTCTGAAAAAGCTCAGATGATGGTGTCAAGGTTTTGGATGTTTCTGATTGGCTAATTGACAACATTTGAGTTCATTGGAGGCACAACTGTAGAATAGTATTTAAGGAAACCTTTAAACGCACTGCTTCCTTGTGTGACAACATGGGAAAATCAACAAGCCATAATCAACAAAAAAGCCAGATTACAATTTGCTAAATTACACTGGGAAAAAGAATAATTTTTGGAGACATGTCCTGTGGTCTGATAGAACTAAGGTTGAACTGTTTGGCCATAATGACCAGTGTTACATTTCGAGGACAAAGGGGAAAGCTTACAAGCTTAGGAACACCATCCCAACTGTGAAGTATGGGGGCGGCAGCATCATGTTGTGGGGCTGTTTTGCTGCAGTAGGGACTGGTCCACTTTACAGCATAGATGGCATCATAAAGACATCATAAAAACAATATGTAGAAATACTGAAGCAGCATCTCAAGACATCAGCCAGGAAATTAAAACTTGGCCACAAATGGGTCTTCCAAACAGACCATGACCCTAAGCAAGCTGTCAAATTAGTTAAAATGTGCTTTAAGGACAACAGAGTGAATGTTTTGGAGTGGCCATCACAAAGCCCTGAACTCAATCCTATAGAAAATTTGTGGATAGAGTTGAAAAAGCTTGTGCGAGCAAGACAGCCTACAAATCTGACTCAGTTACACCAATTCTGTCAGGAGGAATGGGCCAAAATTCCTTCAAACAATTGTGAGAAGCTTGTGAAAGGATACCCAAAACATTTAACCAAAGTTACACAGTTTAAAAGCAAAGCTAAAAAAAATACCAAGGAAATGTATGTAACTTTTGACTGTCTAGAAATTAATAAAAAATTCTCAAAAAAAAAAATTCTCTCATTCTGGCATTTAGCAAATGTAAATCCTTTAGGTAATTCTAACGGACCTAAAACAGTAAACGTTTAGGTATGATTAACCATCAGACATTTTTAAAAAAAATGGTTATGTTCTTTTTTTTAGAGTGTATGTAAACTTCTGGTTTCAACTGTGTGTGTGCATATATATATATATATATATATATATATATATATATATATATATATATATATATATATATATATATATATATATATATATATATATATATATATATATATATATATATATATATATATAATTAATAGGGGTGTCAAAATTAATTGTTTCTTCGGTGCACCGCGATGCAGACGCGGACAATTCGGTATCTGTTCAGTAATAATCATAACCGGTTATTATGTACTGACGTCATTTATCTCCTATGCGTTATGTCGCGGTAGCTTACTTTGACGAGGGAGGCGAGCGCGAGTGTTTACAATGCTTCGCCTACTTGATGCACAAACTGTGCACAATTTCACTGCGTGTGTGTTTTCTGGACACTCTTTCACTGACACTTACAGCAGAAGCCCCTATTTCACTGCGATTGAGAGAATGAAAGTAAACTCCATTACTCTCTCTCTCTCTCGCTGTGGCCCATTTGACCTGCTGGCGTGACTTTTTCTCAGCTCTCGGCTGATACGGCGATACTTCTGGATAGAGGTCTGCATTCCCGCGGGTGTAAGGTGGGAGCCGCTGAACCAGACCAGATTTCTTGCGGATCGGAAATAAATTTCCGAATAAAGCGTGGGAGCGGTCGGTAACTCTGGTGTAAGTTAAACGGGAGGTCTAACAATATCACTCCCTAGCAAGCACGTGTGTGTGTGTGTGTTTATGTGTGTGAATGAGAGAGAGCAATGCTGTGTGTTGCGGTCTATGTTTGTGTGTGCGTGTATGTGTGTGAATGAGAGGGCGTGATGCTCTGTGTCGCTTGCTTGGTGCTGTGTGTCTATGTGTGTGTGTGTGTTTATACAGACAGCCCCAAATATAAAACTGTTTGGGGAAAGCATCGACAATGCACCGTGATGCACCGAGATATCGAATTGAACCGAATCGATGGCATGATAATCGTAACCGAACCGAACCGTGAGACCAGTGTAGGTTCACACCTCTAATAATTAATTATATAATATTTTATTTATATTTATAGTAGGGGAAGCCCTAACAAATGTCCTGAGTGAGGCACATGTCAGATGCTCCAGAGAGTGAAATCTGAGAGAAAGTAAGATCGTGGATAAAAATAAGAGTTACACACACACACACACACACACACACACACAGACACACACACACACACACACACACACACACACACACACACACACACACACACACACACACACACACACACACACACACACACACACACACACACACACACACACACACACACACACACACACACACACACACACACACACATAATTTATTTATTTTTTATTTAATTATGGTGTGCAATCTGAAACAATGACATAAATCATAAAAATAAAGCTTCTTTATTTTGGTCTCTTGTCAAGACAAAATCTAAAACAGTACAGATTAAGCCAAAGGAAGTTTGTATAACTCTTATTTTTATCCACGATCTTACTTTCTCTCAGATTTCACTCTCCGGTGCATCTGACATGTGCCTCACTCAGGACATGTGTTAGGGCTTCCCCTACTATAATACATCTAAAGCACGGATTGCCATAAACTCGTCAATGGCAGGGAATGTTTTTTCTTTTCTTGTTAACTGCAGGAAAAGAGTTAAACAAAATAATTTATCCATTTGACGCACATCATAATACCAGCCATACGTGTAAAGCACAAATAATGTCCTTCAATTTGGTCACTTACAGCCGCCATCATCCGTGAACCAGGAACTTCCATGCCCCTCATTCCATGTAATGTAATGTAATGATTGTGAGGGCGCAAGTGAGATGTCTTTTTTTTCCGAAACACTCAAATACATCACGTGCTCTGCGTATGCAACATCTATAAGTCATGTAAAACAATAAATTGCAAATTGAAATATATATAATTAGATTATATGGTTTGGAATTGGATGTTTTATGAGATTACTTACATTTTTTGCAATTATTTTGCGTTTAAATTAAGAATTTTGCAAGATCGCAAAAAATTGCGACTTTTTGTTGATTTTGCGTTCACAGAATCGTGAATAACTAGTGGGTCTGTTTAATGACAGAATAAAACATTTCATAATAGAAATAAAGTTGATTTTTTAAAGACACAATTTTCTATATTTTTCTAATTAATCATTACAATAATTATAGATAATATACCGTGTGCAATCCTGTAAATATTTGACATATAGAAAATTACATACTGTAATTTTTAAAAACATTTATAAAAAAAAAATGTATGTGTGTCAAAAATGAAAATACAACAAAATGCATGACTATTCATTACTTTTTTTATCATTATATTTTATACAAAATGTGTATTTTTTAAATAATATTTATACATAATTTTGTTCCAATTATTACATAAGTCGTCTATTTACATTTTACACATTAAATTTGTCTCCATAAATTTTAATTTAATAAAAAAGTACAATAATTAAAATAATGCTTTATAATTATATATTTACATACACTGTACAAATCTGACATTTCATACACTTTATATTGTTTTACATTCATTTATGAATGTATTAGTAAAAAAAATGAATAGATTTCATATACTAGTTGCATTCTAATTTAAGTCTATTTACAATAATAAACGAAGAATACAATAAACAATAAAATAAAAAATAATAATAAAACAAACTATGCAACCCTAATAAAATAAATCTTTATTTATTTTATAAAATATAAAAATTAAATTTTTTGTTGTAAAAATATATTTATAGACAATGTATTTGTATACAAAAAATTATATACTAGAAATGATATACTATATTCAATTCAATTCATCTCTATTTCTATAGATCTTTTACAATGTAAATTGTGTCAAAGCAGCTTAACATAGAAGTTGTAGTAAATTGAAATTGAAACTGTATCAGTTCAGATTTCAGAGTTGAAGTTCACTTTAGTTAAATTCAGTGTGGTTTAATTTTCACTGCTGAAAGGCCAAACACTGGAGATCAAATCTATGTGATACTTTTTAGAAACCATGAAGTTATTTTGTAAATTATAAAATGACAATACATAAATAACAGTAAATTGGTATAAAAAAAAAAAAAAAAGGAAATAATGGTTTTACCCAGAGGATGATGCCTCCAAAAGCATACATATCACTGGCTGGGGAAGGTGGTTGACCCTGCTTTACCTCTGGAGCCACCAGACTGATAGAACCAGCAATCATTCCACTGTCACACATCCTCTGCTCCTATAAAAAATACAAAGAATAAAGTAAAATTAATAAACAAATTTTGTAGGTTTAACGACCTAGAGACCACTTGTATAATAAATTACATCAATTTTATTTTAAGATTAAATGTGCATTTGAATTATTCAATTATTAAATCCTGTAAATTGTTATGTCTTTTAAAAATATTTACCAAATGTTACTTCACGAAGAGAAGATTTGTTTCAAGACATTTTTAAACGTAATAGTTTTAATTAATTTCAAAAGACTAATTTCTTTTATCTTTGCCATGATGACAGTACATAATAATTTACTATTTAATTTGCATGATACTAGTATTTAGCTTAAAATGCAATTTAAAAGCTTTTTTTGCAATTAAAACTAGTTAGGTTAATTAGGCAAGTCATTGAACAACAGTGGTTTGTTCTGTAGTAGGCATGAGCCAGTGTAAGATTCTGACGGTATGAAAACCTTGGATAAAAATACCACGGTATTGTGATTACTGCTCTAAAATATGTTCTTTTTAAATGTCTGCAAAAACAAACAAACAAAAAAACTTTTTTGCCCTTTGAACACAATTTATTTTATTTTAAGAAACATTTATAATATTTTGAAACTAAACATTCATTCATTTTCTTTTCGGCTTAGTCCCTTTATTAATATGGGGTCGCCACAGCGGAATGAACCGCCAACTTATCCAGCATATGTTTTACGCAGCGGATGCCCTTCCAGCTGCAACCCATCTCTGGGAAACATCCATACACACTCATACACTACGGACAATTTTAGCCTACCCAATTCACCTATACCACATGTCTTTGGACTGTGGGGGAAACCGGAGCACCCGGAAGAAACCCACGCGAACATGGGGAGAACTAAGTTTACATATTCTATCATTTGATCAGTTAGCAGGCTTACATTCATTGCGTCTTTGACGCATGCGCTGTAAAACTTTGACAAGGTGCCTTTACAGTATTTAGCCTGTAGTCTATATAATAGTTTAGATTTGTTTTACATGTTCCATTACTTTAAATGTATTTATTTTTTATATTTATAGTTTATATAAAATATAAAAATATTATAGTTATTTCACATTTGTCTTATTTTTCAGTGGATCAGTAAATGATGTATTTTATAAACAGATCGTTTATAAGGACTAAGCTATTAATAACTGTGATTCTCCAAATGGAAAAGATTTTCTACCATTTAAGCAGAATTAGGTAAGAGAACTTAATTCCGCATAGTGTGCTCTGTGTGCATCATGCGCTTTACCAAACGCACTTCCCTTTTTTATTACTTCATGCAATAGTAAATGCATAAAATAATATGCAAACAGTTGGCAGCAACGAATAGTAGCCTATTATGCAATATTTATATGTGCAATATGGAACAGGGCCCGCTGTAGCACTTTAACAAAATTTTCTCACGAAGAGCAAATGTCAAGCTCACTATTAGTGCAGTGCAGACAGCCAGCTCATCTGTTAGTCTGAACTACTAGACATTATTTATTATGAATTATAAGCATGTGCTTAATTAATTCCTTTGAAAAATTGTTCATTAATCCAGCATTTTAGAATGTCTCGAAAGTCTTGTTGGTTGAGAAAACGCATGAGAAATAGGCATTGTGGCTGACCGTATTGTATAGGCTTATATTATTATATAAATATATAATTAAAATAGGAGGAAATAAAATAAAAACAAATGGTACCCTTTGTTATAGCAACTGGGCCCAACGTGTTATTATTCTGGCTCTGCTCACAACTATTAAAAAAACTAAACAATAAAAAAAACACTAAGTAAACAATATTATTTATTATTATTATTATTATTATTATTATTTAGGCCTAAAGTAGCTCGGAAACAATCATGCAATCCAGGTGCTGCTCGCAAATGGCTATCTTTGCTCAGCATCAGGTGCACAGCTGCAGGACGTTTGGCAGGGGACTATGACCTAATTTTAATGACTAATGTCTAATAATACTGCTAATTTACGTTTTTATTTAATTTATGCATACGCAATGAATGTAAGCCTGATAACTGATCAAATGACAGAATATGTAAACTTAGGCCCCGTTTACACTAATGCTTTTTTGTTTTGAAACGCCATTTTAGATCAAAAATGATCCGCGTCCATACTAGCGTTTTATCTAGCGTTTCTAAACATATCTCCGTCCACACTACTCCACCAAAAACGTATATCACGTGACCATTCGCGCACTCTGGGCATGCGCGTTTAAGTATAAACAGGAAGCATGTGTCTCGCTCGGCATTTGGTTATTGTTAGTCAACAAACGCAATGACACGCAATGACCCAATAGCCCCAATCAGGTAGCGAATCTCAGTAGCCACGCCTCAGTTTTCAGATGTCTCCGTTTTCCCCCATCCACACTAAGACGGAGCAGCAGCGTTTTCAAAACGCTCTGTTTTTGGGGCTCGAAAACTCCGGCGTAGTGTGGACGGATGGCGTAACCTGGCAAAACTTATGCGTTTTAAAATGAAAACGCATTAGTGTAAACGGGGCCTTAATTTATATATAATTAAATAATAATAATTAAGAGGCAGGGTGCTGGTCCTCAGAGGGCTCTTATTTTGAGGGCTACATCACAAGCTCAGATTTGGTTGACCAATCAGAGGAAAGTTGGCGTTTCAGCGCCACCTACATGAGTATAATGAATTTTAAGTCGTTTATCTGTTTTCCTACCCTAAATGAAAAAAAAAAACAAAATACAGCCAAAATCTTGTTTTTTCATTTTTTGTGAGAAAAACGAGAAACAGCCGTTTTCTTGATTTTCCGTTTTTTGTTTGAAAACGGATATGGAATGGATAGAAGAGACCCTGATTTAAAACCTTGACTTTTCCAAACCCCGGTAAACCTTACAAATCAATTATTGTCCCATGCCTATTCTGTAGCCAATCAAAAAAAACCTTTAGGGGGCTAATAATACTTACCTTAAAATTGTTTTATGAAATTTAAAAACCTTATTTAAAAATTTGAAAACAAACAAAACAAAAACATTATAGGACAAACTGCGAAAATGTCCTTGCTCCGTTAAGCATCCCTTGGTAAATATTGTATAACCAATTACACCAGAGAGCTAATAATTTTGCCTTTAAACATATATCCACAAATCAGATTTTACGTAAACAGAAGTTTTCCGATTTGTAAAATAGTTAACCAGCACATGTGACAATTTCTCCTAGTCAGAGGAGGATTGTCTCGTCACTCAAATAACCATATATAAAAGAGTGCAATGCCCAGAATTACTATACATAACCATATTTGTATATGAATTCCACATGTATATTCTGATGGATAGATATGGATGCATCCATTTGACCAGAATATGACTATAAATACAGTTTGTTTAATCACATTACATTGTTAAAATCATTGAAGAGATAGTTCACCCCAAAAATATTTTTTGTAGTGTATGTGTGAAATACTGTGTATATTTCAATGTCCAATTTGTGCATACATAACATTTATACATCAGGCCCTAAGGCATGGGTCTCAAACTCGATTCTTGGAGGGCTGCAGCTCTGCACAGTTTTGCTCCAACCCTAATTAAACATAGCTGGTGCAACTAATCAAGATGTTTGAGACTCTTTTGAACAACTTGATTATTTGGATCAGCTGTGTTTGATTAGGGTTGGAGCAAAACTGAGCAGGGCTGCGACAATCCAGGAATTGAGTTTGAGACCCATAGCCTAAGGCAGGGGTGTCCAAACTCTGTCCTGGAGGGGCAGTGTCCTGCACAGTTTAGCTCCAACTTCCTTTAACACACCTGCCTGGAAGTTTCTAGTACACCTAAAGAGCTTGATTAGCTGGTTCAGGTGTGTTTATTTGGGTTTGGAACTAAAATATGCAGGACACTGGCCCTCCAGGACTGAGTTTGGACACCCCTGGCCTAAAGCATCTTTACAGAGAAAAGGTGGCACAGACACCAAACCTGAAGCGGCATAATGTAAAAAAAATTTAAAAAATTATTAAATAAATAAATAAACAAAATAATAATAATAATAATATATATATATATATATATATATATATATATATATATATATATATATATATATATATATATATATATATATATAGAGAGAGAGAGAGAGAGAGAGAGAGAGAGAGAGAGAGAGAGAGAGAGAGACAAACCATTATACAATCCGTTTAATGCAGCATAGCATCTTTACATTGTATTTCGTGCAGACACAGACCCACTTTACAGCCACCTTAAATCGGTGTAAAGATAGCTCCACAGATGTTACTTACAGGTGTCTTGGTGAAATCGTAGTCGCCAACAATGCCTCTCTCTCGGCCGACGACAAACACATTGTTGGGATGTAGAGACGCGTGAGTAAGTGATGCAGCATGAAGACCTTGCAGTCCCAGAGCTACACCCTTCATCACATTCCTGATCTCCTACAACAACCAAAAAATTTAAAAAATGTTAATAATAATAATAATAATAATGATAATGATAATAATAATAATAATAATGCGACATGTATGAGGATACACCAAAATAAAAACTTTTCTATTGATTATTGAGAAGGGTATGAAAAGTTTTTGCATCTTGTACATCAACTTAATATTTTTTGGTGATATTTTCATTATTTGGTCAAAATAAAAATGTTGGATGAAAAAATTTAACCTTAAGTCAGAATTTGCCAGAGGGTTCATCTTTAGCGAAGAGCTCTAACTCTTTCAGGCTGAAGAGACTCCTTGCCATGACCCTGATCGTTAGATCCCTCTATAGATTCTCAATTGGATTTAAGTCAGGTCTCTGGCTAGGCCACTGCAAAACATTAATGTTTTTGCTGCTAACCACTGTTGTTCCTTCTGTGTACCATCTCTAACAAAGCATCGTTTAGTACCATAATCACAGTACTTGTCACTCAGCATAGAGATATTCGCTCCTGCAAATATATCTGATACTGTAATAATCCATATCGTTTGCTAATAATTGAAAAATGTAGCCAAAGTACAGCCGGCTTCTGTGTTCCAACTTGATTTGTTTATGTGCTATGTTAATTCACACTAATGCTCTGCTTCATTGCTGAATAACCAGTTAGAGCGCTCTCTTCAGGCGATGGCCCAACACAGATTCAACACACTATATCAGGCCACATCAGGCCAACATAATCCGATATTAACCCGATGAGAGGCGACGTGTGTCACACACCAATCAAACTAGCCGGACCGATGAATCCCAATGGCCAACCATCAGCTTGGTGTGTGGGAAATATAGCTTATAGCATAAGTTATGAAGTAAGCTATCCATCTCAGATGCAGAAAAGCTAGTTCATGCTTTTATGACTTCTAGGCTGGATTACTGTAATGCTCTGCTTGCTGGTTGCCCAGCATCATCTATTAATAAACTTCAGGTAGTGCAAAATGCAGCTGCCAGAGTTCTTACCAGGTCTAGAAAATATGACCATATCACCCCAATGTTATCCTCCTTAAACTGGCTGCTTGTTAAGTTTCGTATCGATTATAAAATATTGCTTCTTACCTATCTTTGAATAATCTAGCTCCTGTTTATCTAACCAACCTCCTGTCTCACAACAATCCAACCTGCTCTTTAAGATCTCAAAACTCAGGGCTTCTGGTAGTACCTAGAAAAGCAAAGTCTTCCTAAAGGAGGTCGAGCCTTCTCATTTATGGCTCCTAAACTCTGAAATAACCTTCCTGATAATGTCACAGGCTCACACACACACACTCTCAGTTCAAAACTAGATTAAAGACCTATCTTTTTAGTAAAGCATACACACAATGCATCACATAACGGTATGATGCACGAGTGTGAGTAAGCTTGACAACCACGTGTAGGACACACTCCTTCTGTCTTAATGCACCAGACCATTTTGTTAGAAATACTCATATGCTTTACATGTTTGTTTTTATGTTTGTTTATATAACTACTATTTTCATTTATAGCACTTCATTTTTGCATTGATATTTAATGTCACGATGAAATACACTAGGAACAGCAGCTACGCTAATTATTTTCTTTATTTTCTATTTCCACCTGTGGATACTCATCCAGAGACCTCTAGAGATTGTGCAGTGCCATTGATGTGATCCAAACGTGACCTGTGAAGAGATGATGCCAACCACAGAGCGTTTCTACAGGTATCTGTAATCCTGGCCCAGACCATATCCTGAGCAGATGCTGTTGCAGTCATGGAGAGCATGAGACTGATTCCTGAAAGACCCCAGTGACAGACAAGCCTTCACATTGATCCCGTGAGCCAGCCTAAACACCCACTGGTGACCTACTCGCACTGGCAGCTTCTCCACGATAGACCTCCAGCTTTCTTCAGCCTCCGCCACTTGGACCACAGCTCTGCACAAAAAGTTTGGCCTGAGGAAAAATGGTCGAGACCAACTGAGCCTGGTTTCTCTCAAGGTTTTTTCAATTGGTGAAGTTTTGTTCCTCGCCACTGTCACCACTGGCTTGCTTGGTTTGGGACTTGTAGAGCTGCCCATCAATAGATTTGCTCTCCAGTGCTTGGGCTTTCAGCAGTAAATTTCAAACTACACTGAACTGATCTAAACTCTGACACAGTTTTAATTTACTAGAACTTCTATGTTAAGCTGCTTTGATACAATCTAATTGTAAAAGCACTTATAAATACAGATAAATTGAATTGTGTTTCAGTCCTTAAAGTACTTTCTATTTAGCTTCGCCCTCTGATTCACACTGTAGTAGATGTAGCAAATGCAGGTTTATGCAGAATCCAAAAAATATGCCTCAGAAGACACCAGCCAAGGCTCATTGAAAATGTGCGCCTTAGCCTACATTTTTGCCAAAGTAATATATGTTGCTCCAAGTACATTTCATTGCATGTCTCAGATGATTTTTGCAAATCTGAAATCAGTTGTTGTACATATAAGATACATGTCTTTCTTGTACACATCCATGGGATGAGAGGCTTGTGGTGGAGTTCACCAAAAAAACCACTGACCTAAACCCAACTAATAGTGTTTCCAAAATAAAACGTAAAGAAAAATTGCATCGTGTCCACATTGTTTTACCTTGATTTTACATCAGGGGTGCAAACTCGTGAAGAAGATTTTATTCTCTCAGTGCGAAGTATTTTCTAAGTGTAAAGCAGTTTATTCTCAAAACGTATCTAGGAGTGTTTGCAGCAAACATGCCAGCCTGTGGTAAAAATACTTTTTGGTATGTCTGTGTAAGATGAGAACACTATGAGATGACTGATTATGTAGAATAACTGAATATGTAAAGCACTGATTATATATGTTCAATATTCATATGAAGCTATATGTGTGAGAAGTATTCAGGAGAGTAACATTATCCTCAAGACAATGCATGTAACCACTTAGTTCTTTTGCATAAGTTTCATCTATGAAGGTCATTTCTGGTGTCAAAAGAGTTGCTTGCGTAGACCTTTGCAAGCTGGCTGAGAGCCAATAACAGGACCACCTAGAGCAGGGGTGCTCAACCCTGTTCCTGGCGATCGACCTTCCAGCTGATTTCAGCTCCAACCCTGATCAAACACACCTGAACCAATTATTTAGAACATGAGGAGCACTTGATAATTACAGGCAGGTGTGTTTGATAAGGGCTGCTACTGAAAACTGCAGGAAGGTCGATCGCCAGGAATAGGGTTGAGCACCCCTGACCTAGAGTAAAAACTTCTCCAAGGATGGTCAGGAGTTAAAACGAGACACCTAGGGGTGTGTCAAATAATCTGTATAAAGATTGTGGAAACACAGAGATTTTAGGAACTGTCCAGGAGAGACTTCAGAATGCTCTGAGGTCTGCTCTGCACTTTCTCGGTTTTATTATGGAGAGTAAAGTCTATTTTTCTGGTATCCAAAAACCTACAGTCTGATAGTGCCTCATTGATGAAAAGGTCGGCAACTACGGCAAATATGAGAAGGTCGTCAATTACGACACTCGTCAGTTTAAAAAAGGTAAAAAATGTATAGGTGGCACTGTTGAGCCACAAGTTCTGAAACACAGATGTAAATTTTCACCACTTCTGGTGTGTGTGTGTACAAAGTTTTGTTTTTGATTTACTCACACAAGAGGACAGTGGAGAGGATTTCTGAATGGCTCTGAGACTTCCAATAGAGTAGTGTGGTACCATGACGTATGCCAAAGGATCAGACTGAAGAAAACAGAAGACATCTCATGTATTCACTAGTACAAATTTGTACACATATATGATTACAAAATTAAAATATAAAGACAACTTTGCCGCAGAATAGTGCCAGAAGAGGAACAGTTGTTGCTGGATTGTGCTGCTGAGCTCTGTGATACTCTGCAGCTTGTTCAAGCACCTTCACTTCTGACTCTCCATCCACAGCGTAGCACTGCAAACAACTCAACATTCAACAGTCTACAGCAACAGCAGAACATGTTTAAAAACTTCATCCATATGCAGAACGTATGAATGTCAGGTAACAAAAATCTCACATGCTGTTTACTAGAAATGTCAAAGGCAGACCTTCCAAGCAAAATGTATAACAAAAGGAAGTTTCAAATTTAACAGATTAATTTAGTGTTGAGGTCAATGGGATTTTTTTTATATACATACACATACATGTACATATACACAGGGATGGGCAAAAATACATAAAATAAAATAAAATACCAAATACTTCATTTTAAGTGTATAAACTACAAAATACAGCAGCCACAACAAGTATCAAAATAAAATACTGTATTTTGAAAATACTACAAAATACTTTTACAAGAGAGCATGACATTTCTTCGCAAACCTTCAATCAACAGGCCTATTCGATCAATCCCTTCTCTACACCTCATTCACCTCTACTGTACATGAGGAGGTATTCTTAAAAATATAACTTCTTTTTTATTTTAGTATAGATTTTGAACTAATTTCATACAGAAAGTTCTGTCTTGAAGATGATCTCTTCAATCACTGTAAAAACCATTTAAATGCAGATAATGAGTTGGAATATACAGTTAAAGTCAGAATTATTAGCCCCCCTTTGAATTTTTTTCTTTTTTAAATATTTCCCAAATGATGTTTATCAGAGCAAGGACATTTTCATTGTATATCTGATAATATTTTTTCTTCTAGAGAAAGTCTTATTTGTTTTATTTCAGCTAGAATAAAAGCAGTTTTTAATTTTTTATGAATCATTTTAAGGTCAAAATTATGAGCCCCTTTAAGCTAATTTTTTTTTTCTGACAGTCTACAGAACAAACCATCGTTATACAATAACTTGCCTAATTACCCTAACCTGCCTATTTAACCTAATTAACCTACTTAAGCCTTTAAATATCACTTTAAGCTGTATAGAAGTGTCTTGAAAAATATCTAGTAAAATATTATTTACTGTCATCATGGCAAAAATAAAATAAATCAGTAGTTAGAAATGAGTTATTAAAACTATCATGTGTTGAAGAAATCTCTCCGTTAAACAGAAATTGGGGGAAAAAATAAACAGGGGGGCTAATAATTCTGACTTCAACTGTAGTACTATATCTCTCTCTATATCTCTATCTATTGTCAAAATTATCTTCTTTTATCGTCTTATATTTTAAAAGAGTGAAATATGAAAAGGTTATTTAACATTTTTGTTCACATAATTTGTTAAATAAATCTAGTTTTTTTTTTTTCCAAATAAAATCTGTAAAAATTTAAAATCACGATTTTTGAAATCTACAAAAATTTCCTAAAGTTTAAGTAATTTCCATAAATCATGTTTTTTTGCAATTGTACTCTTCAACACAGTATAAACCATGATATCTGTTTTTGCTGCCATACAACAACAAAGAGTTGGAAGATTTCGACCAGTCTGTAGACTGGAGAATTATTAAATATTTTTTTCTCATACTAATTAACTATGTCAAAGTTTGTAATTAAAAACATATACAGAGCACCTGCAGATCAGCTACTGGCATTTGAAACAGGCAATGATGTTTTGTAGGTATTGCCACTTTAGGACTTTACGTTGTTTGTCTGTTTTTCCTGTCTCATTTTGACTTGCCCCTGAATTTACCCCTGCTATTTGTCATTATTTTCTTTACATGTGTTGCATAATTTCCATCCATACTCCAAGCACTGATCGACTTTTTTAATATTACTACATTTTTTAGTCTAGCCTTGGCAAATAACTAATAAAAAAACACCACTATTAAAGGCCACATTTTTATGATGTCATCATGTAGACGTCTTAGCCTACAAAGCATTTTACAGGATTTTAAAAATACAAAACACTTAAGTATTTTAATACAAAATATGAAGCCATTTTCATCGACCCTATCAAATACAAATTACAAAATACTATTTTGTATTTAAAATATGTATTTGAAATACATGTATCATAAATACTAGCCATTCCTGCATATACAGTTGTAACCAGAAGTTTACATACACTCCAAAAAAAAAGAACATAACCATTTTTAAAAAATGTCTGGTGTTAAATCATACTATTTTAGGGCTGTTTACATTTGCTAAATGCCAGAATAATGAGAGAATTTCTTTTTTTTTTTGGAGAATTTTTTATTAATTTCTAGACAGTCAAAAGTTTACATACATTTGCTTGGTATTTTTTCAGCTTTGCTTTTAAACTGTGTAACTTTGGTCAAATGTTTTGGGTATCTTTTCACAAGCTTCTCACAATAGTTTGCAGGAATTTTGGCCCATTCCTCCTGACAGAATTGGTGTAACTGAGTCAGATTTGTAGGCTGTCTTGCTCGCACAAGGTTTTTCAACTCTGCCCACAAATTTTCTATAGGATTGAGTTCAGGGCTTTGTGATGGCCACTCCAAGACATTCCCTCTGTTGTCCTTAAAGCACATTTTAACTAATTTGGAAGTATGCTTAGGGCGGTCATGATCTGTTTGGAAGACCCATTTGTGGCCAAGTTTTAATTTCCTGGTTGATGTCTTGAGATGCTGCTTCATTATTTCTACATAATGTTTTTATGATGTCTTTATGATGCCATCTATGCTGTAAAGTGAAAAAAATGCCCCTACTGCAGCAAAACAGCCCCACAACATGATGCTGCCGCCCCCATACTTCACAGTTGAGATGGTGTTCCTAGGCTTGTAAGCTTTCCCCTTTGTCCTCGAAATGTAACACTAGTCATTATGGCCAAACAGTTCAACCTTAGTTCCATCGGACCACAGGCATTTCTCCAAAAATTATTCTTTTTCCCCAGTGTAATTTAGCAAATTGTAATCTGGCTTTTTTGTTGAATCAGGCTTGTTAATTTTCCCATGTTGTCACACAGGGAAGCAGTGTGTTTGAGGTTTTCCTGAAATACTATTCTACAGTTGTGCCTCCAATTAACTCAAATGTTGTCAATTAGCCAATCAGAAACTTCCAAAACCTTGACACCATCATCTGAGCTTTTTCAGAGGCATAATAATCTTATTGTATGTAAACTTGACTTTCAGGAAAAGTTGTAACAATTTCTCAAAAAATCTCTCTCTCATTATTCTGCTATTAAGCATAAAAGAAACAAAGTTGATAATCCTAACTTACCTAAAAGAGAAAAAGTTTAGTCACATTAACATCTGACTTTTTTTAAATGGTTATGTGCCTTTTTATACAGTGTATGTAAACTTCTGGTTTCAACTGTATACACACATCAAATCAGCATATTATAAAGAGTTTTAAAAGACAAATGTGTTAATAAAATGAATCCTATAAATCCAATCCAATAAAACTATTTTAAATTATTATAACACAAAAAATGTGTATATTAATATACACCATATTATATTAATCAAATACAATGTACCATTGGTGAAACATCTTTTAAAAAACCCTACTAACCACAAACCCCCTGAACAGCTGTTTAAATCATGTATGTATTTACATCCATATTCTGTATAATTTGTTTTGAAATTGAGAATATAGCTATAATAAATACTGAAACTAAAGCAAAGCAAATTAAAATGTATGCTCTCGCTGACCTTCAGGACCACCTTCTGCCCCTGGAAGTCTGTGCTAAGAAGAGGTCTCTTCCCACTCAGCTCTTTCATTGGCTCTGCGTCAAACATGTCTCTGTCCAAGCTCTTCATTAACAGTCCTGCAGAGCTCTGAAAGCAAACACATGCAGTAAAATAAAAAAACAAATCACTCTATCCTAGTGCCAGGGTTCCTGCAGGCTTTATCAAATCAAATTTAAGACCTTTTAAGACACTTTTACAACCATTAAGAATGAAACTTTAGACTGATACAGAGTTAAGATTTTTTTTTTTGAGTTAAGAATGGCCCGGTATTGTCATGAGGAATCATTTAATTATTTTTAGTTTTTTTTTTTCCTGATTAGGGAATTCAATTTGGGGAATTCACTGTAAAAATGTCTAACAGCTGTTGTGAACTGTATTTCTTTGCAATAAAAAAACTTCTAAGGTTTTTTTGAGATGCATTGTTGGTCATTGGACGGATATCGGCCCAAATTGAGTAGCTTTACTTGGACAAAGTAAAAATAAGACCTGTTTAAAAACTATTTAAGACCTACAACACAATATGTCAGTGAATTTAAGACTTTTTAAGACCTAAAATTTAGGTTTTGAAATTTAAGACATTTTAAGACTTTAAGACCCAGCAGACACCCTGTAGTGCTCACAAAAACAAAAATCTGAGAACACTTCTTCCAGGAGGAGCTCTGCTGATGGAGTATATAAAACTGTCACTGAATATACAGACATTAATTACTTTAATGCAAATGTGTAAACAGCTTGTAAAGCAACATAAAAATAAAGTGTTAAGATAAGGGATGTTTCCATATGTTTTTAAATATGCCTCTGATATATAAAGTATAAATATATATTTTAATAAGAAGTTATCATATGTCATAAGCTAATCTTGAACTCTTATAACTGTAATTTTAAATGCCTCCTCTGTCCTCCATCTTTTCATTAACAGTATATCGTTAAAGAGGCATTTTAAACTTCTTTTTACTTCTGATCAAAAACAAAACAAACAAAAACTGAAGTAGCAGGTAAGATCATTGGATCAAAAGATCATTGGAGTCTCTCTCCCTTCTATCACAGAAATGTATGCTACATTCACACCAGTGGCGAGGCTACATAAAGACCTGGAGCCTCATGTACAAAGACTTGCGTTGAATTCATACTAAAACATTGCGTACGGACAAAGCTGCAAATTTGCGTACGCAGTAAAAAATCAGATGTATGAAGCACTGCGTATGCGGAATCCCACGCATATTCTCTTTGTACATCCGAATTAACGTGAAACTGAGCAAACGTGCACGAGCGCAAACCCCTCCCTGCCTCCTCTCCCTAATAAATATGGTAATGACTCTGCTTTTTCATTTGGTTTTGCCAAAGTAATGACAAAAGCAAGCAAAAAGTGAAACTTCACAGAATGTGAATTGGAGGTGCTCCTATTGGAGGTAGACCGGAGAAAAACTGTGTTATTTGCAAGTTTGTCCTCCGGAATTAATAACAAAAGAAAAAAATTGAGTGGGAGAGTTTAGCTGACGCAGTTAACACAGTGGGGTCTGAACATCGCACTGTGAGTGAATTAAAAAAGAAATGGTCCGATGTAAAGGTGCAGGTTAAGAGGAGAACAGCGCCGCACCGTCAAAGTGTGGACCGAACAGGCGGGGGAACAGGGGATGCTGAATTAACACCCTTTGAGGAGAGAGTTGCCTCAATTGTGGGCGACACTTTACTGTCTGGAGTAGTATCCGTGTCTGTGGGAAACACAGATGTATTAGAAGAACACTTAGTTAGGGCGGCACCCCTCCTCTCTTATCAAGGCAGCGCCACCGGCATTTCAGCTGCCCAATCGCCCGCGCTACAACTGACCGAGTGCCTGCCACCTTGGAGTCTCATCCCAACCATGCTGTTTGTGAGGATGAATTAATCATGGGTTGACCAAGGCCACCTTGCTACAATATTTGTTAAGCGCATTTGAGCATCACATATTATCTGCACATTTATTGAATAGTATGGCGCCTTTATAGCAATGTGCGTGCAGTTGATCACTCTGATTACATTGGGAAAACCGGCGATCACTGCAAATTGCGCTTTAATGTTTGGCTGGTCAACCGCATGGTATGGAAACCTTATATACCTGCTAGACATATGGATGATCCCGTCCCATACAGCTGGCATTGCACGGCTCAAAGATACTTTGTAGTGTGCAACTTAACATAATTGCCTCTAGGAGTCGCCAATGGAAATAAAACAAACACACACAAGAAATGCATGTACGTCAGACATGAAGTTGGCATGAACCAACGCACATTCTCACGTTAATTTCATCATTATTAAATCCAAACGTGAGCGTGAAATCTAGCGTACGCAAAGCTTTTGTGCATATGCAGCGTCCCAGAGTATCACTGGCCCACTCAGATTAAAAGCTGGCCCATCCAGAAAAAAAATATTTTAAAGCAGAAAAAATCCTCATTGGCAGTAAATTATTTAGCATTTTTATTTTGCATTATTTCGTATTATTATTTATTTAAGTTTTTTTGATTTGTTGTTTTGTAGAGCTCACTACACCATTGTGGTCAGTCTGAACGGTCCAGAGGATGGTGGTATTTCCCGAGTGGACACCGACAATGCCCATTGCAACAAATGCAACAAGTTGTTTTCTTGTAAAAGCTGAAACATAAGCAATCTGGCTAAGCAACTTTCAAAAGTGCATCATCTGCAGACAAATGCAACGTTGTCAACTGTTTAGCTACTAACGGTACATCATCCACATCCTCAGGTATGTATGCTAGCAGTCAATCACTTAAGGTCTCTCTAAATTAGTACAATATTAATAGTTTAATAAACACACACATTCGGTTACATTGAAAATAGTATTTTTTTCTGCTGTAGCCTAAATAAATTTTAAACATTAAAAATACTTTTACATCACTGTATTTACAAAAAGATGAATAATAATAAACTATGCTTATTAAGAAATTATTAAAAAAATTGCTTATTGTAACATTGCAGGAGGCTCCAAAACTGTATTAGTTTTAATCCCAAACACTGTTAACTCATTTATGTGAATGTGTTAATGATGAAACAAACATTAGCCGTAGCTAATAGACGAATTACCATATTTGTAAACATTCAGAATGTGCGCGCAGCATTTACAGCGAGGGAATGACATCCGATGCGGTACAGAGTTTGTTGTTGTCTTAGAGATAAGTTATATTGATTACATACTACAGGGAGTGCAGAATTATTAGGCAGATGAGTATTTTGACCACATCATCCTCTTTATGCATGTTGTCTTACTCCAAGCTGTATAGGCTCGAAAGCCTACTACCAATTAAGCATATTAGGTGATCTGCATCTCTGTAATGAGAAGGGGTCTGGTCTAATGACATCAACACCCTATATCAGGTGTGCATAATTATTAGGCAACTTCCTTTCCTTTGGCAAAATGGGTCAAAAGAAGGACTTGACAGGCTCCGAAAAGCAGCCTTTCTTACCTTGGCCATGTCTCTGAGTATTGCACACCTTGTGCTTTTGGGCACTCCAGTGATGTTGCAGCTCTGAAATATGGCAAAACTGGTGGCAAGTGGCATCTTGGCAGCTGCACGCTTGACTTTTCTCAGTTCATAGGCAGTTATTTTGCGCCTTGGTTTTTGGTTTGGTTTTTCCTCACGCTTGCGACCCTGTTGACTATTTTGAATGAAACGCTTGATTGTTCGATGATCACGCTTCAGAAGCTTGGCAATTTTAAGAGTGCTGCATCCCTCTGCAAGATATCTCACTATCGACCACCACTGAACAAGACACACAAGCTGAAACGTCAAGACTGGGCCAAGAAATATCTCAAGACTGATTTTTCTAAGGTTTTATGGACTGATGAAATGAGAGTGAGTCTTGATGGGCCCGTGGCTGGATCAGTAAAGGGCAGAGAGCTCCAGTCCGACTCAGACGCCAGCAAAGTGGAGGTGGAGTACTGGTTTGGGCTAGTATCATCAAAGATGAGCTTGTGGGGCCTTTTCGGGTTGAGGATGGAGTCAAGCTTAACTCCCAGTCCTACTGCCAGTTTCTGGAAGACACTTTCAAGCAGTGGTACAGGAAGAAGTCTGCATCCTTCAAGAAAAACATGATTTTCATGCAGGACAATGCTCCATCACATGCGTCCAAGTACTCCACAGCGTGGCTGGCAAGAAAGGGTCTAAAAGAAGAAAAACTAATGACATGGCCTCCTTGTTCACCTGATCTGAATCCCATAGAGAACCTGTGGTCCATCATCAAATGTGAGATTTACAAGGAGGGAAAACAGTACACCTCTCTGAACAGTGTCTGGGAGGCTGTGGTTGCTGCTGCACGCAATGTTGATGGTGAACAGATCAAAACACTGACAGAATCCATGGATGGCAGGCTTTTGAGTGTTCTTGCAAAGAAAGGTGGCTATATTGTGTATGATTCAGCATAGCGTGAACTTACCTGATATGACATGAGAACTGCAGAGTCGAGCATTTTTAATGAGGATCCTCACTTCATTCAGCTCCCTTTTAGCGAAAGACGTCTGCGCATTAAAAGCAGTGTGGTGTACAGTAAAAGTTAAGTTTTCTATTTTTGGACTTCTAATAAATTTGGCATCCTACTGCACAACACGACATGTTTGCTATTGTAATTGGTCTCTTTTTGCAACCGGAAACCCGTGTGACGTCATGTGTGACGTAGGTTGTTAATTCGTCTATTGTTTAACTGCATTTTGCAATTTAAAGTGAGTATTTTCAACTGCAGGGAGCACAATAAGCCAAGAAAGGTGCCAACTACTGCCAAAAGGCAGACATGTTGATTTTTCTCCAGAAGAATGGTTAAAAACATTTGCAGCTTACCTGCATGCTCCAACTGTGTTCAAACCACTCTACATTCTTTTACTAGAATATTTTATTTATTATTTGTTTTACAAATGACTGTTGGTTTCATTTTATTTTACATTAAAAATATAATAAAATAAAGTTTTGGTAATTCTGTTGATTTTTTTTTTCATAAAAAAACCAAAAAAATACTACAAAAAGTACAGATAAGGGTATGGTTAAAGTACTGAACCGTTAAGCGGTATGGATAATAGTAGTAATACAGTTAAAACCTTACCGATACCCATCCCTACTTCTTTATCAGGTAAGGTGAAATAAAGTATTGTCTTTTGTTTATGGATTGGTTCCATAGCTAAAGATTTCTAGTGAATGCCCACCTAATCAGACACTGGAAACAACTGATTTCTCATGTAACTATTTTCAGCTCAATTTAGCTAACCTTTTAGTCATACAACTAGCAGTAAGCTAACTGCTATAGATATTTACATTAGATGTCGCCTATGCCGTTGTTGTCTATCGGAAGAAATGCGACAATAGAGCCGACATTTTAGTACAGGGTAGCGCTCCTTTGAAATAAATGTGGAACCAAGGTGTAGTGAAGGACTGGCCATCCACAGCCAGAGAAATATACACGTATATCAATAATCGGGAGTTTTCCCGGTGGTCAGTATGCAAATATATTTTTTAATTAATTAATTTTAATTAATTAATGAAAACTATAATTTTACATCACTTTTCTACATTGATGGATAAGTAACCGCACGGGCATTGCCGACAAAGAGCATGTGTTTGTGTGCATGGAAATGTATTATCCTCCCTACCTGCTAAATTTGATCTAATCCATGTCCTGAAACACACCCCCTTTCCCGCTTTCACTTCTAATTCTAATGGAGGGAGCAATTAGTTTGTGAATGAATCTTTGTTCACTTAGCCGACAATAATACAAGTTTTTAGTGCGATTGAATGACATTTGTCCTGGGAGCACTGAACAAATGTGGCGGCGCTATTGACGCATGCTCAGTGTTCGTATGCGATATCTAGTGTATAGATCTATGGCTAACTGCAAGCTAACAACCAGATACTAAACATGTAAACTTGATGTGTCATTTCTCTTTCTACAGTTATTGTAATGGCACATGCCCACCGAAGAAGTGCGAGTGCTTCTGTAGTGCTCATTTTCTCATATTTAGTACCCATATATCCCCAATATAGCTACTGTGCTTAAATGTGTGCTAAATTAATAAATACAAATAAATAAATGATGTACATTTGAAAGTGTAGAAGCTTGTATGTACTGACAATAGTTGTACTCACCATATAATCATTGATATCTGCATCAGGGTAGATCACTGGTAGCTCAGGAAAGCTTCTTTTCACTAGCTCACACAGCAATATCTGCACAAAAGAATGAAGATTTATGTAACTAATTGCCAATCTGACCAAATTATTTTGCATAAAGAAGCAGTATGCAACTTTTTTCTTTAATAAAATTATTTTAATATTATTTTAATGAGCCAGTTGAATCTTCCGAATCATGAGCTGAGAAAATATTATATGCATTTTCCTTCTATGCTAATGAAGGACTACTGAGACATTCCAAGCATGGGATGGGTCCTCCTGGCGTGGCAGAGTTCATCACAGCTCCAATGCACATCTCTGCCATTTGCTTACAGTAACCATATACTTTTCACCGTACACAATTAATCTGCTTGTGATTTTCCTTCCTATAACTTTGTCATGTTTGGTGTCATTTGACAGATTATGACTTGCGTTGTAGTGATGAAATCAACAGAGACATTGATTGATTGTATTTCAGTATACAATATATTTACTATTGTTGAGTCATGGCCTGAGGAGAGTATGTTAATGTTCTTTTCCCCCACTTTATTTCCTCAACTTTGCTCTCATGTTCTTCAGCTGGTTTTGGGGGTTGGTTTTCACTCATGTTTGACAATGCTTTCCTCAGGGTATAATAAGGAAAGGTAACTGTTGATCTGGGAGAATGGCTTTTACTCTGCTTCTCACGCACACCGCTGCGTAGCCTCATATGCTAACAAGGCCAGTTTCACTGTCTTAGTTGCTCAGCAGTGCATATGTTACAGCTAATTTCTTTATACAGTATGTTAGTTTGTTTCATTCTACTGTCTGTATATTTAAACATGTAACTTCATAAACAACTTTGCCTGCTTTAAGGCGTTAAGATTCTTTCTCTTTATCAATGATGATAACAACTTTAATGGAGTCAGATTAATTACAATGGAGTCAGATAAATAAATGATTTAAACACGTCATCCTTCAACTGCTTTCTGTTTCCGATTATTGGTTCAAAATAGCAGCGTAAGCTTCAAGCCTTACAACCTTAATCTGAATTACAGTAGTTAGGCTATACATAAATTTATGTTCAGACTACTGTAGATCTGTGGGGTTAATCCCTGCACCGGAGGAACCCAGTATCTCTGTAATTCATCATATGCAGAGTTTCTCACACATGAATGCTCACCTGGAGGGCAAAACAAGCCTGTGCTCAACTGACCTCTATTAATTTTACCAAGTTTGTACACAGTACTTATTTAGTTAGATAGTGATACTCAAAGACCAACATCGATATATAATCACATTCATTATATCAATCACACATAAGCAAACAGATTTGCCCAGAATATAAACATAACTGGCTTTTCCTATAAAAACCACAATAAAGAAAATGCTTAATATGGTTAAACATTAAACTCATCTGCCTGCATGTACACCTTATTAGGTACACCTAACTAGTATCAGGTTGTACCCTATTTTGCCTTCAAAACTGCCTTAATTCTTCGTGGCATAGATTCAACAAGGTACTGGAAAATTTCTCAGAGATTTTGGTCCATACTGACATGACAGCATCACGCAGTTGCTGCAGATTTGTCGGCATTCCACCACATCCCAAAAGTTATCTATTGGATTGAAACTGGTGACTGTGGAGGCCATTTGAGTACAGTGAACTCATTGTCATGTTCAAGAAATCAGTCTGAGATGATTCACGCTTTATGACATGGCGGGCTATATGCTGCTGGAAGTAGCCATGTACATGGTCAGCAACAACACTCGGGTAGGCTGTGGCGTTGACACGATGCTCAATTGGTACTAATGGGTTTAAAGTGTTCCGAGAAAATATCCCCCACACCATTACACCACCACCAGTAGCCTGAACCGTTGATACAAGGCAGGATGGATCCATGCGTTCTTGTTGTTAAGGCTAAATTCTGACCCTACCATACGAATGTCGCAGCAGAAATCGAGACTCATCAGACCAGGCAACGTTTTTCCAATCTTCTATTGTCCAATTTTGGTGAGCTTGTGCAAATTGTAGCCTCAGTTTCCTGTTCTTAGCTGACAGAAGTGGCACCCGGTGTGGCCTTCTGCTGCTGTAGCCCATCTGCCTCAAGGTTCAACGTGTTGTGCGTTCAAAGATGCTCTTCTGCATACCCCGGTTGTAACGAGTGGTTATTTGAGTTACTGTTGCCTTTCTATCAGCTCAAACCAGTCTGGCCATTCTCCTCTGACCTCTGGCATCAACTAGGCATTTGCACCCACAGAACTGCAGCTCACTGGATATTTTCTCTTAGAGATGGTTTTGCGTGAAAAATCCCAGTAGATCAGCAGTTTCTGAAATACTCGCACCAGCCTGTCTGACACCAACAACCATGGCACATTCTTAAATCACCATTCTTTCCCATTCTGATGCTCGGTTTGAACTGCAGCAGATCGTCTTGACCATGTCTACATGCCTAAATGCATTGAGTTGCTGCCATGTGAAATTTGCGTTAATGAGCAGTTGGACAGGTGTACCTAATAAAGTGGCTGGTGAGTGTATATAAGTAAGCATAATCAATAAAGTGTGTTATAAATATGGTCATTTTATATCACTGTCTTTATACAATAAACATCCCTCTATTTTGAGAGTTCAAAGGTTCTTAAGCTCTAATAAGGAAAACTTTTGCAGAATGTGTATTTTCACAGCAAAATACAATAAATAAAGCAAGAAATGACATATGTTTTGTAAAAAAAAAAACTGTCAAAAAATAAGTTATTTTAGGCCACAAACATATATACAGTTGAAGTCAGAATTATTAGCCCCCTGAATTATTAGCCCCCCTGTTTATTTTTTCCCCCAATTTCTGTTTAACAGAGAGAAGATTTAACACATTTCTAAACATAATAGTTTTAATGACTCATTTCTAATAACTGATTTATTTTATCTTTGCCATGATGACAGTAAATAATATTTTACTAGATATTTTTCAAGACACTTCTATACAGCTTAAAGTGACATTTAAAGGCTTAACTAGGTTAATTAGGTTAACTAGGCAGGTTAGAGTAATTAGGCAAGTTATTGTATAACAATGGTTTGTTCTGTAGACTATCGAAAAAAATATAGCTTAAAGGGGCTAATAATTTTGTCCTTAAAATGGTTTAAAAAAAATTAATAACTGCTTTTATTCTAGCCGAAATAAAACAAACACGATTACAAATAAGAAAAAATATTATCAGACATACTGTGAAAATTTCCTTGCTCTGTTAACCATAATTTGGGAAATATTTAAAAAAGAAAAAAAAAAAGGGAGGGGGGGGGGTAATAATTCTGACTTCAACTGTATATATATATATATATATATATATATATATATACAGTATATATAGTATATATATAGTAAGTGAAATACTCTGTGTGGATCACAGGAGCCCAAAACTTTCCACTTGTCTGTGTATGTTTGTTCTTCTTTTGAGAGCTAAATATTTCATTCTTGAACCAAACAGAAAACTGATAGGTCTGTACTACAGTTCTAAGGATGTTGGTTCTGGTTTCTGTGTCTATTACGAAGATCTAAACATACATATTGCTGCTTCTCGTGGCTGATTTCTTGAAAGAGAGCGTTCCTTGTCTCAGCGATCTCCTCTTTCTTCTTAAGAATCTCAGGCAGATCCAGCTCTTCTGCCTGCAAGAAACTCAGACTAATAAACCAATCATTTTCATCTGGATGCAAAACAAAATCGGTGTTTTGCACTTTACATGTTAGTTAATGTATTTACTAACATGAACAAACAATGAAAAATAATTACAGTATTAGTTAAAATTAGTTAATGGCAAAAAAAGACATTCATTGAGATGTATCATTTTTTTGGTCACACTTCACAATACATTTTTATTAGTTAATGTTAGTAATTGTATTTACTAACATGAACTAATAAAAATATATTGTAAAGTGTGACAATTTTTTTTTTTCATTTTCTCATTTTTCAATAGAGTTCTTCATTTAGTGAAGTGTGGCCCCATATTGTGGTTTCTCAGAGCAGATTAAGAAAGCTGTTCTCACCTCCTCCAGACAGCTGACTTCTACCAGTTTCCATCGCAGCTGAGATCGCAGGTTCCTGATCCGCTTCTTCACAACAAACAGCTCATCTGCCTTAGGAGGGCCGCTCTGCCACTGCTGTACTTCCTGCTTAAACTGCAGTTAAACATTAAAGCTGTGATGCCCAACCAGTGAAACCAATAATGACAATAACATAGCATCTCAAACACCAGCATTATGTATGACAAATTAATGTAAAATTAAATCAAACAATACAAGAAGGATGAATTAAACTGAATAAAAACAATAGTGGAGACATCTACAGTATGTCTCAAAAGATTTTTATCTCAGAATTACTGTTGTTCTTTTCTCTGCACTCAAAGTATTCTAAATAAATAAATGTACAACAGTCTCCATAAAAAAATTAAACAGAACAACTTGTGTCAATATTTATTATGTATAGTTATGTCTCATGAACACTAAAATCAGCATGAAATGACTTCTAAAACATCATATGACAATGAAGACTGCAGAATATTCAGTGGGGCCATCTCAGGAGTAAATTTTAATACATTAGAAAATGAAAAAAAAACATTTTAAAGTCAACAATTTCGTGACATTTAAAAGGTTTTACTGTATTTTTGATCAAGTAAAACCAGTCTTGGTAAGCATAATCATACTGCCATATCAGTATTGATCAATAAATGCTTATTTTTTCAGATAAGGCCTTTAAAATAAAAACATCTGTCCACTGTATGTTTTTGCTTTTTTTGTAGTAAGGCTCAAACATAATCCGTAATCCTAAATTTGTTCATCTAAGAACAGAAGCCACTCAAACCTTTACCTTTGTGTTGAGGTCATACATTTTCTTTATTTCCTCCAACAACCTTTGTTCTTTCTGGATGTCTTGCATGGCTTTGTGAAAGGCATTAAACACAACTTTTCTGTCTTGATTGTTTTGTTTCTGTAAAAGTAAAAGTGCAAAATATATTATTTACGATTGAGTAACAGTAAGGTTGGATTTTACATTTATACAAACACATATCAGAAATTTCAAAAAGATTTTTTTTTCATTTCAAAATAGGCCTGTCAAAACTACCATTTTTGTACCAAACGGTACTGAACTTAAAAAAAAAAAAAAGTGATGATACAGATACATTCATTCAAAAGTCGCATCTATCGGTTGATTCGTCAGTGGATCGCAAGGCTTTAAAATGCTTCAGTTTTTGTGTATCTGTGTAAATGCTTGGGGCAGAGCATAAAAAGTTGATCACTGGAGCCAACCACAGGTATCTGCTGAGCATATGAACACAATGGCCAATCAGCTGTGTTTAAAGGCTGGCAAACACCAAACTGAATGGTCTAATCTTGACCAAAGTTTTGAGCATGAACACACAAAACATATTACAGACAACTGAAACAACAACATACATTCTGTGCCTATGGGATTATACACCTCAATAATGGATTGGTTGGCCACCACAGCCATTCCTAATCCAGCCTGTAAGGTATAGGGTGAGCAGCACCTCATTAGCATTTAAAGGACTATGATTGCAACTATGAGCCAAAATCAACTTTTGGAAGCTGTTTGGACAGAAACGTGTGCAAGTATAATGTGTCTACGTCATATTGGAGGGATATAAACACAACAAGTCTTTTTTTTTTAACTCCTGAGGAAATAGGATCCAACCCTGCTGAAAAAAACAGCTTAAACCAGGCTGGTTTTAGCTGGTCAACCAGCCTGGTTTTAGAGGGGTTTTGGCCATTTCCAAGTTGGTTTCCAGTCATTTCCAGCCTGGTCTTAGCTGGTCAGGCTAGGAAACCAGTTGGTTTTGGCTGGGCTCCTAGCCTGGTCAAGCTGGTTTTAGCTGGTTATCCCCCAGTCAGACCAGCTAAGACCAGGGTGGAAATGGCCAAAACCCATCTTAAACCAGGCTGGCCGTCCAGCTAAAACCAGACAACCAGCTGAGACTGGTTTAAGCTGTTTTTTCAGCAGGGAAATCACACTGATTTTAAGGTCCACCGCAACGTGACATGAAAATGGGGTTTTCACCACTCACCAAATTGATTCATTCATCATTCATTTTCTTTTCGCTTAGTCCCTTTACTAATCCGGGGACGCCACAGTGGAATTAACCGCCAACTTTGCAACCCATCACTGGCAAACATCCATACACATTAATTCACACACACTACGGTCAATTTTAGCATACCCAATTCACCTGTACCACATGTGATTGGACTGTGGGGGAAAACGGAGCACCCAGAGGAAACCCACGTGAACATGGGGAGAACATGCAAACTCCATACAAAAATGGCAACTGAAACAGCCGATGCTCGAACCAGCGACCTTCTTGCTATGAGGTGGACGTGCTACCTACTGCACCACCGCGTCGCCCAAATTGATTTTACAGGCATGTATTAACATGTCTCCATAGTAACATACAGTATATAAACAGGTACACAGAACAGGATTTGCAAAGGAACTGGGATAAAAACTGATCAAACTCTCTGTGATCAGCTGCACCTCAAGAATGAGTTTTACAAGTTTCAAACTTTTTAAAAACACAGCATCTTTGCAATAAAGTAAAGACAGTAAAATTGCTGTGGAATTAATAACCACTGGAATCACCACAGCCGCATGGTGCAGTAAACGAGTGTGTTAAGGGGTAGAACTGGCATTGGGCATACACTACCATTAAGATATTTTACCAAAGACTTTTAAACTTTTCTTCAAGACCCTAAAGATCCAAATAAATGTATGTAAAATGGGCATCATGGGCGACACGGTGGCACAGTAGGTAGTGCTGTCACCTCACAGCAAAAAGGTCGCTGGTTTGAGCTCCGGTTTCCCCCACAAGTCCAAAGACATGCGGTATAAGTGAATTGGGTAAGCTAAAATTGTCCGTAGTGTATGTGTGTGAATGAGAGTGTATGGTTGTTTCCCAGGGATGGGTTGCAGCTGGAAGGGCATCCGCTGCCTAAGTTGGATAAGTTGGCGGTTCATTCCGCTGTGGTGACCCGAGATTAATAAAGGGACTAAGCCGAAAAGAAACTTGCACGTTAGTGGGAAATTGACTTTTTCTTTAAAATTTCAATAGAGATTTATTCTTAAGTCTGTACAATTTGAAAATTCTAGATCAAAAGAGAGGGAATTCACATTGAGAGGCAGCCATGGTGGGAGCAAAGTATTGAGCAGAACAAATAATTTGGTCTTACAGAGAATTCAGTATTGAGTTCTTCAGACAGGGCATTGTCAGCATTAATCAGGATCTCATCCACACCTTCAGAAACGTCTTTTTCGGTCACAGATGTTTTCTCCATCAAACACAAAAACTGAAAATGAACAAAGTTTTCATATTATGAAGTGGTACACAGCCACCTGATAATATAACCACATCTATTCATCAAAATTACAAGACAAATGGTCATTTAACCAGTTAATAAATACCCAGTAAAACGAGACATGCCCGTCAAGAGGTTTACATTAGCAAACATACCTTGCTAAACCTGGATACCCAGCCACTAAGAGCAAGGAGAGCCTCATCTGTAGCTTTTTGCACTGTTTTGTCTCTCTGTTGTTTGTGTCCTTTCCACTCACAGAATTTTTCAAATGCGTACTTATCGATCTGCTCCGGCAGCATAGCAGAGCTAAATACTGCAGTCAATGATGATGCAACTTCCTGTAGTTGCAGAAAATACAGTTTATAAAGAGCTGGTTGGCAAATCACTACGTTGTTTTTGTTTTGAATTATGGGGTTTTCACACTTTTATTAGATACAAGACAAGAAACTAAAGGGCAGCACAGTCACATTTGACAGATATACATGCAATTCTTTATGGAGGCCTACTCTGACTAACTTCAATACAAAACCAACTGTTAGAGAAAAAAATGTATTCAGTAAGTACTTGAATCTGCGTTGTTATTGTCAAGCTACAACAAAAACTATGTTATTGTTATGTTTTTTTTTTTTTTTTGTAGAGCTGAAATAAAATATAAAAATAATATAAGAAACATAAAAGTTAAAGTTGAAAAGAAATATAAAAAACATGATTAAAGGTGAACCATGTCAGATATTTATATCAAAACAAATATTCTTATGTCTATAGAATAAAGAAATTAAGATTAGCTTATATATTAATGCAACCCAAAATTCAGAAATTTAACAAAATAGACAGATACCATTTAAAACAAGGGTAAACATGGGTGTTTTATAAGATTTATTATACCTTTACAAGGTAGTTTGTTTTATACCAAATAGTTTGTTATGCTGCATGTGTTGAAAACTAGCATTTTTCTAAACCTCAAATCAGAAAAAGTTGGGACAGTATGAAAAATGCAAATAAAAAAAAAATATTAAAAAAATAAATAAAAGATTTCTAAATTTATATTGAACTGTACTTAATTCCAGACAATACAACAGCACATTATTTAATGCGTTCCTCATGATTTTTTTTAACAAACACATATTCCAATTTTGGTTCTTCCAACAAATTTTTAAAAAGTATTAAAAAGTAAGCATTTACTACTTTGTGATGTTGCCATTCCTTTTCACAACAATTAAAAGATGTTTAGAACCTGAAAACACCAAGTGATTAAGTGTTTCAGGTGTAATTTTGACCCATTCTACCTGCAAATAAGTCTTACTGTGGGCAACAGTACCAGGTCTTCATTGTCATTTTGCACTTAAAAATGTGCCACACATTCTCTATTGGAGACAGGTCAGGACTGCAGGCAGACCAGTCATGTACCTGTATCCTCTTCTTCTGCAGCCAGGACTTTGTAATGTGTGCAGAATGTGGTTTTGCATTGTCTTTTTGAATAATGCATGGGCATCCCTGGAAAAAAGGCAGCATATAGTGCTCCAAAATCTCTATGTGCCTTTGAGCATTAAGGGTGCCATCACAGAAGTGCAAGTTACCTTTGCCAAGGGCACTGACACAACATCATACCATGACAGATCCTGGCTTTTGGACTTGTTGCTGGTAACAGTCTGGATGATCCTTTTCTTCTTTGGTCCAGAGCCCACAGTGTCCATTTCTCCCCAAAATACTGATTTATTTGACCATAGAACACATCTCCAGCGTGTGATGATCTATCTTAGATGCCTCTGAGCCCTGAGAAGTCGACGGTGCTTCTGGACACTGTTAACATAGGTCTTCCTTTTGTCACAGTACAGTTTTAACTGGCATTTGTGGATGTAACTACATATTGTGGTACTTGATAAAAGTTTGCCAAAGTAGTCCTGAGCCCATGTGGTGATATAGCTTATAGATAAATCAAAATACTTGATGAAGTGCTGCCTGAGGGATCGGAAATAACAGTATTTCAGCTTAGGCTTGCACCATTGTCCTTTATGCACTAAAATTCTTCAAATCTTTAAATTGTTATGCACTGTTGAATGTGGAATATCCAAATGTCTTCCTATCTTCCTTTGAGGATCATTGTTTTTAAACATTACAATAATTTTTTGACGTATTTGTTGGCAAACTGGTGATCCTCGCCCCATCTTTGCTTGGATGGGGCTTTTGTACCAAACCATAATTACATACACCTGTTGACACCATTTGTTTCAAATCACATCATTTTTAAACCGATTTACCGGATTACTAGATCTAAACTGCTCCTGTCCCAACAGTTTTTTGGAATGTGTTGCAGGTTTGAATGACAGTAAAGGCTGTATATTTACAAATTAAATGAAGTTGAGCAAACAAAACATAAAATATTTTGTGTTCATATTGTCTGCAATGAATACAAATCAAAGTAAATTTGAAAATTACTATTATTCTTTTTTTTTTATTTGCGCTTGCCATACTGTCCCAACTTTTTACTGATTTGGAGTTGTAATATTATAATTATAATGTGCTAAAAACCAGTGTGTTTATGAAAGTACAAGTAGTTTGGCCATTAACTGCCATTTGTTATTTGTAGTCATTTATCCAAAGTAGCAAATGAATCACAAATCAAACAAAAATCGCAAAAAAAGTGCTTACTTACACATTGCAAAATGGTGAAAAAAAATCCACAATTTTATGAATATGTTTAGCAGGAAGATATCATTTGAGAATATAGTTTATGTTTTTCACTAGGTGACACTTGGGCCCAATCCCAATTCTACCCTTTAGCCGTATACCCCTCGTTTTGCGCGTTCAAATGAAGGGGTAGCGGTGTCTCAATTATCTTTAGCTTGAAGGCGTAGGGCTAAGGAGAAGGGCTAGATACCCCTTCAAACAGAGATTTTTCAGGGCCACACTCAAAACCAAGGGGTAAGAAAATTTCCCAAGACACCATCTACAGTGGCAGTACGGCTGCACACGGTCTTGAGATGCACAAATTATTTTATTACGAATTTGTACAAAAAACAAGCTTATGTATTAATACATTCACAACACTTCCTTTCCTTTGGCAAAATGGGTCAAAAGTAGGACTTGACAGGCTTCGAAAAGTCAAAAATAGTGAGATATCTTGCAGAGGGATGCAGCACTCTTAAAATTGCCAAGCTTCTGAAGCGTGATCATTGAACAATCAAGCATTTCATTCAAAATAGTCAACAGGGTCGCAAGAAGCGTGTGGAAAAACCAAGGCGCAAAATAAACTGCCCATGAACTGAAAAAAGTCAAGCGTACAGCTGCCAAGATGTCAAGATGCCACTTGCCACCAGTTTTGCCATATTTCAGAGCTGCAACATCACTGGAGTGCCCAAAAGCACAAGGTGTGCAATACTCAGAGACATGGCCAAGGTAAGAAAGGCTGAAAAACGACCACCACTGAACAAGACACACAAGCTGAAACGTCAAGACTGGGTCAAGAAATATCTCAAGACTGATTTTTCTAAGGTTTTATGGACTGATGAAATGAGAGTGAGTCTTGATGGGCACGTGGCTGGATCGGTAAAGGGCAGAGAGCTCCAGTCCGACTCAGACGCCAGCAAGGTGGAGGTGGAGTACTGGTTTGGGCTGATATTATCAAAGATGAGCTTGTGGGGCCTTTTCGGGTTGAGGATGGAGTCAAGCTCAACTCCCAGTCCTACTGCCAGTTTCTGGAAGACACCTTCAAGCTGTGGTACAGGAAGAAGTCTGCATCCTTCAAGAAAAACATGATTTTCATGCAGGACAATGTTCCATCACACGCGTCCAAGTACTCCACAGCGTGGCTGGCAAGAAAGGGTCTAAAAGAAGAAAAACAATTGACATGGCGTCCTTGTTCACCTGACCTGAACCCCATAGAGAACCTGTGGTCCATCATCAAATGTGAGATTTACAAGGAGGAAAAACTGTACACCTCTCTGAACAGTGTCTGGGAGGCTGTGGTTGCTGCTGCACGCAATGTTGATAGATTCTGTCAGAGTTTGATATGTTCACCATGGATGGCAGGCTTTTGAGTGTCCTTGCAAAGAAAGGTGGCTATATTGGTCACTGATTTGTTTTGTTTTTGAATGTCAGAAATGTATATTTGTGAATGTTGAGATGTTATATTGGTTTCACTGGTGAAAATAAATAATTGAAATGGGTATATATTTGTTTTTTGTTAAGTTGCCTAATAATTATGCACAATAATAGTCACCTGCACACACAGATATCCTCCTAAAATAGCTAAAACTAAAAACAAACTAAAAACTACTTCCAAAAATATTCAGCTTTGATATTAATGAGTTTTTTGGGTTCATTGAGAACATGGTTGTTGTTCAATAATAAAATTAATCCTCAAAAATACAACTTGCCTAATAATTCTGCACTCCCTGTAAAACAATGCATATAACCAGGGGCGCCTGCAGGATTTTATTCCTAGGTAGGCAGAGCCTTCTCATTTATGGCCCCTAAACTCTGGAATAGCCTTCTTGATAATGTCCGAGGCTCAGACACACTCTCGCTCTTCAAAACTAGATTAAAGACTTATTTTTTT
Organism: Danio kyathit; assembly: GCA_903798195.1. NCBI lineage: Eukaryota > Metazoa > Chordata > Actinopteri > Cypriniformes > Danionidae > Danio > Danio kyathit. Next base: position 19,766,628 of record LR812534.1, on the reverse strand, counting down.
AGCAAAGCATACACTCAGTGCATTACATAGCGGTATGACGCATGATGTGCCCCACACATGATTTTGGTTCTCGTTTATATACACTATGAACAGAAGCTACGCTAATTATTCTCCTTATTCTGTATTTCCACCTGGGGGTACTCATCTCGAGGCCCTCAGACTATGCAGTGCCACTGACGCGATCCGAGACCAGCTACGAGATGATCCCAAGGTTTTCTGGACCAGGCCGTATCCTGAGCAGCTGCTGTGGTGGTCTTCATGGAGTGAGAGCATGACTGACTCCTGTGATGCTCCAAGGACAGACGAGTCTTCGCTGAGGTCCAGCTTCCTGCGCCTAGACTGCAGCTCTGCACAAGACGTTTGGCCATAGGGGAAATGGTCATGCCCAACTGAGCCAGGTTTCTCTCGAGGTTTTTTAAAATCTTCGCTTTCGCCAAAAGTTTTTTCCTCGCCGCTGTTGCCTCTGGCTTGCATGGTTCGGGATCTGTAGAGCTGCGCATCGATGGATTGCTATTCAGTGTTTGAACTCTCAGTAGTGATTATTAACCCACACTGAACTGAGCTAAACTGAACTGAACTTAATCTCTGAAAACTGAACTGACTAGGGGTGTAATGATACACCAAAGGCACGGTTCGGTTCGGTTCACGGTTTTGGAGCCACGGTTCGGTTCGGTTCGGTTTCTGTTTGCTGTGGGGTTAGGGTTGATGTCATCTTAACAGTAATGCTAAGGAACAATAGATTCACTTAATAACAAGAACAACTAAATTTTTCTTTATTAACTTTGCCATCACATTTTAGTACAGTCAGGATACCAGAGTAAACAACAAACATTAAATAAATACCTCCAATATAGACTAGTCAGAAAAAAACAATTCTCTTTAGTGCAGCCATCTTAAGAAAGTAAACTCAAATTAAATAAATAACTGTAGTGTAGACTATAGTGAAAGATAAACAGGCTTGTCCTTTCTAAGGACATTTGGAATATTCAATTAAGTTTTAAGTTCTTCTTTAAAAACACCATAATGTCCACATTCTCAGGTGAGGGGCTTGATTTCTGTGCAGACACAGACAAAGTGATGCTCATTTTAGTTATCATTTAGATAGGTTTCCGTTTAAATTAATGAAAAAATAATATACATATAATGTGCTTGTAAAGTGTTTTTTTACATGACCTATTCACCAGTAAAATACATTGCAGTTTTGTCTGAAACTAATGTTAGGGTTTGTAGCCGTATATTTTTGCCTCTCTCTCTCTCTCTCTCTCTCTCTCTCTCTCTCTCTCTCTCTCTCTCTCTCTCTCTCTCTCTCTCTCTCTCTCTCTCTCTCTCTCTCTCTCTCTCTCTCTCTCTCTCTCTCTCTCTCTCTCTCTCTCTCTCTCTCTCTCTCTCTCTCTCTCTCTCTCTCTCTCTCTCTCTCTCTCTCTCTCTCTCTCTCTCTCTCTCAAGTTCAAGTTCAAGTTCAAGTTGCTTTATTGGCATGACATTCAATACAGTGTTTGCCAAAGCACATCAAATATGTAATATATTAAAATCATCAAATAATAATAAAAATAAATAAGAAATGAATGATAAAAAAAAAAAAAAACAATACATTTGATAAATATAACAATTATAATAATAAAAAGTTTAGATTATTTAAATAAGACGCATGAATTTACATTAACCATTTCTTATGGTGTGTAGGGTGTATACATATTTTGCAGCTAGTCTAGATGTCAAATCATCCTCTCCGAGTACATGGTAAAGTTTTTCTGAGTCATTTAATTTAAAAATGAATTAGTCAATGTTTCAAATTGGGGGAAAAATGTTTCTCTAGTTTTGGTGTATTTTGGGGCAGAACAGAAGGAAGTGCGTCTCATCCTCTATTTGGTTCATGTCACACTGTTTACATATTCTCTGTTCTTTAGGAGCCCAGGATTTTTTATGTCTGCCCTTTTCTATTTCTAGGTCATGATCACAGAGGCGATATTTAGAAAGAATGTGTTTTCTTTGAATTGTTTTAATGATAAATAATTTGCCATCTGTGTGGTTCTGTTTAGGGCCGAATAACATTGAAGTTTATTTTGGAGGTTGAATTCAGTCTTTAGTTTTTCATCATAATTATATTTTAATGTTTTGTCAATGTGTTTGTGAAGGTTTTCTTTGGGGACGGGTTCAGTTTGAGTTTTCTTCAGTAGTTCAGATACGAACGTGTTTAGAGGATGAGACACTGTAGGTTTTTGATTGGCCAGAAGGGCTTTATATTGCACAGACTGGGGGTCAGACTGATGCAGGTGAAGCCAGAACTGAACAGCTCGTTTCTGAATCTCCAAGTTCAGCGGGTATAAACCCAGTTCAGCCCTGCAGGCAATGTTAGAGGTGTTTCTGTGGATATGTAATATATTTTTAGCAAATTCTAATTGTGTTCGTTCAATTAAACTTTTATTCCAATTTTCAAATTTTAATACAGGTCCCCAAATTTCACTCCCATATAGTAAGATTGGTTTGATAATAGCGTGATATAATTTAATCCATGTTTTAGTTGGTATTTGTAATTGGCCAAAGCGTGATTTTATAGAATAGAATGCTCTGCGAGCCCTCTCGCTCAGGGTCTTGACAGCAAGACTGAAGCCCCCAGAGGCGGAGATCTGAATGCCCAGGTAAGAGTAACTACTACAATGCTCTAGAGTTTCTCCTCTGTATGTGAACTGATATTTGTGTCCCTGAGATCTGGCCTTCTTCTGGAACACCATGACTTTGGTCTTGTCCAGGTTGACCGTCAGTGCCCATTCCTCACAGTACTGCTCCAGTAGAGTTAGGCTGTGTTGGAGACCCTCTGCTGTGGGAGACAGCAGCACCAGGTCATCCGCATACAGCAGGCACTTTACTTGAGAGTCAAGCAGAGTGAGGCCGGGGATGCAGTCAGAGCCGTCCAGAATGTCTGCCAGATCATTAATGTAGATGTTAAACAGGGTTGGGCTCAGGCTGCATCCCTGTCGCACCCCTCGACCCTGCTGGACAAACTCAGTTCTCATATTTCCAACTTTTACAGCGCATTTACTTTTCTTATACATGGCTTCTATAATGCTATATACTTTTCCACCAATGCCAATTTGCAACAATTTATATAATAGTCCGTCATGCCAAATAGAATCGAAAGCTTTTTTAAAATCAACAAAACAAGAGAAAATTTTTCTTTGTTTGTCTTTTATGTTTTTATTTATTAACGTATTGAAGGGAGTAGATATGGTCAGATGTCCGTTTGTTTTGGTAAAAAGCCAATTTGTGATTTGTTTAGGATGTTTTTTTTTGTGATGAATGTCACTACCCGGTTGTTAATAATATTGCAAAAGAGTTTTGCTAAGTTGTTGCCAACACAGATGCCACGGTAATTATTGGGGTTGAATTTATCTCCGTTTTTATCTCTCTCTCTCTCTCTCTCTCTCTCTCTCTCTCTCTCTCTCTCTCTCTCTCTCTCTCTCTCTCTCTCTCTCTCTCTCTCTCTCTCTCTCTCTCTCTCTCTCTCTCTCTCTCTCTCTCTCTCTCTCTCTCTCTCTCTCTCTCTCTCTCTCTCTCTCTCTCTCTCTCTCTCTCTCTCAAGTTCAAGTTCAAGTTGCTTTATTGGCATGACATTCAATACAGTTTTGCCAAAGCATGTAATATATTAAAATCATCAATAAAAATAAATAAGGAATGAATGACAAAAAAAAAAAAAAAAAAAAGAAAAAAAAAGACAATACATTTGATAAATATAACAATTATAATAATAATAAAAAGTTTAGATTATTTAAATAAGACGCATGAATTTACATCAACCATTTCTTATGGTGTGTAGGGTGTATACATATTTTGCAGCTAGTCTAGATGTCAAATCATTCTCTCCGAGTACATGGTAAAGTTTTTCTGAGTCGTTTAATTTAAAAAATGAATTAGTCAAAGTTTCAAATTGGGGGGAAAAATGTTTCTCTAGTTTTGGTGTATTTGGGGCAGAACAGAAGGAAGTGCGTCTCATCCTCTATTTGGTTCATGTCACACTGTTTACATATTCTCTGTTCTTTAGGAGCCCAGGATTTTTTATGTCTGCCCTTTTCTATTTCTAGGTCATGATCACAGAGGCGATATTTAGAAAGAATGTGTTTTTCTTTGAATTGTTTTAATGATAAATAATTTGCCATCTGTGTGGTTCTGTTTAGGGCCGAATAACATTGAAGTTTATTTTGGAGGTTGAATTCAGTTTTTAATTTTTCATCATAATTATATTTTAATGTTTTGTCAATGTGTTTGTGAAGGTTTTCTTTGGGGACGGGTTCAGTTTGAGTTTTCTTCAGTAGTTCAGATACGAACGTGTTTAGAGGATGAGACACTGTAGGTTTTTCATTGGCCAGAAGGGCTTTATATTGCACAGACTGGGGGTCAGACTGATGCAGGTGCAGCCAGAACTGAACAGCTCGTTTCTGAATCTCCAAGTTCAGCGGGTATAAACCCAGTTCAGCCCTGCAGGCAATGTTAGAGGTGTTTCTGTGGATATGTAATATATTTTTAGCAAATTCTAATTGTGTTCGTTCAATTAAACTTTTATTCCAATTTTTCAAATTTTAATACAGGTCCCCAAATTTCACTCCCATATAGTAAGATTGGTTTGATAATAGCGTGATATAATTTAATCCATGTTTTTAGTTGGTATTTGTAATTGGCCAAGCGTGATTTTATAGAATAGAATGCTCTGCGAGCCCTCTCGCTCAGGGTCTTGACAGCAAGACTGAAGCCCCCAGAGGCGGAGATCTGAATGCCCAGGTAAGAGTAACTACTACAATGCTCTAGAGTTTCTCCTCTGTATGTGAACTGATATTTGTGTCCCTGAGATCTGGCCTTCTTCTGGAACACCATGACTTTGGTCTTGTCCAGGTTGACCGTCAGTGCCCATTCCTCACAGTACTGCTCCAGTAGAGTTAGGGCTGTGTTGGAGACCCTCTGCTGTGGGAGACAGCAGCACCAGGTCATCCGCATACAGCAGGCACTTTACTTGAGAGTCAAGCAGAGTGAGGCCGGGGATGCAGTCGGAGCCGTCCAGAATGTCTGCCAGATCATTAATGTAGATGTTAACAGGGTTGGGCTCAGGCTGCATCCCTGTCGCACTCCTCGACCTGCTGGACAAACTCAGTTCTCATATTTTCCAACTTTTACAGCGCATTTACTTTTCTTATACATGGCTTCTATAATGCTATATACTTTTCCACCAATGCCAATTTGCAACAATTATATAATAGTCCGTCATGCCAAATAGAATCGAAAGCTTTTTTAAAATCAACAAAACAAGAGAAAATTTTCTTTGTTTGTCTTTTATGTTTTTATTTATTAACGTATGAAGGGAGTAGAGTAGATATGGTCAGATGTCCGTTGTTTTGGTAAAAAGCCAATTTGTGATTTGTTTAGGATGTTCTTTTTTGTGATGAATGTCACTACCCGGTTGTTAATAATATTGCAAAGAGTTTTGCTAAGTTGTTGCCAACACAGATGCCACGGTAATTATGGGGTTGAATTTATCTCCGTTTTTATAAATAGGTTGTGATCAGTCCTTCAGACCACGTCTCAGGGATGTCACCAGAGGATAGGATCAGGTTGAATAGTTTGGCTAGAGCCTGAATTATGTCAGGGCTGCTGAGTTTTAGCATTTCATACTGATGTTGTCCTGTCCACAAGCCTTCTTCAGTTTCAGATGTTTAATGTGTTCTGATATTTCTGTAGTTGATATAAATGTGTCTAATGGGCTTTGGTAATCTTTAATTGTCTTCTTTAAATCGTCTAGTCTTCTCTTGGTTTTGATTTGGGGCTGGTTGAGTTCTGGCTTTTGATATAAATTTTTAAAATAATTCTTCCAGACCGTGCCCACCATTGCAGTGATGTTTCCGGTTGGGGTCTTTCAAATTTTTAAAGAGATTCCAAAAATGGTTTTGGTCTATTGATTCGTTAATTTTCATCAATTTTATCTTCATAATATTGATTTCTTTTTTTTGCAAATCAACTTTTTATAATTTTTCAGACATTGTGAATATGCAAGTCTAGTGTTTGATCAGCTGGTTCTTTATGCTTTTTGTTGGCAATCTGTCTAAGGTCTTTTCTGAGATTTTTGCATTCATTATCAAACCAAATGTACTTTATAATTTTTGTTTGTTTTTTCCAAATTTGAGTTGTCGCTTGATGTTTAGATATAGTAGCCAAAGTTTGAAATATGTTATTAAGATGGATGTTGCAGAGTTTATTCCAATAGTATCTGAGTGTAATTTGTGGGACATAAAGAGATTTATCATTTTGTGTATTGTAGAGCTGCACATGTTCTCTAAATGTTTCTGCATCAGACTGACTCCAGCTGAGTTTGGGTTTTAAGGGAACAGTTTTCCTTGATTAAGGGGAGGAATATTGAGCTGATTACATGACTGCTTCAGGTAGAGGACTGTTTGGCAATGGTCAGAAAAGGGGCATTGAGGTTTAACTGTAAAGGCATTAATAAAATGTGGATCAATGTCTGTCATTGAATAATCAACTACACTTGCTCCTAATTTGGAGCAATATGTAGGTCTGCCGAAAGAATCTCCTTTGGTTCTACCATTTATAATATATAAACCTAGACTTTTGCAAAGTTTAAGTAATTGTTTCCCGTTTATATTAATGATATTATCTCTATCTCTCTCTCTCTCTCTCTCTCTCTCTCTCTCTCTCTCTCTCTCTCTCTCTCTCTCTCTCTCTCTCTCTCTCTCTCTCCATGCCTGTCATTTCTGCATGTCCGTCTTCACGACAGCTAATTGGTCAGGAGACCGATCTATCATTACTGGGCGACTTGGCGCGGGAATATAAAAATGACGTCAGGAAAAGCGGAGGAGAGTGCATCTTCCTTTGATCTCGTTTTTCGTGTATTTTGCTAACATGATTATGAATTTCGTTGTTTTTGCTTAACTTTCGTTTGGGCAAAATTATTTTGCATTAGTTTTGCCCACTTTTAAAAATTTTGTGATTTTTGTACACTTTTATTTCGATTGATTTGTTTGTTGCTTTTTTGTTCAGCTCTTTCCCGTCATATTGAGCTTTACCTCCTCAAGTTTACTCTTTTCTCAGAGTTAGGTGGATAGGGAAGATGTACGACTTCCATTTTGCAAACACGTAGAAAATGTATTGTTAAAGACATCAGGTAAGAGGTGAACGTCATCTTTGTATATATTTTATTCTACAGTTTAGTATAGGGAAGAATAAGGCGCGCGGCGCTGAAAACCTTTTTTTTTTTCATCAGTTTCTAGCGAGGTAAGGGGTTAAATCCCTTTTGTTGGCAGTTCTGTTGTCAGTGTCTTTTGCGTACACCCTCACAATGTGAAATTTACCACATTTTTTAAATGTTATTCCTTATTAAGTTTCGTGAAACAGTTAGTTACGACGTGCGCTTTGTCTACGACACGAATTCCATTCCTGTACTCCACTGGAAAGCCAAAATGTTCCCAAACAGGAGACTTAAATGTATTTGGGGGATCTGCAATCTCAATATATGCGAAGCAGCCGTCCTGCATATACAGTACAGTGTTTCCTCTAGGATTTTTTCCAGCAGTGGCGGCAGGACTTTTTTTTTACACAGATCTGCCAAAGACAAATATTACACGCAGTATAACAAGTCGAGATAGCATTCATGTAATACGAGCATGCGAATCTCTTTGCTTGCGCGCCGATTTCGTCTGTTCGAGCACAGAACTTCTTGCACGCACTCAAATTTACACGTTCAAGTGCAGATCTTCTCGTGCACTCTCCATTAAGCGCTGCTGAAGCGCGATTTAGTGTGTTTTTGTGCGTTTTCCGACATTAACGCGTCCTGAAGTAAAATGAAACAGCTATAAACTCCAGCAAGATAAAGTCATTGTAAGCAGAGCCATTGACCTTTATCAATAAAGTATACTTATGGAAACTGTATTCATCTTAACTGAAAGCTACGCCGTGTTTGCTGGACTCACGCACCTGTCAGTCTGTCAGAGTCAGTCAGCATGTCACCTTGAACAAATAGCGCACAACACTACGGTTACAAGAAAAGTTTGCGCTGTTTACCTCTAATATGTTTTGGTGCGATTATAATCCGCTATAAAAACACGACTAAATGGTTTAAATAAGAAGCTGTAATGTAGCCGTGGCGTGGCGGCCCGCCACGAATGAATGAATGTAGCGGAAACCTTGCAGTAGTAATGGACATGACATGACATGACATGCACTTGGAAAATACTATTCTAAATTCTAAAACATTAGAATATAATATTTAGAACAAAAGCTCATCATTACTAATACAATTTAATCAAATGTGATAAAATAAAGATGTTTTGGTTCAATTAGAGACAAGTGACGTCAACCTTAACAGTGGGCAGCAGGGGGCGTGACAGTATCGCGGTCCGCCACGAGAGTTTCGCGATACGTATCGTGGTTGGTGTATCGCGATATTTCGGTTCGGTTTGTAGTATCGTTACACCCCTAGAACTGACACTGTTAAAATTCACTATAACCTTCCATGTGAAGCTGCTTTGACACAATCTACATTGTATAAGCGCTATACAAATAAAGATGAATTGAATTGAATAGGTACGCACAAATCCATCCTTACTTTCCACTGACCGAAAATCATCCACCCGCACATTTGAGTAGTGGATGGGCTCAAACTAAAATATAATTTGTATATTTTTCTTGGAAAAAATATCTTTTAAAAACAAATTTCGTATAGAGTTTGTCTCTTTGTTTAAATATGTTTCTTGGTCAGTTGTCTTCTAAAAAAATAGAAGAACGAATAACATTTGAGTTGAAGTGCGTGCTTCAAAACAAATCCGCTATGCTTTAACAATGCCGAATCACGAACTGGATTGTCAAATAAAATAATAATCTAGCCTAAATAAAATGAAAGTGAAATATTCAGTTTCAGAGAAGCCTATATTAAACTGTTTTCCATGTTGCGGTCAATTACAATTTAATTCATTTAATCAAATAATTTGAATAAGCAGGACAGGCGCTTACAATATTCTGAGAAAACAGAAACTCGTGAGAATAAAGACGTCTGCTTATTTATGCCAGTCTGTCAGATAAAATTGTTTACAACACCTTGAATGGTTCCGTTCTATGCGAGGAGGCTGCGCAGCAGCTGGATCTGATCTACAGCCAGGTCCAGATGAGACTGCGGTTTCCACCCCGTGTGGGGGATCAGTATTTGTCTCATCGGAACGCGCGGCAAAATCGCGCTATTCGCGAGTAAATAGACGCGTGAACATTTGAGTTTACTCGCTTCATTCGCGCGTCAGACTCCGCTTCATTCGCGCGTCAAACTCCGCTTCATTCGCGCGTCAAATTCACTTTATGTGAATGTAGCTTTGTTGCTAAATGGCTAACATGGATTTTATTGATAAAATACCTGTGTTTATGTGCTTTATGAAGGCTGTAAAACAGCGTCGATACGTTTTGAGCCGTGTCTGAGTCCACTAGATACTTTCAGAGGTGCACCCAGCGCTGTGGGCTCATAAACTCCTCCAGAAACTTAACCTGGATGACTGGTGCTTCTGACTGAGCCAAGCCCAGTTTGATGAACTGTTGTCGGTGTCGGCTGGAGGATTTTTCCCCCGGACACCAACAACAGGTGCTACGTCACAATCATGCTCCCACAAGAGCAAGCTCCTGATTGGCTAACGCGGCGCGAATGTCCGCAGAATTTCAGATATTTTAACTCGAGTGATTTGCACGATTTGCGTCATTCGCGCCTCGCCATACGCGCGTATCGCGCCGCAGGATGCCTATTCGCGCATTTACATTGACTTAACATGTAAATCACTCGCGCTTGACGCTTCTTCCGCGTCTGGTGTGAACGCAGCATTAGGCCTTTTGGCAAATGTCTCAATTAAGTTTCTGTTTTAAAGTGCGTTTACTCATTTTGAACCTTGTTTTAAACAATAGCTATCTGAATTGTAATTGTTAGTGGGCAGAAAAACCGTCCGCAAAACTAAAGCCAATAGATTTCTTTACCCATCTCCCACCATGCAAGTACATACACGCTTTAAAACAAACATTTGTTGTCATTCTTTTTTGCTTTGTTAATATATCGAAGTGTATACTGTTTAATAATCAATTTAAATGATGTAATAAATAAAAAAAAATTAAAAAAAAGCGCCATTAATTCCCGCCCTCTCATGGTACGCACAGTGCGTACAGCCGTATGGCTGCAGGCACCACTGCATATAACTACAATTCTAAGAAAAACTAAATGTATAAAAGATACATATTTTCCACATTTTTCCAATGCTTGATGATGATTTGCATGAATTATTGGACTGGGAGTAACTTTCATTAAACTAAGGCCCCGTTTACACTAACATGTTTCAGTTTTAAAATGGCGTTTTAGAATTAAAACTTGAGGTGTGAACCTCGGTTCGGTTACGATTATCATGCCATCGATTTGGGTCAGTTCGATATCTCGGTGCATCACGGTGCATTGACGATGCTTTCCATACACAGTTTTATATTTTCTTCACAGCACAGCAATTCTTGTATTAAAATGTATAATTTATATACTATTTGAAATACAATTTTGTCCTTTAATAGAAACAGTCAGATATATAAACTGTACCTTTAAACAACACAAGGATTTATAGCAAATAAAAAAATATAAATATCCCGCTCGCTTTCTGAGCCTACCAAGTTCTTTCCTACACCCCTATGATTGGTCTCGCGCTCAACAGAAAGGGCTGCGGTTGGCTCCGCGCTGACGCTCTTCACAGATGAGTGACACTGATAAACGGTAGGGGCACAGCTGATCCATGATAGACACGGTGGAGAAAACTCCATAGACACGCGCTCGTGTCTGTATCCAAGTTTCGCTGTAACAGCTAAGAGGAGAGGAAAAGTCACGCCAGCAGGTCAAATGGGCCACAGTGAGAGAGAGAGAGAGAGAGAGAGAGAGAGAGAAAGAAATGGAGTTTACTTTCATTATCTCAATGGCAGAGAAATAGGGGCTTCTGCTGTTACTCAGTGAAAGACTGTCCAGCAAACACACACGCAGTGAAATTGTGCAGAGTTTAAGTAGACTTTAAGCAGTTGGAGCATTGTAAATACTCGTGCTCGCCTCCCTCGCTATAGTAAGCTACGGCGACATAGCACATATGAGATAAATGACGTCAGTACATAATAACAGGTTGTGATCTATTACTGAACCAATACCAAATTGTCCACGTCTGCATCACGGTGCACTGAAGAAACAATTAATTTTGACACCCCTAATGAAAACGATCCACGTCCACACTGACGTTTCATCTAGCGTTTCTGAAAAGATCTCCATTCACACTACACCTCTGAAAATGCACCTCACGTGACCACACACACACTCTGGCATGTGCTGCAGCATATGCGGATGTCTAAGCTCCAGGCAGTCAGCGGGTGCTATGAGCACACCTCCCCAGATGAAAGCAGAGCATGTCTGACAGATTATAAAGGGTATACCGCTGGATCTCATCTCACTGTAGTTGTTAAACGTGATAATTCATTTATTTTGTCTCTATCTAACAACTCTTTGGTTTTGTGAATTTCTTACTTGTTCTCAGGTAACGTGTTTTGGCTGAGCGCAAAGATAAGATAATACATTAATTTATGTAACCATAAATATGCATAAAGTAAAGATGATAGTTATATAAATATGTAGCTACAAGGTGCCTTAACATTTTTGGTGTCTGTTAAGTTGCTAATATCAAAATGAAAATAGGCAGGTCCTTCTATCATGTTTTCATTTTATTGATAAGATAGTGAAACAACATAGCCAATGTCTGCAGCCACACCTCTGTTTTCAGATGTCTCCGTTTTCCCCCATCCACACTGACACAGAGCAGCAGTGTTTTAAAATGAAAATGGCCTCTACAGCGTTTTCAAAACACTTCATTTTCGGGGCTCGAAAACTCCAGGGTAGTGTGGACAGAAGGCGTAACCATAGCAAAAGTTATGCGTTTTAAAACTAAAACTTATTAGTGTAAACGGGGCCTTAACCATGTGAAATGTTTTAAAAACTAGGTACAATAAGGTAGAAATTATTCTCCTGAAAATTCATCCATCAAATATTACAAGGCAACTTATTATATTTAGTAAAATACTTTGAGCAGACCAAAGTGATGAACAGAACTCAAAATAAGTCTTTTACAAATATACAAAGTGAAAGTAATTTTGAGAAACAAAACACAGTGAACTAAAAGAAAAAACGCTGGTCACAGATACATTTGTGATACTAATTTCATGACAAAAAAGTATAACATTATTTTCATGATGAATATAAATAAAAAACAAAGACACTCAGCTACAACTCAGTTTTCACTGCGTTTATGGATTATCTGTAGCACAACCTTGTTATTTGAACTGAATTGTTTCAGTTATCATATACAAAAGTTCTCCATATTGCAACTGCAACCCATTGTTTGAAACACAATAGTCACTTGTAGAAAGGTGAGAAGTACATAAAAGTATTAAAATAACTCTGATTTGGATCTGATTTCACTGCATACCTTCAGACGATTTGGCCGTTCACTGACTGGAAGCTTGTCCACCTCCTGCAGGAAGTCATCAACAGCTAGTAAAAGAGCACCACGAGCCTCGTTCCTGCTGTTCACCAGTGGCTCTATTTCTGTAATCTGACAAAACAAACATACAAGCGATGTTACAAACAATGCCATCCCAACTGAAGATAAGTAAAACTATAATAAATGCTGCTAAGAGGCTACTAGTGAGTAATAAACAATAACTATGTTTCCATGGACAACAATACTCAGATTTTAATACAATTAAGACAGTATTAATATATACAATGATTAAGAGTCCATAAAGCAGAGATGCCTAAACTTCTTCGTATGAAGAGCCAAAAAACAAATATCATTGACAACCATGGGCCGAAGAAAAAAAATATATTAAACTATTCTACATTAAAGTTGCCATGGGTAATTCCATAATTTATACACAAAAGACATAAAACATCACTTTGAATTGTATTAACTAATGCAGTATAACTTTTTAAATGATAACTTATAACTCGCTTGTTAAAAACAAAACAATGACATTTATAACACGGTGGAGTTCAATGCCGACTACACTAGTTGAGCAGAATCTGCCTTTGCCTTGACTTGCTCACCAATGTCTCTGCATTGTCCTCTATCTGTCGGATGACTATGTAGATTTGAAACTATATGACTGCATTTAAATTAAAACATTTATCTTCAGTTAGTTTTTTTTTGTAGCTTTTGTACTTTTTTTTTTTTTTTTTTTACAACAGTATCTCCAGCAGAAAAGATATTCAAAGATACGGTTTTAAATTGTAAATAAATCTGTGTTTTTGAAACTAATGAAGACAGCAGAAGTGAAGGATTCATTTGAATTATTTAGCCTGACACGTTTACTGCTTCAAAACATTTTAAATGTTTCTCAAAATAAAATATATTGGCTGCGTCCGAAACCGCCTACTACTCAGTAGGTACTACATTTGAATTTACTACTTGATCGTTAGAAAAGTACATTCTATACAGTATGAATGTGAGTCCGGACGTACTACGGATGCCATTTTGTCATCATCACATGACATACCTGCAACAGTTGCATCACTTCACTCCCATTCAGGAATTCTCTCGCGGCGCATCATGGGATAGCCTTGTGTCCATCTAATGCGCAATTCAGAATCTCGCCAGAAGTAGTAGGTCATTCGGGTACTGTTTTTTTGAATTTTATGAATACGGACATGCTACTCAGTTTGCATACTGTTTTTAGCATACTATAGTATAGAAGCATGCGATTTGGATGCAAACATTGTGTTCAAAGCGTAAAAAAATTCTTGTTTTTACCCAGGCATTTAAAAAAAACATATTTTAGAGCAGTAATCACAATACCATGAAAGCTTGATATTTTTATCCAGGGTTATCATACCATTAAAAACTTACACAGGCCCATGCCTACAACCATCCGCATCCTCAAGGACACAGACGTCATCAAATTACATTAAAACATCTCTCTCCCACCAGTCCTTACTTCATACTTGCATACAAGTTTGTCACAGGGAGGGGCAGCTGAATGAAAGTGCAGGAAGCCTGTTGCTGGAAAACGTATATAGTTTGCACATATAGCATTATAATGAACTGCAGTTGAAATTGTCAAAAATAAAAAATGAAATGCCTGAAATTACATACAGAACCATTACGCACACAAACTGTTGACGCCAGAGGACACAGTAGATAGCATTGCGTGGTGATGTAATGACAAAACATTGATCAATGTACTATAACATGTAAAACAGGAACATGAAAGGAACATTCTAAAAGTAACTCTCATTAAACATCTTAATTATGTTATTGTTTTACTATATTTAGGTTAAGGTAAATAATTTGATTACTTATGTCCAGGTAAACATAGTCATTCACTCATTCATTCATTTTCCTTCGGCTTAGTCCCTAATTTATCAGGGGTAGCCACGGAGGAGTGAACCACCAAATATTCCGGCATATGTTTTACGCAGTGGATGCCCCTCCCAGCTGCAACCCAGCACTGGGAAACACCCATACTCTTTCCATTTCACATACATACTCATAGAGCCAATTTTGTTTACCCAATTCACTTTTGCCGCATGTCTTTGGACTGTGGGCGAAACTGGAGCACCCAGAGAAAATCCACACAAACAAGAGGAGAACATGCAAACTCAGAAATGCCAACTGTCCTTGCCGGGACTTGAACCAGCGACCTTCTTGCTGTGAGGCAACAGTGCTAACCCCTGAACCACCATAAACATAGTCAATAATTCTTTAAAAAAAAGATTTGACTCATACACTGCTTAATACTCCAATAACTTAAAAGAAAACTGACGTTCATCTATACAAACACTATTCATTCAAAATAAGAAGAGGGTATAACTCACGGTTTGACAGCCTTTCAGATTTTCCAAAGCTTGGTCATAAGCTTTCCATGCAAGTTCCAGCCTCTCTGAGCTCATGGGCATTGAAATTCTGTAGTTCTTGATGATGGTGATGGACTGTAATAGGTGATCTTCATCAGTGGAGCATGGGTTCCTCTCCCTAAAAGATTAAACCCATATTAAATGGCATGTGCATTTTTGAATCACCAAGACTTACATTTTAAAAGCACTGACAATTTTTCAATAAAAATAACTGCATACTAAATAGAATGTGTGCATACTAACCTTATGATGTGCAGAATACAGCCAGAAAACTCAATTAGTGGTGAGAATGTCAAAGAATTTAACAAATGTTTGTATTGTACACAAATTCTAATGGGTTCTATGCACAGCTAGAGTTTTACTGGGGTAAAATAAACTGTCATATCTTAAAGACATGGTGGTGGAAATTGGATTTAATGCAGTGCTTCTTGTCAGATCTGAGACCCACTTCATATTGTATATCTAACAGGCAGTGAAGATCGCTGATTTTTAAAAAAAAATCAGATCTTAAACGTGACAATTTTGTAAAGGAAAAACTGTTCACCGGAAGCCCTTGGGCTGCCTGTCTAAAAATTAAAAGTCTGTGTGTATATAGCTCATTGAGACTAGTGCAAAGAATATTAAATTAAAACAAATTTTATTGAGCATTGCGACTTTTTATTTTATATGTTTTAATGTTATACATGTAAACTGCTTGTAACATACTTTAAAGCTAGAGAAGTTTAGGGTAATTGTGTGTATGTTGCTATGCAAGTGTTAGGGTGTTCTCAGTTCTGTTTGGTGATCTGCTACAAAAAATCCCACCATACAATATGTGCCTTTGATTCTTTGTTGATAGTCCTTTAAATTTGACCTACTTTAAATCGCACCTGATGTAAAAGTTGTATATATACTGTATACAGTTGAATTATTAGTCCTCCTCAATTATTAAATTTTTTCTCCAATTTCGGTTTAACAAAAAGAAGACTTTTTTTCTAAACATAAGTTTTAATAAGTAATTTCTAAAAACTGATTTATTTTTATTTTGTATTTCAGTAGAGAATATTTTACTAGATTTGTTTTCAAGATACTAGTATTCAGTTTAAAGTGCAATTTTAATAATAATAATAATAATTGCTTACATTTATAGAGCACTTTTCTGGGCACTCAAAGCGCTTTACACATTGGGGGGAATCTCCTCATCCACCACCAGTGTGCAGCATCCACCTGGATGACGCGACGGCAGCCATATTGCGCCAGACCGCACACCACACACCAGCTGATTGGTGGAAAGGAGACAGAGTGATGAAGCCAATTATGATATGGAGATGGTTAGGAGGCCATGATGGACAGAGGCCAGTGGGCAAATTTGGCCAGGATGCCGTGGTTAAACCCCTACTCTTTTTCGAAGGACTTCCTGGGATTTTTAATTACCACAGAGAGTCGGGACCTCGGTTTAACGTCTCATCCGAACAACGGTGCTCACTGAGCAGTATAGAGTCCCCTTCACTATACTGAGGCATTAGGACCCACACAGACCACAGGTTGAGCGCCCCCAGCTGGTCTCACTAACACCACTTCCGGCAGCAACCTAGCTTTCCCATGTGCTCTCCCATCCAGGTACTGATCGGGCACAGCCCTGCTTAGCTTCAGTGGGCGACCATGTGAGAGTTGCAGAGAGCTAGCTGCCAGCAAAGGGCATCTGTGATGAAAATCATCTTTTGTAAGCTGTTTGGACAGAACTGAGTGTAGGTATAGTGCAGGGCTATTCAATTAGTTTGTCATGGGGACCAGTTCATGAAAAGCATCTCAAACGAAGGGCCGGAGAGATATGACTTGCAATATGAGTGATGACACAACTGCAAATAAGAGTCCATATGTTGTATTTTTGCTCCTTAAGACACCCACGTTGGCTTTTTCTACATTAAAATGTTAATATATTGTATTTTGAAACAAATATATTATTTTTAACAAACATTCAAATGTTGTATTTCGAAGCACAACAAAATCAGTGTATTGCTTAAGTAGGTGTCTTCTACATTCAGACACATTCATATGTTATGTTTTGAACTGCATAACAATTATGGATGCAACAATTATAGATTTTGGTTGTACAATTATATAGTGTAAAGAACAATCATGGTTTCACGGTTATCACGTCTAATGTAAATTTAAGCTTTATATTAGCTAGATTTAGATCTGGACTTCCCTAACTAATACTAAAAAACCTTTAAAAGGCATTTTCATTAGTAATATTTTAATGCAGTAGGTTTTTCAGTGCTTATAGGGCTACACAGGGGTGTGAGTTGAGGAAGAGAGAAAATAATATAATAATAATTGTTATAAAGGTCGGCGCCAATATTTAGATTAACTGTTGTTTTCATCTGCGTTCATACACACAATCATTTTAATAATATTTTGTCTAACATATCTTTTGTTTACATTGCACTGAAAGCCACGCACAACTCTGACCGCTACAGCATGAGATGTTTTCTACTGTGTGCCCCCAGAAAGCCGCGAGCGTGTTGCTCCGCTTGCGCCCGCATATTGGCATATATTCTTACATTAGAAATAATGTAGAATAAATAACTTGCATGCGGAAAAGACGTGATATGGGAATGGCCCGCTGCTATAGTTAATCCGGTGTGCGTGCATATTAGCCTCTGTGTACAAGTTCGGAACTTTAAACTAGCGCACAGTTGGCAACTTGGCATAAATTTGTTCAATTGCAGTAGCTTCGTTCCGAGCAATAGAAATGCGGCTTAGAGAAGCCTTTACGATTAATTAACCGTGACGAATTAAAGGGCAGTTAATATTGAAATCAGCTAATCGTTGCATCCCTAATAACGATATCAGTGCATTGTACAAAAGGCCTTTTCTACAAACATATTCAAATGTTTTTGGCAGTTCGCACCACTCGGTTAATGTCAGGTGACTCATGCTCTGCACAGCTTGTGCTGCATTGAACAGACGCACATCACTTCATAACTATAGCAGCCATTTTTCGACTGAACTAATTTTATTTTTGATGTCTTGGTCACACTATTTGGAGGGCTGGAACAAATTGTCTCGGGGGCCGGGTTCGGCCCGCGGGCTGCCAATTGAATAGCCCTGGTATAGTGTGTCCACAGTCATATTGGAGTAATATAAAGACAATAAGTCTCTTTTTTTAATTTCCTTGAATCCAAATCCCTCCCTTTTTGAGGCCCACCGCAATGTGACATAGGAGTGCAATTTCCCCGCCCACCATATTGATTGACAGTCACTTATTAATATGTCTCCGTATAATCATATCAAAAAGACAGGACATGCGCAAAGCAACTGGGATTAAAAGATCTGTTCAGCTCGCTGTGATCATCAGTCATCATCAAATGTGATCAAGAATGAGTTTTACAAGTTTAAAGCGTATTAAAAACAGTGCATGTTTGTAATGAATTACAGCAATTTTACCGTGTTGATCACCACAGCCGCTTGTCAGTACAATTATAAAAGAAGACGCTTTAATCCCGGTTTGTGGTCGTTAAATCAGGTTTATTTTGTACATTAACATACCGGTTATCCATACAGCAGTAGATATTAACGTGTATCCTGTCACATATGCAGTGCAAAAACAGTGCAAAGTTAAACACACACGCTGTGTGTGTGTCCGCTGTGTGTGTTTGCGTGAACTTTGCAATGACATTGTGTGTGACTCATCGCAGAAAGGCTTGAATTAACTCCACAATAAATACATCAAATAATCATTGGGAAACTGTAGTATTTCTCACAAACTTTACATGAGATCTGCTGCCTTCATGTCTGTCACTGTGCTGTTTATCTGACAGAAACGAAGACACACTGACAGGCACCAGGGAATGGTGGGCAGGGAGAGCTGACATTTAAGGCACAGGCAACAAAAACAGCTACAATGTGGTCAGAGCAAAAAATTTCAATATTCTGAAAGGTATAATAAATAATCTGATGGGTGTTTTGAGCTGAAACTTTACAGATACATTCTGGAAACACAAAAGACTTATCTTACATCTTGAAAAATGGGTTGTTGTGTCTTTTTACTGCAGCGAGCCGTGATAATGAAGGAAGATAGCCAAGTGAAATCTGTAAACCTTTTCATTTTTATATGCGATCTGACTTTCACTTTCTCTGATCATCTTATATTTTGCTCCCAGGGACCCAGGAGTCCTGTAACTCGCTTTATTTATCCGTTTAATTTTTGCAAAACAGATCAAATAACATACTTGACTAATTAATTCCAAACACAGGGCTCGAAATTAACCTTTTTTCTTGGTAGCACCGGTGCTCCTAACTTCAACAATTTAGGCCCACCAGACAAAATTTAGTCGCACCCACCAAAAATGATGTGCATCGTTACTAAACATTTTATATTAACAGACTTATTGCATTTAAAATCAACTCTAATCAACACTAACAAATACACAAAAAACTGCATGCGCTCACCGGCCCTGCACGCACTGCTTGACGTGAATGAGATAAACTGAATTAACAATAATAACTGTGCTGTTCTCACGGGTGGTGTCTGATATTGCACAGATGATATTTGACATATAACTTATTATTTGCATACGTCATCTTAATAGCAATAACAGTCTTTTCATGAGCTGCAATGTTAGTTTCATCTCAGTGAATGAATGCTCTTTAGTGATGGTGAACGCGGTGTCAGTCACACGACTAATAGCATCGTGACGATTAAATGAAGGATTAAATAACATTAGAACATCTTGTGCTTTAAATGTGTAGATTCAGTGGCAAACACTGTTACCTAAAAACACCGTCCCACCAGCTTTACGGTGAATGCTTTAATCATTTTCATAGCGGACTTTAACCACTGGAAGTCTTTTATCCACTCTTCGAAAAGTGTAAATGCTGGACTGACATTCATTACATGATCACTAATCAGATCTGCCATTATTTGTAACTTGGGTTTCTAAAACTAAATCTGTCAGTGTTGTTTATATTCTCATCTTCGGTGCTTTACATTTTTGCGGCTGTAGCTCCCTGTCATCGGAACTGAGTGATTGACAGCTGATATTAACCAATCCATTCGCATTCTGTTCTAGCGCAGTGGGCCAATGAGAGCTTGAAGGCGGGACAAGCATTGCGGGCTTTATTTATTGCAGCAAGTTGACATGTTAACTGTTTTAAACCATTCCTGAGCGCTGCGTTTGGTGTTTTTAGGTGCAAAGATGCTTAATGCGTGAATGCCTCCTAAATCCGCGCATGTGGTGAACATTTTGCTGTGAAAACTGGTCACATGACAACAATTTTATGCACTCGCACAAATGCTCCAAAATATATTTTGAGGTCACATAGATAAAATTTCGGGCGCATATGCGACCATAATGGTCAGAATTTTGAGCCCTGAAATAGCTCATATTTGTCTGTTCAATCGTAGAGGCATTCGAGCCTTTAGAAAAAAAAAAAACTATATTATTTAATATTTAATAAGCAGTAAACATGCTCATAGGATACATTTCCTCTTTTAGACCTTGACAACTCCAAATGGAAGAGCAGAATTACAAGCAAATAATAGGTGTATATTAGTAAGCATTCATTAAGGAACTAAAACAGAATAAAAATTAAATAAGAGACTTAATCTTACCTTAGTTTCCTCACAGCATCCACTTTTTTAGCCAACTGAGAAATTCTGTGTGTAACTGTTGTAAGATGATTATTTACAATCTCTTTTGTTTTCTCATGACTCTCCTTCATTGTCTGCAAATATGAACAAACGTAATAAGGTTAATCTGTGTCACCTAAAAAAACACTGAGCAGTCAACCCCCTAATTAAAAAAACATTTGTGTGAAACACAGGGCACCTGGAGTTCTAATTTGGCCTCCTCTAACTGCTGTCCAAGGAGTGATACATGCAGCTGGACAGCACTTCCTTCCTCTTGTAGTTTCTTGATCTCCATATCCTTCTCATCTATCACCTCTCTCATCCTCTGTCCACAAAACACATTATTGGAGTAATACAATTGATTTAAATATATAATTTATACCATTACTCCAGTCTGCAGTGTCACATGATGCTTCTGAATCTAGTTTGATCTAATGCATATTTGTGAAAAATCTCCATGTTCCACATAGTCGTACATTCTATTCATTTACTATACGTGAAGGTATTGTTATGTTTGAAAACAGCTTTGCAAACGTGTGGTAGTTTTTGACTAGGTAGTTACAGAAACTCGGGTATATGAAATAGGCCCAGTTGCCGAGAATTTATTTCCTCCCAGACCAGGTTGCATTCCCATCATCACTAGTGGATTCGAGACAAGCAGCAATATCAACTAAGCATTCAAAAAAATCTTCAAATGGAGAATGCCGTGATCAAAGCCATGTTTCCATTGTGTGTTTGGTGATATGTGAGATGAAAATGTAGAGGTATTGAAACAGCACAAAGGAGGACTTAATCCACTATGACAACTTACAATGCAATTACAGGAATTCAAAACGTTCCTTTAGTGTCAGATCATCCAAATCTCACACACAAACTTGATCACCCAAAGTAGAAGCCATGATTTTCTCATTCTCTACTTGTTTCAAACTTGCTTAAGTTTCTTCCTAGACATATTTATAGTCTTTTGTTGAACAGATATGGTAACACTTTATGTATATGGTCTATTTGAGTATTAGTAGACTGTCTGCTTAATATCTGTTGATACTGCTCCTTCAAAAGACATTCAAATTACTATAAAAAAACTTTGCAAGTACATGTCAACTTGCACTAACCCTAACTTAGTTGGCATGTAGATGCAATGTAATTTAAATTCAACAAACGGACCATCAAAATAAAGTGTTGCCAAAGATATACCAAAGAGCATTGAAAAAAAGGCATTACATTTTTTTTGTCTCTACTGTGGATGTCAATGGCTGCTTTTTTCCAACATTCTTCAGAATATCTTGTTTTATGCTCAACAGAATGTCATTAATTAGAACTACTTGAGTGCGAGTAAATGGTGAAGAAATTTACTTGTTGGGTAAAATATCCCTTTAAGGCGAGAAAAAAAAACAGGTATGTTTGAGAATTCTGAAATTGTTTGCTCATTACTTGAGATACCATTTTTCTCTTTTGGCCAAAATATCAGCAGTCACAAATTCGACGCACATCTAAATAAAACCAATTATTCAAATGAACAAGAGTACTTTAGCAATCCCACAGAATTTGTTTAAATTCGAATAAACTTCACATTTTTTACAATGTTTGTTGTACACTGTTTTATTAATGATTTAGGATTAAACAGCAGACTGACTAAATGAAATGAAATGTAAATTATTATTTAAAATATGTAAAATATTGGGCGGTAAATGTCTTCATTGAGTGTTGCCTTTTTTTGTTCCCACAATCAGATGGCCAGAACCATATCAGAGGAGAACTACTAAAAGAGACCATCTGATTTTTTTTATATATATACTTAGACATGTAATAAATGTTCAGATAAAACTAAATATCTAAGAGAATACCTGTAGTTCAGTTTCATTGTGCACCTGCTCAGTATTCTGAGGGCACAACTGCTGTTCATCTGCATCGGTCGTTGAAGACTTGATCTCAGTAAGAGGTTCCTGATCCATGTTTATTTTCTCCACATGTTGGAGATCAATGGCTGATTTCTGCTCTCTAAAAAGTATACAAAAACACAGACTCGATAGATATATCAAGTGATCTTAATGAAAATTAATTCCATGATTAATCCTATGAAGCCAACTTTATCATTATCTACTAATTCGGAATTGCAAATTTTATATTAAAACTCTAAATTATCATCATGTTTCAGTCATCACTGCATTGCATTGTGTTTTGAATTTATTTATTTGACAGGGACAAACAAAACAATTCATAGACCTTGAAAAGAAAACATGCTTTGTGCCAGGTTTTAGCAAAGTTGCTATTTTCAACCTGCAGTTCCCTGACAGGTAGATCTTAAAACATGCAGTTAAAAATAAATAAATAATAAATATAAAATAAAATACACACTGCCGTATAAAATATATAGTTTCACTTACATACAGACTACACACAAACAGTCAAATACAACATTTCATTAGTGTGTACAGATTTGTTTGGATAAGAGCCATCTCTTGGTCATGTAAGAGCTTATAGTTGTACATGTAATTAATTCTGTTTAAGTGTTTTCCACAGTCTTGTGGCTCTATAAGAGAAAGAAGATCAGCCAAATGAGGTTTTACGTCTGGGAACAATACACAACCTCTCTTGCTATCAAGCGTGTTGATCTACACACATATATACATATACATACATACATTACACACACACACACACACACACACACATTTACGATGAAAAAAAATCTATAGAATGCTAATAATAATCATGCTGAAATCAAATTATTATAATGCTTAAAGTAACAGTGTCACAAAGCTAAAGGTGCAGTAGGTGATCTGCCACAATGCCATAAGGTTAACATAATATCTTTGAAACACAGTCCCTACCCTGCCGTCCAAAGCCAAGCATCCTGAAACACACACATGCGCACCTTAAAGATGACAACAGACGACCCACTCTCACTCTCTAAAGAGACTCTGCTTAGTACTTGTGGCGGCGTGCAGGAATTACACAACCTGAGATCGCTGGTAAACACTCCCTTTCACATGAACTACAAATCCACCATGTTATGGACCACATATTCAGTCATGCAGCACACACACAACTGCTCCAAGTATCCTCTGATTAGACTGTCACAGCTGAAGCTGCTCTAGGACTGATTCACTGATTAATACTCATTAAGTACTGCTTAAACACAAACACTGTGGCTGAGTCTTGTTATCTGTTAAAGTGACATTAAAACGCGTTGTGTTTTAAGGGAGTGTTTACCAGCGATCTCAGGTTGTAGATCGCTAGTGATTGTGACAATAGGGATCGCGTCACAGGTTGTCATTGTTCAAAAATCAATCAATTTTATGTGAATATAAAACTTCAGCTAAGAAAAGGAGGCTCGGCGGAATAGCGCTTATTTCTTATGTTTTGTTGTTAAACTAAACAAAAATCCACATTGTTGATGCTGTAAAAAGTCCCTTATGAAATTGAAAATAGTCACATCAATCTTTCACCGAAAGACTTCAGTGGCTGAACAATATTTCTGTGTATATAACTCATTCGTAAAACAGCACAATCTACATCAGCTTTGCGTGACTAAAATAGTCTTAAAACATAACATTACCCGTCTAAAAGAAATACTTCAGCCATGGTGTCATCCTTCCTCCAGCTTGCAAAAGTAACTCCAATATTGATTCAGGATTTTAAAAAGTTTTGATTCAGCATTTGTGTTTGCTCTCTCTCTCTCGTCTCGTGTGCACATGAACGCGCTCATTTACACGCAAATGGCGGATCTTCTAGAACGACTGCAGATGAACAAATCTACATTTGCTGACAGACAGTTTGGGCTACTTATCAGAATTATGGGAATTGTCTGCCCGTCATTATTTAATTGGATGAATTTTTTTAGTCTTATGTCTTAACCAGAATACATTCAGAAGAAGGGATGCTCATTTCGGTCCATTTTGCCAACAGACAACCGCCGCTCATTACCGACAATTAATGGTCAACTGGTCAGATTAATATTAAATTATTATTAAATAAAAAAATAATTGATGTGTCTATTTGGTATCTGACACATTAAATATTGCATTTAAAAATACTGATTTATCTTAACATGCAAAACAACAGCATACAGAACATCTTCAAGCACCTGCAGTTTTTCTGAAAGCATAGAAAAAAAGAATAAACTAAGTAAAAATAATAGAATAAGAAGTCCTGCCCTAGATATTTTTCACTTAAAAGACAAATTTAGATTACAAAAAGAAAACACTGACTGAATCCTTTTTAAGAACCGGCATAGGCTGTTTTTCTTCTGTCAAATAAAAATAGCAGGCTACCTCAGATTGATCGCTCCACGGAAAATATGCATTTAATTAATGCTCCGCTCTAATTCTTACCTCACAAATCTCTGTCAACATTTTAATAGAAGTCATTATTTTAAAGATTATGTCTTGAGCCTCTGGTTTTATCTTAGAGCTTGTGTGCTTTTATTTCCTATCTCACTCGTGGTTCATGTGCGCATGCTGCGCATGATGAAAGAATGACAAGACGCATAAGTTGACTTTTTGTAAAGTATAGGCTACTATAGCATATAACAATTTTGTTGTTTACATATGATATTGCATTAATTTGCATACATGTTTTATAAGCTATAAAATGAAATAAAATGAAAGTTATCATTATGCAAAATCAAGAAAATCATTGGATTTGTTTGATTCGTAGATTATGTAGGCTATTTAAAAAATAATATTTTATAAGAACTACTAAAAATGTCATTTTCCAAATAGAAAAAAAGGTTGGTTTGTTGGTTGTATACTAGCAGGTCGCACACCAGAAGCACCGCTTGGCGTCGCGCCACACATTTCAGAATTTTAAACATAGGTTTCTATCAGGGTACACACACCGGCGCCGCAAGTCAGCGGCTGTCCGCGTCGCCCAGCCACGACTCAGGACACTGTTCATATTTCTGCCGCGCCACAGAGCGCCATCTGATTAGTTTCATTTTAAATAGCATGCGAATGTGCGCGTCTGGTGTGCGATACTTTCAAACTGTCATGTGCGTGCCATGTCGCGGCGCTGAGCGGCGCATCCGGTGTGTGACGCCCTTAAGGCCCAATCCCGATTCTACCCTCAGCCATTCCTCATTCACGTGAAGGGGTGTCCCAATTCTCTTTACCTTGAAGGCGTAGGGCTAAGGGGAAGGGCTAGACACCCCTTGAAACTGAGATTTTTCAGGACCACACACGAAACCAAGGGATAGAAAGTTTCCCAGAATACACCAGCTACAACAGCAGCATGGCGGCACACGGAAATCAGGAGATGCACAAATCTAGTATTTTTTGTCATAACGAATTTTTACAATGAACAAGCACGTTTTAATATATTCATAACCGCGTTCGTGCTTTACCGTGATGGTTTAAATAAAAAAAAAAAAAACACTATAAAAATCTATAATCTATAATAATAACTCTTGTATAGCTGTTCCACAACATTCTGACACTCAATGACACTGGATTACGCAGTCAGAAAAGTCTAGTGGCTGGGAATGAGCTTTTTACAGTGTCTGGTATGATGTTAATGTTGTTTTTGTGTGTTTACATTGATGAATATGGCCATGGTGTAAATGCAGAGTACAGTTATGATCTTGCCACATTTTATCATTATAATAACATGATATCATTGCCTTCAGTGATTTCCTGAAGATAAAATAATGCAACTGGAATAACTACAACAGTCGCCATCATCGATCTCATATGAAGCAATAGATTGCAATGACATATGATGACGTGTGCAGGTGTTGTAGTGCTGTCCCATTTCTTAGGGGAGAAATTTGAAGCCCTTCCCCTTCACACTCTGTTTCAAGGGCCAAGGGGAAGGGGTACAAAAATAGAATTGGGATTGGACCTAAATCATCAATAGCCTGTTTGTTGAGTTTATGATGCAGGTCCAAGACAGAGCATCAGCATAAGCGCTGGTTTGGTATCAACTCGTCTGTGTCAAACTGTAACCAGCAACATTCTTCTTTCATTTTGCTTCTTTGGCAAAACACGTCTGTAGGCTCGTGTGGTTGCACATGTTACAGTCCCGCAAGTTAACAAACATGTGCTGCACATTTAGGGGCCGATCACACCAAACTCGCTTTTCCATTCCAAAAACATGAGCACCACGCTGCGTTTTTGTTGACAAGAACAAAGAAGCGCAGTGCTCTTTTAAAGGGCACCTAGGTTACCCATTTTTCCAAATTTAATATAAGTCTTTTGTGTCCCCAGTATGTGTCTGTAAAGTTTCAGCTCAAAACACCCATCAGATTATATATTATAGCTTTCACTAGATGGTGTTTTATAGCTCTCAATAGATTTTTGCTGTTTTTGTGTACTGCGCCTTTAAGGCTAGTCCTCCCCGCCCACTGTTTCCACGTGCCTGCCGCGCGTGCCTCAGTCTCTGCCCTCGGCTGCCTCAGACAACTGACACAGACATAAAGAAAGCAGATCTCACTTAACGTTTGTGACAAAAACTACAGTAAGAGATTTATCAATGATTATTTGGTGCATTTGTTGTGTGGAGCTGCAGGATGAGTCACACACGATGTCGTTACAAAGTTCACGCACACACACAGACACACACGCACATACATACAGCACGCGCGTTTAGCTTTGCACTGTCTTTGCACGCAAATGTGACAGGATACAGGTTAATATCCACTGCTGTATGGATATCTGTTACGTTAATGTACAAAATAAACCTGATTTAACGTCCACAAACCGGGATTGAAGCGTCTTTTATTATTGTTCTGATACGCGGCTGTGGTGATGAAGTAAAGCTGAAGTAAATCGCTGTAATTTATTACACACATGCACTGTTTTAAAACATTTTAAACTTGTCAAACTCACTCTTGATCACATTTGATGATGATTGATGATCCTAGCAAACTGAACAGACCTTTCATTTAGGGTTGATTTGCGCACGTCCTGTCTTGTGGATATGATTTCAAACGTTACTATGGAGACATGTTAATACGCAGCTGTCAATCAATATTGGTGGGCGGGGGGACCGCACTCCTACGTCAAGTTGCGGTCGGTCTCAAAACGGCTCCAATTGGTCCATCGTTTTTATGTTGTTAAATTGAAAAAAAAGAACTAGGTGTGTTTATATCACCCCAATATGACAGTATATACACTATACTTACACATATGTCTGTCAAAACAGCTAGAAGACAAGTAGATTTTTCACCATAGGTGCCCTTTAATGTCACTAGGAAACGGCTGAATCAGCTGGTCTGTTGTGCGTGAGTGTTGCTGTTGATTAAACAATGATGAGATTTCTCGTCGAGGTGAAAAGTTGTCTCGTGAGTTGTGATGTAATGATGGAGCGTGAGGATGAATTTAGCACTGAAGATTGGAGGCCGGATTTGATTTGAGCTGCAAATCAATTGCTTTGCACACACCTGGAAACCCAGGCTGGGTTCGGGAGTTGCGCGTGTCACTGGGTTGCTTGGGCGAGTGTGACGCAACCAAATTTTTTTTCTTTTTTACAGAAGTTCAGCGGCCACCTCGTCCAACAGAGGCTACAACTGCAGCCACACACATTAACCTTGCTTCATATCCATGCGATAGAATCGCACTTCAGATATGCTTGAAGTCATATTTGTCGTAAACAAATGGAATTAAGACATGTGGAGTATTCCCATTTCAGTCGCATTATTGAACAGCAGAGCAAAGACTGTAATCAAACTTTTACCGTCGTGTAGATCTTCTGGAGACTAGAGACACATGCCTTCATCATCACCGAATACACGTTTATACTGTCGGTGTGCGGTATCAAAATACATTAAAACAACTCTCTCCTATCAGTCCTTACTTTATATTTGTATTTTGTAGCTTGGAGAATGAAAGTTAAACTGCTAAAAAAAATGTAATAATGAAATACCAAAAATTACATGAATTTTAGGTTCAATTTGTCGTGTTCAAATTTTGTTTATAGCTAAATATTTTGCATGTCCTTTACAGCAAAGAATACATTAAAATAGAAAAAAATTGAAAAAAGAAATAAAATAAAATAGAAATAAAACACCATTCATTATAATTTTTTTTTTAAAAACACCCAAATTATTTTTAAGCTTGGGATTTTTTTTCCAGTTAAATAAAAATCTATTTTCTATTCATATACTAGCAAATATTTCCCAGTGATAGGTTGCAGCTGGAAGGGTATCCGCTGCGTAAAACATAAGCTGGATAAGTTGGCGGTTCATTCCGCTGTGGTGACCCCAGATTAATAAAAGGACTAAGACGAAAAGAAAATGAATGAATGAATGAATATTAGCAAATATTTTTACTACATTCCACATGAAATTGTCCATTCACGTAGGCTATTAGCAAAATATTTTGCAGTGTCTGTTTGTTCTTTACTGTATAGAATTTTTTTAAATAGTAGTTATAACATTCGTTAGAAGTTGATTTAAAAAAAGCACCTAAATAGTTTTGCAATATGTGATTTTTTTTTCAGTTGAATAAAAGACTTTTTGTTCTTATTTTCCATTCAGGCATTTCATCATTGAAGATTTCTTGAAAATAGAGTAAAAATCTTGTTCCATCCCGTTCTCGTGGACCTAATCTCGTGTCTCATCTCGTCTCGTAGAGTAAGCGTCTCGTCACACCCCTAACTGATACCATTAAACTGGTTAAAAACGCACCCTTTCGGTTACGGGTTAATTGTTATTATGAGCATCCCTAATAAGAAATAAATGTTGTATGTGTGTCTCAAATCTCACCTATTAACTTCTGGAGGCTTCTGAACTGAAAATATTGGCCGCAGTTTGGGCATGGATCCCAGTGTAGAGCCGAGTGTGTCCAGCTCCCCTGATGTGCTTCTGCTGGGCCACAGTCCGGTGTGTTCCTGCAGCTTTACTGAGGGAAGCGAGTTCTCCCTGTTGCCTGGAAGACTGACTTTGGCAAGCTTAAATTTCAAAAGTTCCTCACCAATGTCAAGATTCCCTTGGAATGCTTCAATCAGGATGGTTCCATCAAAGCAAACAGACTTTTTATGGACACGCAGCTTTTTTCCATGAATCATATTATGAAGGAATGATTTCCCCTAGTGAACGGCACAAAAGTTGTATGAGGGTCAGAACAAAACATTTCATAGTACACAAATATCAGCTGCATTCAAAAGCATATTGTTAGGTGCACGGTTCATTTAGTAAAAGGGTTGTGTCAGTTACCTGTGAATGAAGTGGTAAATCCTGCTCGCTTGATGCATGCAATCCCCAGAACCTGTACTTTTTTGCAAGTCCTGCTGTTTGCAGTTCCTCTGGCAGTTCAACTAAATCAGACCGACTGACAATCTCCATATTTCCAAAGTCAATGTAGACAATATAGAACTAAGCAGAATAGGACAAAAAAAAAAAAAAAACACACACACATCAGTGTTTTAAGTATCTAAAAAAAACTCTTCTGTTCTATATATATATATACTGTATATACATACATGCATACACATACACACACACAAGACTTTCAGCTGGCTACTTTCCAGCTGAAAATTAGAAACAATTTTGACATCAAAATCAGAAGTTATTATGTATAAATGTATCGATATGACGCGAGTTCTAGTTGCCAGCGTGAAACAAAAACAGGAAGTAGTAATGGATACTTTTTTTTACTTAAGTACATTTTTGAGGCTGTGCTTCTTTACTTTTACTTGAGTATAAAAGTGTAGTCAGTACTTCAACTTTTAACAGAGTCATTTTAAACAGGAGTATCTGTACTTCTACATGAGTAAAGGATGTGTGTACTTTCGACATCTCTGCACTGAACTGAACAAAACCTGCATATTTTGCTGAGTATTGTTATTGAAAATGTATGAATTATTGTCATGTTGGGTTGTACTAATCAGTCAGTGTGAGGGGGAAAACATTTAGAGTACTATAGACAAAAAGTAATACAAAAAATTTCAGTACATATTTCATGTACTTCACTGAGAAAAAAACAAATGTCAAAATTCCTTTTCTAGAAATTCTGATTGAGTTTGGCCAACCATAAGTTAGGTTAGCCAAACTGAACCAGAATTTCCAGGAAAAGTCTTTTGACAACATTTATGTTTCTTTTCCAGTTAAGTACATGAAATATAAGGCTAGTAACTTAACACCGCTCATGCATATTTCTTACCACCTTGGTCAAAATATTGCACCCTTTCCTGCTAACTAGTCCTTCTCTACATGATTTAGAAACTTCCACATGTTTTTAAATAGGCAGAACTACATATTCAGTAGTAACTGTGCAATCCATGCTGCTGTTTACATCTGAGTATCATCATTATGGAGATGCATAGAGCCAAATTAAAGCTGCTGTGTGCTTGCTCAAAATTCCGTGTAAAGACAAAATGGCATTTAAAAGTCAGGCTAGGCTAAATTATGCTTGATCTTTCCATAACCCTAGATTTGCAACATACAGTTGTGATTGCTGTGTAAATGCATATTTGCCATCTATGAAATCTGTGAAGACATTAAAATGCCACTTTAGATGTGCTTCTCTCTGCCACCTTTGCAGTGACTTCCCTCTTTGAAGCTTCTGATCTGATTGGTCTTCATCCTTAAAGCCCACCCACTCCCGACCATTACTTTTGTGGGAAGTAATAATTAAATTCTGCACAATAGCTTTTTTGTTGTTGTTTTACAAACCTTGTCTTCCGTTTGTTGTTGCACTGTACACCTGTACCAACACTTGTCCTCAGAAAATCTTGCGGCATATACCTAAACAGGAAATAATGCAAAAATTCAGATCTAAACTTGCAGAACTTCAATATTTAAGCAAATATAACTTGCCTTGTGTGAACTTGGCCTTCCCATCAGTATAGGAGCGGTGGGGCACTTTTCTGTCAGCATTGCATTTATTTTTTCATTTATTTTGTCTGTCACATTCTGATGACATAACAAAAAAAAAAAAACATTTCAAGTCATAACCAAGATTGTTGTTTAATTTGATCATTGCAACTTGACATAAGAGGTAAAACATCTAACCTGAGCCCAAAACGTGATGGCATCCACAACATAAGTAACAATCACCAGTTCCACTGTTTACAAACGATAAACAATCATTCAAAGTTTATAAACAAAACATCAACAAGCTAAGTTTATAAATACAACATCAAAACTGAAACAATCACGTAGTAGAAAACTTGCAACTTACTTCTTTCAGACTGAATTTCCGACTGATCCATCAAATTTGGCTAAAATCGAAAACGTGTCAGCCATTAACGTTATGTTTTAGTTGTCCATGTGTCTCTAATGTGTTTTATTTCAGTTGTTCGTCTTACCAATATTTATCGACCTGCTGCTGAAAATTCCGTTGCTAATCTACATGTAATGTTTTAAATATCTCATGTAAATGGCTTTTGTATAAAAACGTATACAGTTCTCTCAGAAACGTCTTGCAGCTTTCACCCTTAACGCAAAGAGCACTAGCTCTTTGCTTAACGTATCACCACGTGTAACGTTAAACGTTTAGTAACAGGCGAATATTATAGTAGCTAAATGATAACCAATAACGCGGACCATTACTACTTAAATAAATTGTCATCTTTGACGATTGAACCAAGTGTGCCGCACGCCTGCTTTTGAGTGAAGGTCTCGGCCGTTAGATCGCCCCCTGGGGGCTGGCTGCAGTACAAGTCATAAAGCCCGCCTCCTCCATGTTAATGAAGGAGACATGAGACCAAATAAAAAAAATAATTACTCTTGCAATAAAATGTCCCGAAAGCTGGTTCTGGTCAATTATGGCACTGGTTATCGTGCTGATACAGGTGCAGATCTTCATTTTTGTAAACAGTATGTTTTGAGCAGTAATTTAATGCTGGGCGTGTCATAGTGATTGACAGCTGTGATTGACAGTTTCTCAAAGCAGACGTCGGAGCTTCGGCGGGAGACTGAAGTGTTATTATTCCATTTCTGTGTTATTTTACCATGATAAAATGAGTTGCTAAACAGTAAACTATAGTTTCTGACATACAGGATCTGGTGGAACACTGTTTATTCGGTAAGGTCAGGGCTTTATCAGTTTGCTGATACACGCTTAACTACCCAGATAGCAAAATACACTCGGGCCAGTTCCGGCTAGACTCTCGCCTGCCGGAGCCCTTGGCCCGACTTCATCTGCTGTACCTACTCGCGCACAATACTCGCGGGCCGATCCGGCTCGGATGCCGCAGCGTCGACTCGCTAACGGCCGCCGCATCTGGCCCGATTGACTCGGGCAGTACGTCCATAGGCACCGGCCCGACGCTAGCGAGCCGACGCTGCCGCATCTGAGCCGGATCGGCCCGCAAGTGATGTGCGCTGCGGCCCAGAGCTGGCGCGATTAAATCTTCATTATATAAAACCTCACCTTTGTTAACGTTATTACAACCATTTGTGTTGATAAAACACCAAACGCAGGCTACTATGTAAACACAAAGCGTATTAGCATTAGCGAGCCTTTGTTATTGTGCAGACATCAGCGGTCAAGTGAGCAGTTTGGGGGGCGTGGTTGATTTGATGTACAAGCGTTTGGTTGGAAGTTCGATTCCACAGCTCCTCCTCTGGCTCCATCAAGCAGTCCTTCTGCGCATGTCCTGGCTCCAATTTCAGCAGTCTTTTGCGACAGTTTGTGCCTGTCACGAGACGATTTTTCCTTCAAAGCGTTTAATGGAAAATGGCGCTGTCGCGTCGTCCATATTATATACAGTCATTGGATTGAACAGCTCGATCTTTAAACTCGGATCTTTGCAGTGAATCACTTTAACCGGTCTGAACGAATCGATCACTGAACATGTTTAAAACGAGCAGTTCAAAACCGAACATAAACAAACATAGGTGAGGCAAATCTGCATTACATTGGGACATGGAAATAAATACACTTAATAAAAAATACTCTGTGATAAATATATCTGTCTAGAAATAGCTTTGTATTGAACTGTTCGTGTGAGTCGATTTGTGGATATGAATCAGATTTTCGCAGGTAGGACAGTAGAGGGCGACAAAGGATTTTGGCTTTAAGTGTGATAAAAAGTTTAATAATGCAAATGTATAGGCAAATTCACAATAATAGGGAAGGAATAGGCTAACAATTTCACTGCCTGCTCTACCAAGTGTTTGACCATATTTTGACTGTTTAAAATAATGACTGTTAAAGTCATTTAAAGAATGACTGTTGTGTTTACACTCATTGTTGGTTTATAAACCGAACAAACAATCCTGTTGCATTACTACATAGATATGTATATACTGTATCTATGGCATTACTACACTTGATTTTGGCTTTATTGTAAAAAACAACAACAACGAGAAAGCGTGTAAATGAGAATCTGAAATGGCATACTTCAAAAAATAAAGATGATTTAGTATTCAAAAATGTTTATTTTGATTGTTTTTAAATAAATTGGTCTTACACTGCATATTTTCTGATTTTTATAGTATATGTATTAGTTCCGGTACTTTTACCATAAATCGACATATCAACCATTTTGTAGAGATTGATATTTTAGAAATTATGGGATGGGTTGAAAAAGAATGCATAGAGTTAAGAAATGCAATCCAAAAAAAATTTCTTGGTGGGGCAGGATAAGGAAAATATTGGTTTTTCGAATGTCACATGGCCAAAAAATTAGACACCACGAACACTGTCATCCAATAAAACAACATTATCAAAAGTAATGATCCCAAAAATCTCCATATGATTAACCTAAGAATTTTAAAGTATTGTGCCATCGCAAACTTAATTTGGTCTTAAAAATGATTGTGAAGATCAGGCAAAAAGACGTTTATAGACCTTCAAAAGAATTAAAAAAGAAAAATGGATAGAAAATTCAAATTTATTTGTGACTTTTTGCTGTAGGAATTTACAGAAAGTAAGTTTTATAAAAAAATAAATTTTTAAATAGCACCATTTTTTATTTATTTATTTATTTGTTATCAATTTTTATCATTATCAACGATGTCTTCTGGAGTCCTCAGAGTGCCGTTTATAGGTTTACAGACTTAACCAGCAATTTGACCAGAGAATTTGCTCATTTGTACTAAAACATCCATTTACAGCACAACGGTAGCTTGCAAAAATGCATTTACCTTGTTGGCTTGTATGCATTACTACATTGTTTTATTTTTAAAACCAGCTTGATAAATCAGAATATTAAATAAACACTGTCTGATTGAATACATGACACGGTAACATTTATGATGAAAGATTATTATTTACAATAACATTTACCCCGCCTCTCCCACAGTCGATGTCTTCCTTTGACTGATGAACTGTTTTTGTTGGTGAAAAAAAAGAACCGGGTGATCGCTTCAACATTTTGGGCATTTTATTTATGCATTTATTTTCACAAATTTATTCCTACATGTATTTATTTCTACATTTGTCTATCCATGAACATAAAACAGCAAACTGCCATTCACAATCAAGCTGCTCACAGTCACTATACATCTACATTTTGCTCATCAAAATCATGATGCTGAGCTATGTGAAACAATAACTCAATAAAGCTCAAAATGAGTGAGAACCTAAAGGCTATTTCTGAGATCATATTTTTATACTGCAATATACACTCACTGGCCACTTTATTAGGTACACCATTACAACCGAGGTGTCTCCAAGCATCTCTGAACACACTCACAAGTCCAACCTTGAGGCATGATGGGCTACAGCAGCAGAAGATCATACCGGGTGCCACTCCTGTCAGCTAAGAACAGGAAACTGAGTCTACAATTTGCACAGACTCACTAAAATTGGTCCATAGAAGATTGGAAAAATGTTGCCTGGTTTGTTGAGTCTCGATTTCTGCTGCGACTTTCGAATGGTAGGATCAGAGTTTGGCGTCAATAACATGAAGGCATGGATCCATCCTGCCTTGCATTAATAGTTCAGACTGGTGGTGGTGGTATATAGGTGTGGGAGATATTTTCTTGGCACACTTTGGGCCCATTAGTACCAATTTGAGCATCGTGTCAACGCCACAGCCTGTGTATTGTTGCTGATCATGTCCATCCCTTTATGACTAAAGTGTACACATCTTCTGATGGCTACGCCATGTCATAAAGCGTGAATCATCTCAGACTGGCTTCTTGAACATGACAATTAGTTCACAGTACTCAGATGGCCTCCTTAGTCACCAGAGCTCAATCCAATAGAGCACATTTGAATTGTGGTGGAATCAGAGATTCGCATCATGGGTGTGCAGCCAACAAATTTGCAGCAACTGCGTAATGCTATAATGTCAATATGGACCAAAATCTCTGAGGAATATTTCAAGTACCTTGTTGAATCTATGCCACAAATAATTAAGGCAGTTCTGAAAGCAAAGGGGGGGTCCAACCTGGTACTAGTAAGGTGTACCTAATGAAGTGGCCAGTCAGTTTACAATGCTGCATTCCAGACATAATCAGATGTGGAAATTTTAACAGTGAAATGTCCCACTTCTGACCTCAATGCATTCCATTTAGTCACTCATCACAGTTACATTTTCATAACGTGACATGTGATCATTTCTTGTTACTGTGCCATTTATGGCTAAAACAAAGTGAAGTTACACAAACTTCCTCCTTTCGAGCGGAGCATGTGATATGATTGACTACAGCTCGTCCTTATCGCTAATCATTAGCTAGCCTAGGATCATTCCAAAATCACTATAAATATGCTGCCTAAACTTCATTCACTATCTTCCTTTTGGAAACCCCCCTCTATCCTCCCCTTCTCCCTCCTCCTCCTCAATTCTAGGATCGGGTGACACGGCGGCTCAGTGGCTGGCGCTGCTGCCTCGCAGCAGGAGAGCCAATAGTTCAAGTTCTAATTGAGTCAGTCAGCCCTCTCTGCATGGAGTTTGCATGTTCTCCTCGTGTTTGTGTAGGTTTTCCTGAACTGGGAATGCTCTCGAGAAATACCTGATCTCTCCCAGGACAGCATGCCAAACCTGCTATTATAGTCGACCATTACCTAAGTGTGAACTCTTGAAATAATAAAATAGCTGTACTTTAAATACAGCTGACAAAGAACAAAAGGAGGGTGGCACTGTCGGCGCAATAGCCTAGTGGTTAGCGCGTCAACATATGGTGCAGTAGCACTTCAGGGCGTCCCGAGATCGAATCCTGGCTCGAGGACATTTCCCCTCCCTACCCCCTCTCACTCTCCCACTTCACTTCCTGTCTCATTACTGTCCTATCCACTTAATAAAAGGCAAAAAGGCCAAAAATAAATCTTAAAAAAAAAAGAGGGTGGCACAGTGGCTTAGTAGTTAGCACTGTCACCTCACATCCAGAAGGTCGCTGGTTTGAGTCCTGGCTGGGACAGTTGTCATTTATTTGTAGAGTTTGCATGTTCTCCCCACAGTCCAAAGATGTGGTATAGGTGAACTAAATTGCCTGTAGTGTGTGTGCAAATGAGAGTGTATTGGTGTTTCCCAGCATGGTGTTCACCACACGCTGGCAGGGAATAAGCCAAAGAAAAATGAATGAAAAACAAAAAGAACATCATATAATGCATCATCTCAACTGTAGTTGAATTCCCACTCATTCTGTGTTGCAAACATACTTGAAAGTTAATTTATATGTTTCACATGGGTCATCCTAAACCCCAGATAAAAGAAATCCTGGGTTATCTATATACTTTTCACACTCTTCATATACATAATAATTATTCCTGGATGTGAGTATTTATTAAAGAGATGTTTCATAATTTGCTCACTATAGACCCTTTTTACAGCTACGCCACTTCTGCCTTTCCACAATTCAGTGTGTCGATCATTCTGGTTTGCCTTCGAATAAACGGCATACTTCTCGGGAAACTTTACTACTGAAAATTTTAACTCATATTGCCTGTTAAGTATGTCTATCATTAATAGTTTACTGATCTATGAATTGTTTTTTTTTATTTTAGTTTGTTTGAATAAATTAAGACAGTGTCCTGCCTCCACCTACTGGGTGGTTTTAATCTGTACCTTTTAAGTTATAAATTGCAAATCATGTCTTAATCGAAAATGGAATTAAAATGCAGTCTTCTTAGTGTTATTTTTGCAATTGTAAATACAGGGTAAATATTCCTTAGGCATATTCCTTGCCTTTAACGTGGTAAAACTTACTTGTGAGTCCTAACTGGGTGTATTTCCCTGGCTCCCCACCAGGGTGGCGTAGTCGGAAAAACTAGTTTCTGAGGCCTGAGGCCTTGGCCCTTTATGGGCAGTGCCACACCAATAATGTGTTTTTTTTTTTTTTCATTTTACATGACATTTATTTCCATACTACTGAAAGCAGCAGTAGATCTTGAAAATAAAATAAACCGTTTGAATATATAGCATTGTAATTGCTGCATTTGTTAATTCATAACCTAATGTACTGAAATTACATCACAAATTTTACATTAATTCTGTTTATATGTATTGTAAGCATTAATTTCATTATGAATTCAAATTTGAGATACAATTTATAGGTTAAAACAAATGATAAATGGAAAATTAGGATCAATTCTCTAGTGCTGTTCAGCTACAACTTGACCACAAGGAGGTGCAAGAGCTTTGCAAAACCCCTGCTGTACACCATTCGAGCATCCATAAGTCCTCTATGAAATTGTTTTCCAAGTACTTAGAAATAAGCAAAGTGCTCAAATGTTAAGAAATGTATAAGAAAGACAATCATAAAATTAAGATTTTCTTGGTCACTATTCAAATGTATAGATATATGCCATATTGTGACTTTGCTTAAAGTCTTGCTTTCACACAAAGCTCTTTGGTTGTTTTTGAAAACATATAGGTCTAAAATGAATTCAAACTTGCATTTTTTATCCGAATAATCCCTTGTGATAACCAATGTATCAAATTAGAAAATGCAAATCAGCATTAGTGCACTGTAAAACCCAACAGTCAACT
Organism: Danio kyathit; assembly: GCA_903798195.1. Lineage (NCBI taxonomy): Eukaryota > Metazoa > Chordata > Actinopteri > Cypriniformes > Danionidae > Danio > Danio kyathit. The sequence goes on along the minus strand of LR812534.1, from coordinate 19,728,247 downwards.
TTATCAAATGAAATAAGTGTAGTTAACTCAAAATTTACTGAAAGTTAATTCTACTCATTTGAAAAGAGTTTTGAACTCAGTGTTGAAGGTAATGAGTTCATTAAATACCTCATTACTTCAACTTAAATGGAGTAAGTTCACAGTACTCATATAGATTCGTTTTTTAACAAGTAGCAATTGGTTTCCTCAAACTGTTTGAGTTGCTTTAACTTATAGTAACTCGGAGTACTCAGTTGGTTTGAGTTCTCTTCATTTATAGGGTTTTGCTGTGCTCAAATTGCTTCGTTTACTCAAATAGATTAAGTTCACAGTACTCATTAGGGTTCATTAAATGGTTAAATGGTCACAGTACTCATTAAATGGTTTGTTGCAATCGGTATCCTCAACTGGTTTGAGTTTCCTCAACTTTTTGGGTTTTACAGTGTGGTTAAGATTAATGGTGGAAAAAGAAATTAGCTTAGAAGCAAGTGATAGCAAAAGGTGAAGACATGGCTTTTTAAAAGTTTTGTTGTTCAGAACCAAAGTGTGAACAGTGGCTCTGATGTTCATTTATGTAACCTCCGGCCTCCAAAGCACGCAAACAAGGATCTCGCCTGATCTTGGCGGCTGACAGAGTTGTGTGAAGACAGGGATTGAGGCAGGAGACGGGTGCGTTATGGCACCAGAGCCCCATGGTCCACAAAGACACACTTGTATTGCTGGCGTCTTCTGTTTGCTGGCAGTGGTAGACAGGTTTTCAGTCACATCTGCAAGATTTGCAATGTGCTGACATAAACGCTCTGGTGTATGCGTGTGAACGAAAGTTACGGTAATAAAGGCTGTGATCAGCACTCTTAAGGAAGTTATTGTTTTTTTTGCATGTCAAACCTTACAAAAACTTTTTTTTTTTTAATTTATCAGGCACCTTAACTTAAAGTGCAGTAGCCACAAACGTTTTTGGATCAAGTAATCACATGTAAGTATTTTATGTTTCGTCAATTTTTTTGTATCTGTCTGACAACTTTAGGTTTAGAAACTTAAATGCGGTTGACTGAACTTATTGATCCAAGAATTCACATAATATTTCTTTAAGTTCACACGTGCCTTATATCTACAGGTAAGGTCCATATTTGAATATGTTCGATTTTGACAACAGTGTCCAAATATCTTTTTATTAAGCATTACGGTGGTCGAGAAATAGGATAAATATAAGGTTTAATATTTGTGCTAACTCAACGTTCCTACCAACTTTTCTCTCTCAAAACAATAATACATAAGACTTAAGACTTTTTTATTGTAAACTTGCTCATTTATTATTTTTTTAATAATTTCTTTTAATTTCTTTTCTTCTCTCTCTGAGGATATGTTTGTTTAGAATTCATACATTTTATTTATTTTATTTTGAGGGGTTAATGGGAAAATAAGAAAACTAAGACAGTCTGTAATTTTTCCTATGTTGTATTGTATACTATGATGTATAGTATGGTCTTGTTAAACACCAATAAAAACAAACAAACAAACAAACAAAAAAAAACAATAATGGTTTGAGGTGAGTGGTTATGAATATTCTAGAAAGTTGTCTAACTGACATAATTAGTCCAAGCAGTAATTATGTTCCAGAGCAAAAGCAAATATTAAATTTTGATTGATGCTGCAGTTCATAACTTTAAGTTAAACATTCTCCGATTCATTTTTTTGAGCAAGGCCATAACCAGCCGGTGTTCAAATAATAATGTTTTCTAATTTGGTGGTATACAAACAGTGTTGTGGAAGTAACTTCAAAGAAGTAATTAATTACTAATAACTAATTATATGGTAACACTTTACAATAACAGTACATGAATAATGATGTATTAATATGTAAACTAAACATTACTTTATTATGAATTAATGATGAGTTAAGGTGTCCGCTAATCATGAACTAACTAACTACAACATGAGTCACATTAGTTCATGTGTGAATAACGGCTACCTTAATTAGTTGTTAGCACATGTTGTTAATTAATGTGTTAATTAACATTTAAGTTTAAGCTAAATGTAACCAACATGAATTCATGAGCTGTTAATGTATAATTATGTCATGACTTTACTTGAAGGGGCACATCATCCTTAACTCATCCTTAACTACTTATAAACTCCTGTGTTTAAAGTGTTCATGTTGATGTTGACAGAGCCCTTTTCAATTGTTATCCAGTGTAAACGCACTAGACAGATGTGCATAAGGAGCTCATGAGTAGTTAAGAATAGGTTAATGATGATGTGCCCCTCCAAGTAAGTCATGATATAATTATACATTAACATATCATGAGTTCATGATGGTTAAATTAAGTGTAAACTAATGTGGTAATTAATACATTAATTAACAAACAAGCATGTACTAACAAGTATTAAAGGTAGCCGTTATTCATACATGAACTCATGTGAGTCATGTTGTAGTTAAAGTTAGTTCATGATTAGCGCATGCATTAACTCATCTTTAGTTCATAATAAAGTAATGTTTAGTTAATAAATAAACACAGCATTATTTATTACTGTTATTCTAAAGTGTTACCAATTATATTATTAAAGTTGTATTTAAACTTTCTGAAATTCTCTGAAAAAACAGTACAATAAATTTTCTGGAAATATAGTGCAATTCTTACTGTGCTGCATGCATGTGAGTGACCAATTGGAGGTGACACTCTTTTTCTCTCAATATGCACCAGACAAGTGCAATTCCAACGCTATCTCACGGCAATTCGTAACTTTTTGATTTAGTGGCTAATTCGTATGAATTCGTACGATCTAATTCGTACAAATTAGTACGATTTGCCCATCACCCAATGACGGTTGGGGTTAGGGGTGGGGTTAGGTGCCACGCCTCCTTTTTAAAATCGTACATTTTCGTACAACTGAACTCGTACGAATTCGTACGAATTAGCCACTAAACTGACAAAACGTAAAATACTTACGTTTCCTCGTGAGATCAGGTTGGCAATTTTCCACATAGGTGAGTGTGTTTGACAATCCATAGGATACATTTTCTTCTTTTCATTTGCACCAGACACTTTCATATCAACGCTCCACTTTTCTGGAAAAACATTTAGCAGTTTCTAGTGTGCTTTTTGCCGGTGAGTGGGCTTGACCACCTATAGAGGATACACTGTCTCTGCATGCTCGAAGAGTTTACACTTACAGTATATACTGCTGATGATTTGAAGTGATTTAAACAATAGATCTCATAGACAATATAAATTAAACTTTTAATTATTTAAATTTGAGTCAAACATGACCTTTAGCTTTATTCAAAAATACTTAAGCATTTTAATAACAAGAATAACCTTTAACAAACACAATTGCTCGGCAAAAACAAAAGTTAACAATACAGTGTGTATCAAAACATGAAACATTTCAAAACAATGACATAATTTGACACTTGTATGACATTTCACAACTAATTGCACCCAACACTGTTTACAGTGTTTACTGCCATTTTCTGCAAATTAGATTTAATCACCAATTGTTGCTTGATGTATTGTAGGTTTTTTCTCAGTTGGTCAAAACTAAAATGGCAGACATTACGGTGAACATTTTTATTTGTATCGTACTTTCAAGAAGCCAGCATCGAGGAGTCACGCTCATGCACAAGCTATGTAAAATGACTAATCAGCAAATAACTGCAATTGCAGGTTTCAAACAGAGTTGACGAGAAAAGCAGACATCTTTTGTTGCAGCAGAGTTAAAAATGTGCTGCATTTTTGACATATTTTGACATTTTGCTTTGATCTAGTGAGTTGAACCCACCTGACTTTGTAATTACTACTTGCCAACTGGTAACAGATTTACTACTATTGAAAGATGCCAGAGTAATACCAATGTAAGAAAAATAACAGCTAACTTGGACCACGTGGTGTCTTGGACAATCAATCACATTACAGCCTTAGCATCTACTGACTCTGGATCATTATAATTATATTGTGCCATACATTGAATCCTACTGTCCCAAAATTGTGTGTGACTTCTTTAAAAACAGCTTTTTCTGGTGTAAACTTTGATGAAATTCAATGACTTTTAATAATTACTAATACTAATGTAAAATATAGCTGCAAGCAGCAATTATCGGGGCCAAGCAGCCCAGTGGCTACTTCATAAACAAGCACGGCAACAAGCTACAGAGCACCTGGAAAATTCTATAACTTTTTGGCAGCATGGTCTGAGCCAAATTTGGTGGAAATTGGACTAATGATCTATAGAAAGTTCAAAACAACAGATTTTCAAACTAATTCAAGATGGTGGACAGGACGTTGTGTCAGTTAGGGAATAAATTATATCAATGTTGTCTGTATGATCCAAGGAATCTAACAAGACTAGTCTCATGACATTAGACAAAACTATTCAAAAGTCATTTGATAAATTTGGTGATTTCTGTTGATAGAATTTAATTGTTTGTCAATTTTAGCCAGAGGGTGGTGCAAACTGACTTAGTTTGGTCAAAGTCAGGTCTAGACCACACACAATAATACTTCAAACCATTGCAGTGATTCAGCCTGTAATGTCATCTGGCAGCATTACATCAAGTTGGAGCAATGACAACAGTTTTGTCTATCCACATGAGTTCCATAACTTTTGGTCTACATGGTCTAAAGATGAGCTGAGTCAAATTTAGTGAAGATTGGACCAATAGTCTAGGAGGAGTTAAAAAAAGAATGGTTTGAACAAAATAAAAATGGCAAACCGGAAGTTTGGCAGATTATGGCATAATTGCTATCTGTGTTGTCGGCATGACCCAAGGAATAATTTGAGACCAATTTCATCAAAATAAGCATATGCAGTCAAAAGTTATTACCAAATTTGTAAGTTTCATTAATAATGGCTAATGACAGTCTTATAACTCTTGACTCATAGGTGGCACTGTCACCAAATTTTTATGGTGTGGTCAGTGTGTGTCGACAATGACAGACCAAAAATGTGATGTCATTATCTTTAACTATCACAGAGATACAGCCTCAGAGGATAGTTTGGCATCATGTCATCACATTTGTCGGCGCAGTAAACAAAAACCGTTACACCTATCAACACATATTCCATAACTTTTTGTCAGCATGGTGTGAAGATGAGTCAAATTTGGTGCAAATCAGGCAAACGATATAGGAGTAATTCGAAAAATAAGGTTTTTGACTTAAGGGAAGATGGCAAACAAGTAGTTCAGTAAATTAAGACATAATTGATATCAATATTCTCAGGACAACCCAGGGACTGTATCAAGACAAGTTTCATAACAATAGGCAAAATTAGTCAAAAGTTATTAGCATTTTAGAAATATTGTTATAATGTTTGACCAAAAGGTAATGCTGTGATGAAACGTTTTGTGCACCTTCAGGGCACAGTCCCAAAGACACATATTGACATTCAAAATGGCCGACGGCAAAAATGGCTGACCTGGGACTCTGCATGTTCCGCCGGATGAAAAGATACCAATTTTTTTAGATGTCCAAATTTTGGACAAAGGATTGAGAATTTATAAGAATTTTTTTCTGGGTGAAAATCAGACAAATGGCCTAGGATGAATTTGTTCAAATAGGTTTTGCAAAAAATTTGAAATAGCGAAAACATTTTTATGTCGGAAAATAATGCCATAATGTGCGTTCGAATCATCTTGAGCCAAGGTATCAGAGGAAAAAAAATTGATTTGATTGTAGCCCATTGGGTTCAAAAGTTATAAAGATAAACATAAGTGAAACTTTGGACAAGTGGTGGTGCTAGAGAATTCAAATTTGTTGTTGTTGAAGATCAGATCATATCAGTCCTCTATCAGTGTACCAAAGTTTGCACAAATATGCCGTAAACGGTTGTGTTTCTGTGTATTATTATTCTGTGTATTATTATTTTAAATATGTTTATTTCTTGTATTTTTTATCCATTTAGTTTGACATTTTGTTTTCAGTCTAACGTAATGGTATTCTCTTTTCTATATTATAAGGCAATTGTATTATTTCACTGTTCATAAAGAGAGAGAAAAGGGTAGGAAAGAGCAATGGACATACAGAGCAAGACAGAGAGAGAGAGAGAGAGAGAGAGAGAGAGAGAGAGAGAGAGAGAGAGAGAGAGAGAGAGAGAGAAAACAGATGGTAATTTTGAATTTGGGTCTGTGTATGTATGTCTTAGAGAAAGGGAGCCTCTTATTCTCTCTCAGCAGGAGCTTGGCCTAAACTTCGGCCTAGTCTCGTCTGCCCTGCAGGAGACTTTCCTGAGCTGCCTGCCCAAGGGAGGGGCACCTGCCCCTGCCACAAACACTGAAGCACAGGCAGGGAACGCATGAGGATGGAAAGACACTCAGGATTCCAAGAACAGGAACATGTGTTGGATTTATGAAGCACACAGGTAACACAAAACGATGCAGTGAAAAACACACAGCTATTTCCCCCATCCGTACCTCTGTGGTCTGAGCTTTCTGCTGCCTCCTTCAAAATGAGAGGTTTCTTTTCGACACAGTCGCAGTGGTTATTGTTGGACACTTTAACTATACCAGCTCTTTGTGACTACCAATATAAACTGACAGCTTATGGATTTGCTGCCCTCCCTCATGGCAACATTTTCCACTGTTTGGGTTCTTTGGATACAAGCATATGTTTAAAGTTTATTACGTGGTCAATCACTCAGACCCTCTTGAGAGAGAACAACCAAGAGAGGGTCTGAGTTCAAGACCCCAAACTCCCCTATAGCTGAACTTTATTATTGTCATTAAACTTGAGGTTCAGAATATTCCCTTGAAGACTTCTCCATGCTAACTGCTATTAAATGAATCTGAATAAACAGTTCGGCTCATGTAGTATACTGTAGCACAAATTAATGTTAGTAGCATAAATATAAAGGGAACATTTCCCAAAATTAAAGAATTTTCATTTTTAAAAGTGTTATTGTTTACTCACCCTATATACCAAATCTATTTATTTCTCTTGAATACAAAAAAGATATTTTAAAGAATGTTGGTAAGCAGAAGCCACAGACCATTGAAAGTTTATGTTTGTCAATGGTTACTGCCTCATTTCCAGCATTTTTTAAAATACCATCTTTTGAGTTTTAACAGAAAAAAGCTACTTAAGGATTAGTAAATGGTGAGAAAATGAAAAAGTTCTCACATATAATGATTTAGGATGTCTGAATTTTAAAGCAAAGGTTTGGGAGAGCATGATCAATGCACATTAACAAATTTCAGGATGTTATTCACACAAAGTGCACAGCTTCAGTCGACTTTTCATATAGTGCATTCGTCATATGGGGAACTTTTTATGGCACCTTTTTAGAAATGAAAAGTATAAATCATCATTTTACTTCTTTGGAACAAAGACTTGCTTCTTAAAATACTAAGTAAACAGTAGACGGTTGTAAAAACATGGCACTGAGTAAATGGTCATCTATCATTTTATATTAAATAACTGACACATTAAATACACTGCAAAATGGTTTTAGACAGGGTTTACCCAAGTGCAGTTTAGATAAATAGAACAAACTGAAGCTGCTGTAGCAACTGTATATTGTCACGCGATAGCACATCATTTATGACTTTCAGCAGCTTGATCACACCGTGAGGCAGGAACATACATATATTACTCCTTCAACATGCTCTGATGTTTCCTAGGTAAATGGAAACACATGCCAATGGAAAATGAAAAGAGGTGCACACATCAGGTCCTCGTGCTGTTCCATGTTACAGTAGATGGCGTTCTTCCAAACTATGTTATAGAGCAGGGGTCACCAAACTTGTTCCTGGAGGGCCAGTGTCCTGCAGAATTTTGCTCCAACTCTAATCAAACACACCTGAACAAGCAATCAAGGTCTTACTAGGTATACTTGAAACATCCAGGCAGGTGTGTTGAGGCAAGTTGGAGCTAAACCCTGTAGGGACACCGGCCCTCCAGGACCGGGATTGGTGACCCCTGTTATAGAGACTAAAAGGATGTTGAAGAGGATGTCCACAGTGTATTTTTAGGGCTTGGTTGTGTTTATGAGATGCAAAGCAATGTGTGCTTATGCTTCATTTGTAGAAATTTACGTTATTTTTTTTCATATATCTTACTTTGATTATATACTGCTACTCAGCGAACATGAAAACAACTGTCATATTTCCTAGTTCCTTTGAAAGGCCCGCCCTCAAGAGGCTCTGATTGGTTAGCTAGCATAATGGGCTGGGATCCGTGGATCGTTTCCACATCACCAAGATGTCACGAACAGTCAGTCAGAGTAGCTGTTAGCCATATCAGTTTGTGCCTGAATCAGACAGAAAATGACACAGAGGACACAGCTGAACTTCACGACGGCTCTCTAAAATAAAATCTGACAAGTATCTTTCACATATATTCGGAATAAGCATGTGAAAGTAATATAAAACGTTCACATATCTTTTGCAAGTTTGTTATTTGAGATGTAGAACGTAGGGAAAGCGGCCGCATAGAGAAACACTGCATCGCTGCTGAGGATTGTGGGTGTTTACAGCGGTTTGACAGATAAATATGAATTTGTAGCTAAATTGTTAACGGTGCCAAACAGCATTTCCCATTGTTTACGTCCTTGTTTACATCCTCACTACAACATACCACTAACGCTAGAAACTGTACATGTAATAGATCAATTTTAACAAATAAAAATACTTACAGGTTGTAGCTCACAATTCACAGCTTCATCAGTCGGAATCCACCACTGAACTGAGTGAGATTCTGGAAGCTCTCCTTTGTCAAATGTTAGCTATATGTTTTGTATAATTCTCTGGAACATAATTAAAAATACATTTTAAGCACTTCTCTCTTTGTGTCATGTCGTTTGGAAGCCCAAATACAAAAAGAACAAGCTCTGTGGAAATAGCAGCATTTGGACGCCCCTATAGCTTTTTCTGCTACACTACAGCGCCTCTGGCCACGCCCCGTTGCTGTGCGGGGTGTATACGCATGGTGATCTCACTAGCCCAGATATATTTTTTTGAAGTCCCCAAAATTTGTTCGCTGTAGGCTTTGCTAAGCTAACTCTGTAAAAGCCAATGTCTTGCTTTGCATTGAACTTTGAGCGTATTACATTCAGAGATGTGGTTTATGTTCACACAGCTACATGAACTAACATTTAAAATATGATATCATAGTGATCCACCCCTTTAAAACAAGAGCATCAAGGCAATTTGACACTGAATAACGCACTAGAATCAAACAAACAAAATAAATGTATTCATAAGTAGATTTTGATAATTGATGTATCCAGATTATCTAACTCAACATGTCACATATTTAGATACAAATAAGTGTACTGTTGATTTTTCATGTTTTATCTTAAAGACAGACACTTGCGAAGAAGACTACAATAATCCCCAAAGAGTTAAAGACCCCATGACACGCACACACAGAGACATCTACAATCTTCTCGCTGTCAAACAACAATATTTGTTCATGTGCATCACAGAGCAGCAGGCAACCACAAACCAATACAGCGCTGCCTTATACACATATAAACACACATATTGTAGAGCTTTTCAAATTGAAGGATAATCTGGGTAGCCTGTACTTCTAGATAATGATGCTATTAGCTCTTTAACTACCCCACCAAGAAAAACATTTTTGGATTGCATTTCTTAACCCCTAATGTCGCTAGTTAACACACTCAATGCATTTTTTTTCAACACATCCCATAATTTTTAAAATATCAACCTCTACCAATTGATTAATATGTCAGTTTATGGTAAAAGTGCCGGAATTAATACATATATTAAGAAAAGTCTGAAAATATAAAGTTTATGACCAATTTATTTTAAATAATATTAAAAATAAAACATTTTTGAATATTAAATCATCTTTATTTTTTAAGTATGCTATAAAATATTTCAGACAAAGCTTTTTTACAATAAAACCAATATCAAGTGTAGTAGTGCAACAGGATTATGTTTGTTTTTTTGTAAACCAACAATGCTGTGTGTGTTAAACACTAGAATACACAAGACGTGTCACTTGTATCTTTTTGAATGGGGAAAAGTGTAACGGTCAATATGGTGAATAAAGCCACGCCTACTTGTTCAGGAGCCAATCATCGATCACTATATGGCAAATAAAACCTGCCTTCTAGTACAGGAGCCAATCATCGACGCTAAAGCTTGGACCAGGCATGAGTTTCTAGAGATTTTGTGTGATTTGGAGGTTTAGAAATAAAACTAAAGGGACAGTTGTTTAATTTTATTGATGATTCCTAATATGAAATTCAATCGTAGCCTTGGTAAGCAGTTTTGGAGAATTTGATGTTTCCCCATTCAAACAGAATGCCTGGACATACTGCCCGAGAGGCGTTTCAAAGATGGCCGCCAAGTGAAATGACTTGCCTTAAAGCAAAGTCCCTTTAAGGCAAGTCATTTTACTTGGCGGCCATCTTTGAAACGCTTCTCGGGCATTATGCTCGGGCATTCTGTTTGAATGGGGAAACATCAAATTCTCCAGAACTACTTGCCAAGCTTACAATTACATTTCATATTATGAATAACCAATATAATTAAACAACTTTCTATTTAGTTACATTTCTAAATGTTCGTATCACATAAAATCTGCAGAAACTCACGTCTGATCCGAGCCCCTCCCCTTTATTCTATAGCGATCGCTGATTGGCTCCTGTACTAGAAGGCGGGGCTTCAATAGTCACAGAGTGACATGTCTTGTGTATTCTATAGTCTTTGCTTAAAGGGACTTTGGTGTTAACCATTATTTAAAACAGTCATTCTTTAAATGACTTTAACAGTCATTATTTAAAACAGTCAAAACATAGTCAACCATTTGGTAGAGCAGGCAGTTAAAGGGTTTAAGTCACATTCAACATTAGTGGGTCAGTTTCAGAAAGTGCAAAAAAGCTGATACAGACTCAATATGACTCATATTATCCAATGAAAACACTGTCAAATCCAAGCGCTGCAGTGCAATACACACACACCCCATGCAAGACCCACAAAAAAGTAAATGCTAGCAAAAGCCTAGTCCGGGCCAGTGCAGACACATAAATAAATGCTTCCTGAATGAAAACCATATTTCAGTTTATTTCATTTGCTGTCTTGAATCTCAATCTTCCCCTCTTTTCTGTGTTTTTCTCATTAATTCTTATTCATTGTTTTTTTTTTCTAATGCCCTCTTTTATTTCCTCTCTCGTCATTTTCATCACTAAAACACACTCATCTGCTATTGTAATAAGCTCATGACTACTTTACAGTGTTATGTATCTGCAGTGTCATTTAGGCAGTGGGGTTCTTCAGGTCAGGAGAACTTGCAAAATATTCCAAATGATTCACTCGGATCACCCATTATTGTGCTGTTCTTATATAGAAAAAAATCTTTATTGATTATTTTATGTTATACGCACCTCACATTTCATTTATAGATTCTTTCAGCCAAGCTTTCTTGTGCAAAGCAATGCATTAATTAATAGTAAAACATAAGCAATATAACACAGGTACACTAAAATAACAACAAAATCTTCAAAAATATATTTAGAAGGGTCCAGGTTTGGTGCAATTTCAGAAATTGTAGAACATATGCATTGAAATTTCTCCAATTGACATTGTCCATTAACATGCATTAAATATGGGAAAATATAGAGCATCAAAGATGTGCTACTGGATTTCAGTTTACTTTCAAGAGTGGTTTATAATGCTGCATTTTGTTTAAAATTAATAATTTATTCTTAAAAAATTTAAAATGCCAAATAATTATTTTAATGTGCCAATATACAGAGTCAAGACTGAAAATGATTTGTTGGCTGAGGTATTTTAATTGAATATAATGAAGTACCTCATTGAGAACATAATGTCCGATTGGAGATTCTGTGTCCTGGCTTCATGACAGAAGTAATTTATCCTCCACAACAGAGCAAACTCTGACACGTCCTTTAGCTTTGAGCCAAATATATACTGTGTAATTTTTCCTTTGCACTTAAACTAATAAACCAATTCACACCTGTTGTTAGAGTATCCTGGGGCAATTCATAAATCCTAACAAACATGTTTTCTCCCTTTCAAGTTGCCCCTATAAGCAGATGTTTCACACATTTTAGTTCAGTACTATTTAATCTCAGTTTGACCAGACTCAGTTGTCTCAGTTTAATCTCAGTTTGTTGTTTGTCTTACTCCAAAGGTTTTCATATGAGTTCATTACTTAGCATTACATTTTGGTTAGCAGAGACCTTAAGGGAAAAGTTCACCCAAAGTTCAAACCAAGCTTTTCTGAAATTTGTTGAACACAAAACAAGGTATCCTTATGAATGTTGGGGAAAAAAAAACACTATGGAATAACTCAACATTCTTCAGCATAACTTCCTTTGTGTTCAACAGATTAAAGAACTCAAACAGGAGTTTATCCTTCAGTTAAGGAAGGATAAGTACATGATGGCAGAATATTAATTATTGGTTGAACTATCCCAAAAACACATGATGCTGCTTGGATAATTATACATATAAGATAATATATATTATCCAAGAAGCAGAACACACACACCATCACTGGCCTGCATTAGAGAGTATTGCTATATTTGCTCAGCACATGTAAAAAGCTATAATCTTTAAGCCCTTTAGCACCAAAATGAGTAATCTGTTAAGTAAAATAGTTATGCACAGTCATGGTCATACGCCTATTTCACGCAGCCGACATTTTTAAACACGAATGCAAGGCTGCGGTGGGAAGAAACCCGGAAGTATAAGATCAGCACTGTAAACATTGCAACAACATGCTGTGATGATTTCAAAATGCAGATATGGTGTAAACAACATTTTTAAATCATTCAGTTAAGTTTAATTTAAACAATTAAAAGCATATTAGGCATCAAACAAAATCACAATCTCTTTAAGAGTAATACGCTTAAGTGTCCTCCTAGGCTTCAGTTCATGGCACCAGGTAAACACCATGAGGACGCTTCCCTAACATTTAGGTGCCACTAAGTGTGTACTTAAACACAGCGGATTTGCAATAATGTTCACCAGAACTCAACAGAAATTACTGTGATTGGCCATGAAGGTCATCAGTTTACCGCTCTTCACTGAGTGCGAACACAAACACATGGACACTGGAGCGTTTTAAAGCCGCGAAGATCAGCGGATCGCTCGTCTGTGTTTGCACTCTGTAAACAGTGGTGAAGTGCAGTAAACTGATGACCTTCATGGCCAATCACAATCATTTCTGTTGAGCACGTGTGAATACTATGGCAAATAGGAACGCACTCAACAGTGCTCAAATGTTAGCAGGAATTAATTTCAGTACCGAAATTCAGTATCATGACAGGTCTAATATAGTGAAAGAATCAGTTCATTAACTTAGGTTTGATAAATGGCATCTAAAACGTGTGTTTGGGAATGAAAACATTAGCTAACTAGTGTCATTTTTCTTAAATTAGCTGAAAATGAGGTCAGATATCCCTTTATTTTCCCTACCCACTACGTGGTGAAATTATAAATTTGTGTCACTTTCTCTTCGCTGAAAAGATATACAGCCAGGTACACAATGTTCCTGTGTGACTCAGGTGACACTTTCAAGTTTTCCCACCGCAGCCTCGATTTCGCTTATAAAATGGTGGCCTCATGAAATCAGTCTATAGGCTGCACAATTTGTTGGACAAAACAAAAACAGTAGGGCAACTCTAATTATGGTTCAGAGCTGCCCTTTTGGCAAAGTGGAGCAGCTGCGCTAATTGTCTTCCTGCTGGTCCGTCTCCGCTTGCCTGTCAGGAGTGTGTAGAAGAACGGATTCACACATGAGTTTCCATAAGTCAATCCTGTAAGGATGCGATTAATGGTCACCTGTGTCCCAACCGGCACCACACGCAGAACCTCAGGCTGGTACAACGGTAGAAGCTGCCAGATCCAAAATGGAAGGAAACAAGCCCAGAATGTCAGCACAATCCCCAGGATAAGAAGCAGAACTTTCGGGCGAGGTGCACGGGGTGGGTAGGCATTACCCCCTCCAGCCCAAGCTGGTTGAGTTTGAGATACCCAGTACAGTCTCCCCAAAGCTGCATACAAAGCTCCGATTGCCAGTCCTGGGCCCAGGATACTGGTGCAGAAGAGGACACTGAGGTAGGCTTTCGAACTCTGCTCATCCCAGGCAGGAACACACAACTTTCCTTCATGGTTCTCGCCATCTTCAAGGTGCAAAGTGATCATCATGGGCAAACTGAGAGCGATGGCGAAGCCCCAAGCCAAAGCGACTCTTAAAAGTCCAGAGGAGGGTGTGGATGTGGTTGCCAATGGATCGGCCACAGCTCGATACCGATCCAGACTCATGGCGGTGAGGGTGAAGATGCTTGCGTGCATTGTGAGCAAGTCTAGACTGAGGAGGAGTCGACAGCCAAGTTCGCCGAATGCCCAGTCAGATGCCAGACTGTCATACACAATGAAGGGGGCAGTGGACAGGTACACCAAATCTGCTAAAGCCAGACTCAGAACCTGCAGGTGAAGAGAGGAAGAGGAGGAGGAAGATGTGGGAGAGGAAGATGGAGAGAAAGATGGAGAGAAAGAAGGGGAGGAAGAACCGAGGCAGGAGGGACTGTAACAACATGTAGGGGCAGTATGCCGCCTTCTTGACATCCTCCGGCGGCGAAGGAGAAGTACTAGGGTGTACAAGTTGCCCAGAATACCCAACAGAGAAAGGAGGGATAGGAAAAAGCAGAAGAGAGCAGTGGAAGCTACACTTGGGGATGGGGAGAGAGAGGGTGATGATGAGGGAAGGGAAAGGTTAGTGAAAAAGGGAAAGGTGTATGAAGGTGAAGGGGAAGAGAAGAGAGAAGTAGAGCTGGATATATCCATTTGTCCTGAAGAGCAAGAGTCTCAAAATGAGTAACCTTCTGATGAAATGAGGAGGCCAATGGCAACGAGTGTTTTAGATGAACTACTGTATCCAGGACATCAAGGGATCCACATTAGAATTGGAGATCTGAGAGCAGTTTAATATAGGTAGAAGAGGGGAAACAAGAGAGAATGAATTATTGATTTTATAAACTTTATTAATTATGGGGCTTGTGCCAATTACATATTGATATTGAACACTGATATTGAATAATTTTAATAATTTCACATATAAATTCACATAAAACCTGACCCATACACCCTAATAAATGTACAGGAGCTGTCACTGGGCAGTACCTTTTTAAAAGATACATTTTTGTACCCAAATAGTCCACATTGTTACCTAAAAGGTGCATATTAGTATCCAAATGTACTTAAAAAGTACCTTTGAGGTACCATTATGGACCCTTCAGTAACAAATATGTACCTTTTGAAAAGGTACTGCCGCAGTGACAGCTCCCGTACCTTTATTTCTGAGAGTGTAGAGCAAAAGTTATAAGCTGAATAAATACGCTTCCATAAAATTATTTATATTTGACCAATAAACAACAACCTAAGGGTTAAACAATTTAAATAATGAGGAATTTGCCATTAAAGTGGTCTAAATTAAGTGCTTAGCAATGTAGATTACTATAACTTTATATTCTGGTTAATAAAATATTTCTGGTTATTGCCAAAACACTCATGCAACTTATCTTGTGTGATCCAGAGTCACTCACAAATAAAAAGCTGTCAGGATTAATTAAGCCAGAATCTATATAGTTATTAGCTTTACACCTAACATTTCCCCCTGAAACAAATTTCTGAAATGCTGTGCTATTGCAAGGAGAACCCCTTATTTTGCCTAGACCCTTTAGGTTTTTTAATAATCAAGCAGCCGACGTCATCTGAGGGAATTCTATTTTTCATCATCATGACGGGTGTGAAGATCAAAGCCCTGCCGGGGGTTGCACGAACACTTACGGGAAAGAATGTAGGTGGCACATGGTGACCCTTAGCGGGACAGGTTACGAGCACTGCCACTGGCAGTACCCCGCCGCGGCCATTACCCCTTACTAGGGTGCCCTAAATAACACTTTATAAACAGACTCGCAAATCTGTTAATTTAAATGTTAGCCTGCCACAAGACAAATTTGCGCTTTAGCCTATTAACTGAAATCATATGCGCCAATTTAATAATAATTAGTAGGCAGCATGAAGCTTTAAAAATACACAAACTAAAACTTAATAATATTAATATTAATAATATATTATTATTATTATTATTATTATTATTATTATTATTATTATTATTGTTGTTATTATTATTATTATTGTCTAGTCCCAGCGTGAGTTTTTTTTTTTATTTAAAAGTTGTAGGCTAATTTAGTGTTTTCATAATATAAAATTGTCAAACAGCTATGCAATGAATTATGGAAACTGGAAGACGGTGTATGTTGCAACACGGAGTGAGCTGTACATCACTAGTTTAAAATGAGCTCCATCATTCATGTGTGACAGCTAGTGTGAAAATAAACATATAACGGATTTACAGGAGAAAAAATATTTTGGGGTAAGAAAGTGTGATTTATGTTAAATAAAAAAATTAACCAACTGTCAAATCATATTTTAAAATTTTAAATAGACGTATAACATCCACATCCACACGTGCGCTTTGCTTCTTTAAAAAAGGCCAGAAGGAAATTTTAAAGACTTTTCATAATTCTGTAAAGAACAAAGTGCGACAGGCCACTTGACACAAGCGCACTTAAAATTTCTGAGTATGCTATAGTGTGTATTTATTTTGTTTGTTTTATTTGCTAAGACAGAGTGTTTAAGCTGTGTTAATAACAGCTACCATTTAAATTCATTAAGCCACCAGATCGTTATATTGCAGTCTGAAAGATTGTAGATCACTTATTAATTATTTTATCTATTTGTCAAAGATTTCGTAGATATTTGAGAACATCAATCAGTTGGAGACTCGACGCAAAAAGAAAAAAAAGGCCAACAGATGTTAAAGTCGCAGACACCAATCTTCCCCTTTATTTCTTAATTGACACATCCTTAGAAATGTCTATGGGTGTCGCATGTAAAACAATGGCATGTTCAAGACAGCAGAAGCTGCTCGTCAGGTAAATATTTAGAATAAACAAAAATATTTCAGATTAAGAGATAGATAAATATAGACTATAGCGTAGCATTATATATAATTTGTTTAGGCCATTTGTCCTTTTAATTGCTGGCGAACAAACGAACAAATATGTATTGATTAACACAGACGTAGAGGATAGTCTATAAACAAAATTTTTATAATCCGAAAATTGCCTTACCCTTAACTGAGTATTCACAAATAGCATGTTCCATAAATCGGCCTTTATCCACACTTCAAATCACGAGACAAAGACGAAAATCCCAGTGTCGAGTATGCTAATTAAACTGCGTCTTTATAAGTAATAAATCAAGAAGCGAGATGTTAAATGTTCCTCAGAGGACAGACTTAAAGAAACTTAGGACGGTGTAGAGTATCTCTCAGCCATAACAAGTCCACTCCTCTCACTCATATGTTGTCAGAAGCAAATGAAGGGAGGGAAAAGAAGAGGCTGTGCTGAAAGACTGGAGAAAGAAGGGTGTCTTTAATAAAGACCCACACTATTATGAATGGCCTTTGAGGGAGACAATTGATCTTCATTGGCAGAGGGTTGAATGTAATTTGATGTAGTCTCTTATCCTGAATGATATTCTTTGTGGTCTTATCATGAACTTCTCTCTTGTGATTAGATACCTTCAGTCCATTTTTAACGAACGTCTTTACGAGCAAAAAGTCTGTGCTTTAGGGCAGTATTTACAAGTGCCAAAAGCAATACAGTCAGTATACCATAGGAAAAACACTTGTAAATGTCAGAGAACAATATTTATGCCCACCATCCATCAAAGTTATTTGGGTTCAGCGGCGTGCAGGGAATATTTCAGGTCTTATTTATTGGAGAACTGTAAGGATTACAACAACAAACATGAAAAGGTACATAAAAGGAATTTAGTTCTACAGGTATACCCAAAAGACAAATGAACACGTTATTAAACCTATTAATTGTGGCTGGACTGAATCATGCATGAAAAATGTTGGAAGAAATGTTGATGCGCGTCGCAATCCAAACCACAGCTGAGGCAGTGAAAACCATTTAATCACTAGAAATATGTTATCGCTCCCTAACGACCATACAGGAATACATAACCATTAATGGAGAGAAAACGTTTCAGTGGAAAGACATTTTCACCTCCTTAGTCATGCAAAAGTTAAAATGATGTATGGTGTGGATGTCTTGCATACTTTTTTTTTGATCAGGCTAAATATGCAGTCCATTAGAAGCACGGGATACTTATATCACACACACACACAAAACCAGTTTGATCACCATTCATGTATCCGCACGTAAATCCAAACTTGTATGGCTCGCTCAGAAAAATATATTTTGAAAGATGCTTTTTGTCCAGTGTTCACTGTATGGATAGCATAGTATTCACTGGTGGATAGCACAATCGCCTCACAGCAAGAAGGTCCCTGGTTCGAGCCGCGGCTGGATCACTTGGCATTTCTGTGTGGAGTTTGCATGTTATCACCGTGTTCGCGTGGGTTTCCTCCGGGTGCTCCGGTTTTCCCCACAGTCCAAAGGCATGCGGTACAGGTGAATTGAATAAGCTAAATTGGCCGTATAGTGTATGTGTGAATGATTGTGTACAGGTGTTTTCCAGTGTTGGGTTGCAGCTAGAAGCATCAGCTGCGTAAAACATGTGCTGGATAAGTTGGCGGTTCATTCCGCTGTGGTGACCCCTGATTAATAAAGGGACTAAGCCGAAAAGAAAATGAAGGAATGAGGGAATGAATGTTCTTTTGTATTTCATAAGAAAGGAACTTAAGTAGACTGAGATGGTGGTGAATAAATTATTTAGAATTATATATTTTTATAGAAATGTGTAAACAAACCTTTAAACTTTGATTAAAACAAAGTTTTGTTTTGGACCCCACTAAAGTTCACTGTATTTAAAAAGAATTCTCAAAATATATTCTTCCATATTCAATTAAAAAAAATTATTTGGTAGACTTGGAAATGACACAGTTAATAAATAACAGAATCAAATATTCAGTTTAGGGTAAACTATCTCTTTAAACTTAGTTAAACCACCCAAAAAACAGATGAAAGTAATACCTAAGCTGCATAAAGTTTTGATTATGGTCACTGGTTTTCCTATGTTTTGATATCATTTTGGTGTAAACCACAAAAAATGAGAGCTTTTCACCAGTCAGGCCAGAACGTGTAATTCCATACACACCAAAAATCGAATTAGAATCTAACTGGGAACAGCATCCAAAAGTTGGAACAAGTCTGTCTTTTATATTACTCAGATTAGTCATCAAACAGTTCATCTAATAAGATTCAGCTTAATACGGTAATCCTGAAATCTCAAATTTTGAAGAACACATGAGATGACTGAGTTGACACATCATGCTCTTTCCTGTAAAATGAAGATGACTCATACGATGAAGACAATCCAGGGTAAAGGAACAACCAGCATAAATTATCGTCCAGTGAGAAAGAAAGAGTAATGGGGTTAGAGAAAGAGACAGAAGTTATAACCCCGTCTCCTCATGAGCTACTGACACCAAAGTCAGTATTGCACCCGTTGCCAACACACATCAACACGGGGCCAACAAACACATATCTGCACATCTACCACACTCCCGCCAACACACACACAGCTGACACACTTCAACTTAACACCACCCCTGAACAGCCCGATACAGTCAACACTCAAGCACATCTAATCAATGGAGTAAGGAGACAGTGTGAATTTGACCGCAAGAGTCTAGCTGAATCTTTATTGCAGTTTGTAGAGCCTGTTTAATGAATTAGTCACTTTTTTCAACAGTTCACTTTTTGACCACTGTGAAATGAAGGCATTTGAGTCGCTAAAATATTTACAATGGCTATAATTTCTAAGAAAGCTTAGAAAGTATCGATCACTCATAGAAAAAATTCTAAACGGATATTGTATTTTAAATTTTGATTTAAATAACCTTTAATAGCAATAAATGAGTGAAATAGTTCATTTTTTTACAGTAGGTATGCCATTTAAACAAAATCTGTTAAAATTTTTTTTTTACTGTAGATGTACTATTAAAACATAGAAAATTTCCACTTTTTTTTAGAATCAGAATCAGTTTTATTGCCAAGTGTGCTTCACACACACAAGGAATTTGTTTTGGCTACAGAAGCTTCCAGTATACATAAAGTGACAAGTGACAACACAAAATAAATATGAAAAAAGATGATAAACATTAAACAGAGATGCAGTTAGTCAAAGGATCTGCATGTTTAGTTGTATGTACAGATTTGTTATAAATATACAGGTTATAAGGTGCTGTGCACAAATGCGTGTGTGAACGTATTGCATTGTATATTGTTATAAGGTGCTGTGTACAAGTACGTATGAGAAAGTATTGCTCGTTTATTGTACAGTAGGGGAATATTTAACTGTTCATGAGGTAGATGGCCTGAGGAAAGAAACTTCCTGTATCTGGTTGTTTTTGTGCTCGGTGCTCTGTAGCTCTGACCAGACAGTAACAGTTCGAACAGGTAGTGTGCTGGGTGTGAGGCGTCCAGAGTGATTTTGCGAGCCCTTTTACTTACTCTGGAAGAGTACAGTTGGTATACCCTTAAAAAGACAGAAAATAACTGTTTTTAATATAAAAAAAACTTTTAATATACATTTTTATATAACTTTTAATATAAAAAAAACTTTAATATAAAAAAACTTAAATAAATGAATTTTTTTTTTTCGTTTTTTACAGTTGTTTAACTGTCAAAAAACTGATATACAGTTGAAGTCAGAATTATTAGCCCCCCCTTTGAATTTTTTTTTTGTCTTTTTCAAATATTTCCTAAATGATGTTTAACAGAGCAAGGAAATTTTCACAGTATGTCTGATAATATTTTTTCTTCTGGAGAAAGTCTTATTGTTTTATTTCGGCTAGAATAAAAGCAGTTTAAATTTTTTTATGAACCATTTTAAGGGCAAAATTATTAGCCCCTTTAAGCTATATTTTTATTCGATAGTGTACAAACCATCATTATACAATAACTTGCCTAATTACCCTAAACTGCCTAGTTAACCTAATTAACCTAGTTAAGCCTTTAAATGTCACTTTAAGCTGTATAGAAGTGTCTTGAAAAATACCTAGTAAAATATTATTTATCATAATTATCATAATATTATGTCATCATGACAAAGATAAAATTAATCAGTTATTAGAAATGAGTTATTAAAACTATTATGTTTAGAAATGTTTTGAAAAAATCTTCTCTCCATTAAACAGAAATTGGGGAGAAAAATAAAAAGGGGGGCTAATAATTCAAGGGGGCTAATAATTCTGACTTCAACTGTATACATATATATATATATATATATATATATATATATATATATATATATATATATATATATATATATATATATATATATATATATATATATATATATTGTACTAACATTTATTTTCCTTCGGGTTAGTCCCTTTATTTAACAGGGGTTGCCACAGTAGAATGAACCGTCAACTTATCCAGCATATGTTTTACACAGCGGATGCTCTTCCAGCTGCAACCCAGTACTGGGAAACATCCATTCACACTCATTCACACACATACACTATGATCAATTTAGTTTTATTCAATTCACCTATAACCGCATGTATTTGGACTGTGGAGGAAACCGGAGCACCCGGAGGAAACCCACAAAAACATGGGGAGAACATGCAAACTCCACACAGAAATGCCAACTGACCCAGCCAGGACATGAACCAGTGACCTTCTTGCTGTGAGGCGACAGTACTAACCACTGAGCCACCATGTCGCCTGTACTAACACGTATAAATTAAATTGTACAAATGAAAACGAATTAACCACTAAATCAAAAAGTTATGAATTGCTGTGAGTTTGTGTTGGAGAATTCTGTCATGATTTATTCATTCTCCACTTGTTCCAAAACCTCTTAGAGTTTCTTCATAAAAGTTTAAAACCACTTGAGTTTGAGTTTTAATGTTACATTTATTATTTCACATTTAATTAATTAATTTACACCTTTTCCCTTAATAGAATGATAATGGTTTCGTAACCCTCAAAGTTTTTTGTCTTTATATTCTTATCTATTTTTATTGAATGTCGTTGGCTCTTATGAAATTTACCTGTATTGTTTCTTATTTGTAAGTTGATTTAACATTTTTAAAAACCCTTACACAGCTGTTTACTTAAATATGTATGACATATACTGTAGAATAGTGGCCATGTCTTAAAGAACAACACCATGTAAGATGTTATGTTAGATGTAATATGTGCTATATTTTAGGTCATCTGACACCAGTTCAGTTTTTTCAGATTGGAGAATAACATTGTGAATCTTTAGACTTTTTTTGCTGTGCTGTCATTGCCACTTATAAACAAGCAAACTTTCTTGAAACTCAAAATCCAAATGTGTTAGATATTCATAATCTCACTATATCGAATGAATCAACATTTTTACAAGTAAATGAACCATTACACAGCTCTTATACATAAATGTGAATGACATAGTAGCCATGTCTGAAAAAACAACAACTCTATATAAGACGTTATGGCTTATGTGCTATATTTTAAGTCTTCTGAAACCAGTTCCTTTTTTGCAGATTGGAGAACAAGAAAACTGCAGTGGTGGTAAAGATTGCAGTTTTTTTATCAGACTATTCATGGTTTCATAAACTGTATGATAAACTAGGTTTATCACATTTTCAAGATATTTACATCACATTTTCATTTTTGTTTAACTGGTAAATTACTTTACTAGTACTGTATTACTTTTTCTTTTATGAAACATATAACAAATTATTTAGAAAAGTGTCAGTTTTTGTCCAAACAGTAACAGTCACTATAAGGTCCTTTGTGGTTTTATCCCTTGAAGACTTTCATAAAACCAAGTTGAAATATTCTTCAAAATATTTTTTGTATCAGTCGAGGTCACTGTGAATTTTGTCTGCTTAAAATGTGAATAAATCATAGCCTATACAGATTTGAAACAACATAAGGGTGAGTAAATAATGACAGATTTTTCATTTGATGTTCATTATGCCTGCAGAGGCATTAGACTGATAATCCTTTCTCAAGCCACTGTTGCGTTGGTCTAAAATCGGTTATAACTCTTGTGTGAAGTATGTAGGATTTAGAGGGGTGATCTGGGCTTAGCGTGTCCCAGGCATGTGCTGTATATTTGAGAACACAAGATGGACAGAGACAGGCACCAGAGCCAAGACGAGAAGAAGGGCAACATACCTCTCCCTGCGGGGTGTGTGGAATTTCAACAAATACCTGGCACAGGCCTGCCAAAATAGGCAAAGGAGAGGGAGATTAATAGAAAGAGACACAGACGGGACAGAGACAAAATGCATTGGTCTGATGTCTTACTAACGGACGGTGAGTGCATAATAAATAGAAAACGGAACAAACAGATCCTGATGTGACAACGATGAAAATACAACACCAGGCATCTCTTCTCTAGGAAAATATGACAAATGGAACATGAAAAGTATTACTGCATTAACCCTAGAAGCAGTTTTTTTTCATCTCTTGATTTAAATTTAATTAGCTTCATTTTGTCATTAACCTTTTAATACTGTGTAAATGGCATTGTAACCACCTGGTTAAACTTTTGTCTATATACAACAAAGTGCCAAAACTTTCTTCAGTTAAAAAAAGATAAAACTGAAGTCATTGCATTTAGGAACTGAGATGAGGTTCTCAAGGTGAATACGTACCTTGGCTCTAGAGGTCAAACAACAAAAAATAGGGTCAGGAATCTTGGTGTGATTCTGGAGTCAGATCTGAATTTCAGTAGTCATGTCAAAGCATTAACTAAATCAGCGTACTGTCATCTCAAAACATTGCAAGAATTAGATGTTTTGTTTCAAGTGAGCACTTAGAGAAACTTGTTCATGCTTTTATCAGCAGCAGTAATGAACTCCTCACTGGCCTTGCCAAAAAGATAGTCGAACAGTTGCAGCTCATCCAGAACTCTGCTGCCAGGATTCTGACCAGAACCAGAAAATCAGAGCACATCACACCTGTCCTCGGGTCTTTACACTGGCTTCCAGTTACATTCAGAATACATTTTAAAGTATTACTACTTGTCTATAAATTACTAAATGGCCTAGGACCTCAATACATCACAGATACTGTATGCTCACTGAATACAAACCTAACAGATCACTCAGATCATTAGGATCAAATAAATTAGAGATTCCAAGGTTCAGTCAAAGCAGGGTGAATCGGTTTTAAGCTACTATGCCCCCATCCCCATTTATTTTCTTGTTTCTTTTATTCTTGTTTTGTAAAGCACTTTGAATTACCATTGTGTATGAAATGTGCTATATAAATAAACTTGCTTTAGCTTGCCTATATACTGTAGGTTATCAATCATCAAACAAACAAACTAAATTATTACATTTTGCTTAGAGTGTTGTCAGTGACACAACTTAATCACAAAAAGACAAACATTTGAATTAGAAATTTAAAAATAATGCATCAAAATTATACGATTTTTTAAAATCTCTGAATGTCATAATATATTCTGTTGTGTGTTTTACTGAGCAAAAAAATAGGATCCATAATTACCCATTTCTATCATGATCTCACAAAAATATAAAAATATAACTCAAAATTGCAACTGGTTAAAAAAATTAACTACTAGGCTGCCAGTAAATCTGAACAAATTGAGCTATAACTTAGGGTTATGATTAAGGTGCAAGATTAACACCAATAACTTTGAGGAATCGGGAAGTTCTCTTATTTATGTTTGTTGTATTATGTTATGTACGGGGTGGGCCCATTTATATGGATACACCTTAATAAAATGGGAATGGTTTCCTGAATACAGTTTCCTGAAAAGTTGATTGGTCGTTGTGGGTCAGTTGAATGGCCCCCAAGGTCTCCTGATCTGAGCCCCTTAGATTTTATCTTTGGGGTCATGAAGGCAATTGTCTATGTAATATTTTAAAATGTATCCATATAAATGGCCCACCCTGTATATCTGAATATATTTAACTCATTTAATATGCTACTCTTCTAAATCTTTTAGAGTAACTTCAAATAGAAGCAAGAAGAGGTTCATCTAAGTTGTTCTCTAAATATAATCAATATACATTCCTCATTTGTGGATCTGTGTTTGTTCTGTGATCTGTTGCCATTGTTGGCTTATATGACATTGTTGTCTTAAATGCTTGTGACGTTCTTCATTTGATATTCACTTTGCTAAACAACATTTGCACAGTGAAAGACAGCAATTTTGAATTTTCTTTCTGAATTGTTACCAAACCAAGTGATGCTTTCAGATTTTCAGATAAACATTCCCCTTTTCATTTCTTCATGAATTTCTCAACGAACTGAGCTATAACTTCTCATTTCAATAGGGTTTAGGGATTAAATATAGTACCGTAAGGTGCAAGATTAACACCAATAACTTTGAAGAACCGGGAAGTGTTCTTATTTATGTTTGTTATATGATGTTATATATATCTGAATATATTTAACATCTTCTTTTACATCTTTTAGAGTAACTTCAAACAGGAGCTAGAATGGGTTCATCTAAGTTGTTCTCTAAATATAATCAATATACAATCCTTGTCATTTGTGGATCTGTATTTGTTCTGTGATGTGATATGACATTGTTGTCTTAAATGCTTGTGACGTTCTTCATTTGTTAGTGACTTTGCTTAACAACATTTGCTCAGTAAACAAACACAATTTTCAGTTTTCTTTTCTGAACTTACCAAACCAAATGATGCTTTTAGATTTTCATGTAAACATTCCTTCTTTCATCCCTTCATAAATTTCTGAACAAATTGAGCTACAGTATAACTCTCATTTCAATAGGGTTTGTGATTAAACACCGATAACTTTGAGGAATCGGGAAGTGTTCTTGTTTATGTTTGTTATATGATGTTATATATTTGAATATATTTAACTCATTTAATATGCTACTCTTCTACGTCTTTTAGAGTAACTTCAAACAGGAGCAAGACGAGGTTCGTCTAAGTTGTTTTCTAAATATGATCAATATACAAACCTTGTCAATTGTGGATCTGTCTTTGTTATGTCTTTGTTCTGTGATCTGTTGCCATTGTTGGCTTATATTACATTGTTAATTTCTTGGCTAATATGACACTGTTCTTCATATGTTCTTCATTTGTTCACCCAATTTTCAATATCTTTTCTTTTCTGAATTGTTACCAAACCAAATGATGCTTCTAGATTTTCAGGTAAACATTCCCCCCTTCATCCCTTCATGAATTTCTGATTGAATTGAGCTATAACTCTCATTTCTTGCTGCTCGATGACATGAAGCTTGTAGATTAACATATTACATTTCATGGTGTGTGGTGGCCTTGATGCCTAAAGCTTAAGTGTAAGGTCTTGCCCTTCCCTGGGTGTCTCTCTTTACATCAAAGGGGTCATAACTACCAGACACAACTGCAGAGTCTCACAGAGACCCCCAGCTCAACCTGCCTCTGTGCGTTTTTAACTGTGCAGTTCAACTGCTCGGGGGTTTCTAACAAAAAACAATCAGATTATGGTACCTAGACATAAATAATCACAGTCCCTTTTAAATGGCTTTAAACCGCCCTTGTGCTTTGCTTACATTATGTTAATTAATTCTCCAAAGTCTTCGTCAGCCCATTGACAGATTGCCCACTTGTTTGACTTCTCCTTACAGCAGATTTAATTAAATGGGCGGACATTTTTGCATTTAACAAACTGCTCATTTCCCTGCAGACTGATTAGTGGAGTTCAAGATGAAATATTGATCCTCTATCTCTGGTGATGATGTTTATATTCACGTCACTTTCAGTAGTCCTCCGTAATAAAGACAAAGAACTGACATTCCTCCGATACGGTCTGTTTTAAGGTTTAATTGCATGTAAATTAAATGCATTGCAAATCTTTGGGCTTTTCTGCTGTGCTGTCATTGCCACTTATAAACAAGCAAACTTTGTAATTCAATTGTTTTCTTGTGTTCATTTTTTTTTTCTGTTTAGGAGTGGGAGGGTGTAAGGGATAATCCTTCACTATATATTTTACATATTCATAATATTGCTATATTAAATGAATCAGTGTTTTTACAAATAAATGGGTTGTGTGAATGTTTTCACTCACTCATAATTTTGTTCTTAAATTAATCTCTTGATTTGAACAACTATGCTGATTGAATAATTCACTGTTTACATAAAAAAACGCATATTTACCTACACTGTAAAAAATCCATTATTTTACTTTTTTTTCCGGCAGCTGGGGTGCCTAAAAAAAAAGAAGTAAAATAACGGGTGTTAAATTACAGACATTTACCGTAAAATAACAGACGCTAAATTACAGAAATTTAAGGATTTAAGGAAATTTCTGTAATTTAACATCTCTTATTTTCCAATAAATGTCTGTAATTTAACGACCATTATTTTACTTTTTTCTTTTTTGTAAAAAAAAAAACCCTGTAATTTTATGTTTTTTTTCTGGCAGAACATTTACCATAAAATAACAGCCGTTAAATTACAGAATTTTACCATAGAATAACGGCCGTTAAATTACAGAAATTTCTTTCAATTTAAAATGTATGTCTTTTACAGTAATTTTACAGTAAATGTCTGTAATTTAATGGCTGTTATTTTACGGGTTTTTTTCTGGCACCCCAGCTGCTGAAAAATAAACTGTAAAATTATGGACTTTTTTTTACAGTGTACTATATAGCAGGCAAAAAACAAAACAATAACAAAGATTAGGGCTGCACGGTGGTGCAGTGGGTAGCATGATCACCTCACAAAAAGAAGGTTGCTGGTTCGAGCCTCGGCTGGGTCAGTTGGCGTTTCTGTGTGGAGTTTGCATGTTTGCAGGCTGATTGAAACCTGATTTGAAGTGGTGCAAGCTGGTTAAAAATTGTGTCTGATTTGAGTTGCCGCTGATGCCACTGTCACAGATTACATTAAAGAATGGTTGATAGGGCTCCATGAGCAGCTGGTTGACTCCGTCAGTGCAGTTTCAACAGATGCAAGAGCTTTGATGACAACACTGCTATTTAACCACATGATGGGTTTATTATTAGACAACTTTAGTCAAACTAATGTCGTCTTTCAAAACAATCAATTAACTTTTTATGCAATACAATTATTAATCAATTAATCACGGCAGAGCGTAATACTGCAACTTATAGCTCAATGCAGCTGGAGTTTTTGGCCTTAAAATGGGCTATGGCAGAAAAATTCCGGGAGTATTTGCTAGGGCACCGTTGAATAGTACGGACTGATAATAATCCCCTGAGCCATTTGGCCACAGCCAAACTGGGGGCCATCGAGCAGCGGTGGGCAGCGGATTTGGCTGCTTTAGATTTTGAAGTCCAGTATCGCTCCGGTAGGTCAAATCAAAACGCTGATGCTCTGTCACGACTCCCAAAGGAAGGCTTGCCAGTAGTGGAGAACATGCATTCAGGAACTTGAGTTTCTGAGCTGTTGCAACATGCAGTGAATGTGGAACCATCAAGGTCTGCTACCTCCGGGGCCATCGAGGCCATGCCAAGCCGGTTGGAGTCTGAACTTGTGGGTCTCCAGGAGGAGGACCCTGTAATTGGGGAAGCCCTTAAGTTCCTTCGCCAAAGAAAAGGCCCAGGGCCTTAAGAGCAACAATTAATGCCTAAGGCGCTTGTGGTTCTGCTTCGGCAGTGGAACCGATTAGAGCTGCAGAACGGGTTGTTATATCGTCGCATCTACCGCCCCGATGGGGGTGAGGAGGTGCTGCAGCTCGTTTTGCCCATTCGGCTGCAAGCTGAAGTGTTGACCCAGCTCCATCTAAATCATGGACACCAGTTTACGGAGCATACCCTGGAACTGGTGCGGCAAAGATGTTATTGGCCTGGGATGTCCACCAATGTTGCTCACTGGGTTCAGAAATGTGAACGTTGTCAAATGGCCAAAGAGGTAGCACCAGTTGCCCGGAGCTACATGGGTTATTTACTGGCATCCAGCCCTAATGAGATTGTGGCCTTGGATTTTACAGTGCTCGAACCATCTCATTCAGTAATGGAGAATGTGCTTGTTATGACTGACATTTTTAGTAAGTTTACCATAGCGATTCCCACTCTAGATCAGAGAGCTGAAACGGTGGCCCGTGTTCTAGTGAATGAATGGTTCTTCAAATTTGGAATTCTTGGTCGGATTCATTCCGACCAGGGCCGCCAGTTTGAGGCACACCTGATTCACCAACTCTGTAGTCTTTATCAGGTGGGTAAGTCGCGTACCACTCCATACCATCCAGCAAGGAATGGGCAGTGCGAACGGTTCAACCGAACAATGCACAACCTCCAGCGGACTTTGCCCCCTGATAGGAAAAGAGATTGGGCTTCCTGTTTAGGCCAGCTATTGTTTTGCTACAATACTACTCCCCATTAGAGCACTGGGGAAACACCTTACCTTCTGAATTTCGGTAAAGAACCACGGCTACCAGTGGACTTCTCGCTAGCTCTGGTGCAGGAGCCGGAGACAGGGAGCATCCATCATTGGTTGGAAACTGCTGCCCAGGGCCGTAAGGCCCGGCATGACAAGCGAGTAAGGGAACAACCTCTGAAGGAGGGTCAGCTAGTTTACTTGCGTGAACGTGGATTTGTGGGTAGGAATAAGATCCAAGACCTGTGGAGTTCTCAGGCTTACCAGGTTGTTCAGGCTCCCCTGGATGGTGGGTCTGTTTATACAGTTGCCCCTGTCCAGGATTTAAGTAAGATCCACCGTGTTTACCGTGTTTCCCTAAAACCTTACATTCAGGAAATGCCGGCCTGCTCTGAACCCCCGGAGATCTCGACTGGGCTGCAAACTCCTAGTGTAATGGGGGACGGGGAGGAAGGAGTTTACCGATACATGAACCTCACCTGCAAGGGGGTGGTGCTCAACCTGTGGTGGTTCAACATCCTTGTTCATCTGTTGCAGAAGCACCCGATAGAGATTCCGAAGACAGTATGGTGGGTCAACCAACTATGTCAATGGGAGTGCCGCAGCGATCAACCCATCAAGGGGCAGGTCAGCATTCTAATCCTAACCACTTACCGTGGACTGTTGGCAATGGACTACCTCAAGTAGGCTCCCAGGCCATTTTAGGGTTATGCTCTATGCAGCCATGGTTTAGGCCATGGGTCTGATGTGAGTGAAGTTACACCTGTTGCGAGATTAGGGGTGTACCCGATTAATTTTGAAGCATATAAAACTGCGTTATGCTGAGCTCTAAACCATACGTCAGGGGGAACCTCGGGTGACGTTGTTCTGGCATGTCGTTTGGTCTGTGGACAGGTAGGAGCTGTTTGCTAGTGTGCATGACTGCTAATGGTTGGGCTGCATTTGTTGAGGCTTTCTGTATTTCCAGTGTGGACCAGGAGACTTGAGATTGTGCATGTAACCAAAGGAGCGCGTAATTGCGTTGAGCTTATAGTATCCGCAAAGGTACGTTTTCGCTATGTTTAACATGGTGTAAGTGTAATGTGAGCTCTAAAACCAACCTTGTTTCTTTGACAGCATTGCGGCTTTACTGAGCGCCTCGGTGTGCAGCAGGTTGTTTGGAGTGCTTGCGGTTGTTGTTATATCCGGGCACTGACGTACTTTCTGTCTCACGCTGCGTTCCCGTGGCTGAGTGACCCGTTGCGTGGCCTTTTTCGGAGCGGATGCCTTCCACCTTCAAGACTGGATGCCGTTGTGTACATGCTTACGCTTGATTGCTTGCATGTAAGTGTATCTGACGCCTCAACCGGCGTACATGCTCGAAACTGTTCCTGTTTAACTGTCTCTTTTTGGGGAGACACCGTGCGGCCGACCGCTGGATGATTGTTTACGTTGCAACACTTCTGTCGCAGCCACATGATCAGGGGGCATGACTGCGAGAAGTGAGTTTCTCTTTAGTTGAGCCTTTTGGGGCAGTGTTTTGTTTGCATTTTGTTTTCTTGTAAATATTTGTTTATTTTTGTTACTTTTCTATATATATCTTTTTTTGATGGTTATACTTTTTGTGATTTTTCTGTTTATGGTTTGCTGTTTTGTTTAGTGAGATGCAGCCGGCACTGTGTATATACAATGGTCCAGTGTATATAAATGTATACCTTACTGATGCTGCTTCCCACGCTCGTACTGTAGGTAGCGCTAACGAGCAACAAGTGTTTATTTTCATTTAAAACTGCTTGCTTGTTTCTATGATATTGTGGGGGATTATTTTTGATTTGTTTGTTTTCTTTGTAGTAATAGAATTGACTGTTGGCCATCTAGCTGCTGTAAGGACACTTGTTTTATTAAGGGTGAATGACGCCTTTTTAACTGTGTGTGTGTGCTTTATTCAGTTTTTAATATGGATTCTGTTTTCCTTCTCTTCCCAGAGCGGAGTCCCATGTAACTTTTCGTGTCCATTACTCGTATGATGGTGGAGGGTTTGTTGAATTGCAGTCGTCTACATTGTTTTTTTTTTTTGTTTTTTTTAAATGTAGTGCGTTTTTTTTTTTTTTTGTAGTGTCAATTTTCACGGGTGTTGCAGTGCTATGAATCAATAGCGGCGGGGGCTCTGGAGAAGGGGAGGACGGGCAGCCTGTGAGCTGAACTCACTGAAACTCTGAGCATCAAACTATTTTAATTGTGGTGTCCATTTATGGTGTTGCAAAGAATAAAGATTGTTACCTTGCATTGATTCGGAGTCCTGGCCTCTGTCTCACCGAACCTGAGTAGTCTTTTGTTAAAGTTTTGGATCTCTGGTCCCTTTTATACCAGGGTGGCGTAGTCTGTTTATTCTTTTATATTTGTAAAGTGTATAATTAGATGTCTTTCTAAAAATCAATCCCCCACCGCCCGGTCACATATACATGACTATATTTATTTTTAAAATATGTTTTATGCATACCAGGCCAGTAGATGACAATATCATGTTACAGTCCTGTGCTCTTATAGTTATTTTGGTTGTCAAGTTCTCACATGCCTAAAGTTAACATGTAATATGCATGTGCATGACATCATTGTTTTGTAGATTGCACAGAAAGCAGTTTCAAAATGTGAGACTGTCATGTATGCATGTATGTATTCATATATACATATACAGTGCTCAGCATAATTGAGTACACCCCATTTAGAAAATAAATATTTCTATCCATTGAATATGGGCAAGGTATGTCACCAAACATATAAAAAATTGAAAGATGATAGTTAAATTTAAGCAAAATATTGCACCAAAAAAAAAAAAAAAAAAATATATATATATATATATCAGAATCAGAAAGAGCTTTATTGCCAGGTATGTTCACACATACGAAGAATTTGTTAAATATATATATATACACACACACACACACACAACCTACAAAATTTCAACTAAATTTTTCTATTTTTTTTTTTGCTTCTCTTTATTTTTCCTCTTTTTAAATTTGCATTTACACATTTTTCTGTAACATAAATTTGAGTGTACTCGTTTTTGGAGCGTTTTTGTAAGTTATTTTGTTAGATAAGCTCCAGATTTGGCTTCAGTACTGACTAATGTAATATATATGCACAAATACAATATAATATTGTATAGCTTCAGGGGCGATTTTAGGATTTTCATTTTAGGGGGTTCAGCTCCTTATAAGGTAAAAAAATGTTATATATATATATATATATATATATATATATATATATATATATATATATATATATATATATATATATATATAGCCTAATATTACATTTATGAGACATAATTTAATAGTAATACACTTAAAAATGTCTGTTTAACATGGGTTGTATACTAGTATTCCACTGTATTACATAGATACAGTGGAACCTGTTTACTGTTGTAAAAACCACTTTCTATACTCAAGTGCATTTTTTGTTTCCATGTAGGCTATTAAATAAATAAGCTGCCACTTTCTAATTAAATCACACACATATAAATATATATTTTTAAACTTACTAATTCACATATTTCATGATCTGAATGATAATAATAAATAAGAAGTTTTTTTTTAATACTAGACAACACTTGATGTTTCTATCTCTGTCAGTGACTCAGTGACAGTTAAAACAAGTACATTCTCTAAGTGGTTCTGTCCCTGTGTTTAATCCTTTCTGTGCAAGACTGTATGGTATAGTTAATGTCACACAAACTGTGAAGTGTTTAATATTGGTAGTTCATTTTATAATAAAAATAGCGAAATGTTCGTTAAGAGTTACATTTTTCGCTGGAGGAAACAGCTGTGCTGATGAGTAGAAACAATTTCAACTCCAAACTTCAAATTGTGTTAATTTGGAGTGACTCCTACAGCAAGAACAAAAAGTAAACTCTGTGAATCTGACTGTCAGTTCAGCGTTTTATAGATCTGGCAACCCAGTGCACATCCAGTGGATCCAGTGGAGATTGGCTTTTGTTCAGTTGGATGTTTGTTTTATACCACAAGCACATGAACATGTGTTGAAAGGTAAATTTTCATGACATTAACCAAACATGCTTTCTCAGAGCTGATACGGAAAATATGCACAATACTTTATTATGCTGAAATGTTTAAGTTCAATATTATTAAGTTATTTTTTAAATCATATCTCCACTCTCTCATACATACAAAGACATACATTAATAGCTGAACTGAGTTTGTGAGTGACCATGCCACATATCTCCAATAGTATCTAGATGCAGACTTGGAAATGTGCAGGGAGACTCTGGTAAAGCTACATTATGCAAAAACAAGTCAAAATATTGTCAGATTTATTAGGCTGTACAAAAATAAATAAATGAATAAATAACAGTGCATGATTATATGATAAATGGGACATCAAAGCTGTGAATAAACATTGCTATTAAGGCCATTTCATCTAATAAAACCAAAAAAACAGTTCCATTTTATTGTGAAACCACACATTCTTTTACTTTTAGAGGAACATTCATTCCCCTTTAAGGCAGTCACGGCATAACCATGTCCAGGTGAGTTTGCTTTTTTATTTTTATATAACAAGACACTTTTTCACAGTGAACCGTGTTAGCTGTCAAAATTTATACTGGTTCAGCAAGTAGCCACCCTCTTTGAAGGAAAACAGTATGTTCAGTCTTTACACAAAGAAAATAGAAAGAGCTTGTTCTGTCTGATAAAATAGAAAGATTCTGCCCTCTAGTGGTTCATATAACATTATCTGTAACTGTCAATATAAATGAGGCTGACTTTTGGTATTATTTATATCAATTAAGTTGGTATATGTGGTTGAATGATTTTCAAATATGATCACAAAAAAGTATACTTTTTTCAAATAATCCAAACCCTCCACATAATAATGGTAATTTATGCCTGTAAAACACAATCCACTCTATAATCAAAACAGTTGACCATAAACAAGTATGTTAGTCATACATACAGTATTACAGGATTTTCTATAGCCAATCACTTCTCTTCTCTATCAGCTTGTATGTCTCTATCAGCATTTCTCTCTCTCTTTCCGTGCCTGGAGAGCATTTTCCATCGATCAATCTCAATCTTTTTTTACTTTTACTTTTTCCCTTTTTGCTTCGTCCAAGCTAAAACAGGGAGCACTTCATTTCAAAATTAATTCTCTATTTTTGTTTCCGCGTACTCTTTTATATTTGTGTGTATTGCGTTGCGTTGTACTAATGTCTGCCATATCGACTTTTTTATAAGCTAATTGCACTGTTTTGTAATGACGAAACATGGCAATTTGACGTAATGCAACATTGCCACGCCAAACCATTCAAATTTGTATTACATTTGCCATGAAACGATCAAATAAAAAGGAAGAGTTAAAGTAAAAGGATGCAGAGGGGGAGAGGATGCAGTTATCACTGAGTTTCCCTGCCTGCTGGTGAGCGCGCGTGGAGCAGAGCACGCGCCCACGCAACACTTTTACGCGCCGCAAAGCTTTTTAATGTGACGCATCCTTAGACAAGAGACGATTTGTATTTGACTTCCTTTTTAATATTAATTGAAACGAAAACATTTTTTTGGAAGAGCATGGACATGGAATAGACATCACGCTTATGCGGAATATATTTTGATGGCATTTGTGCACGAGCGGTAAGTGTTATTTTTGTTCTTCAAACTTAAGATTCGACTTTCAGTGCCTTCCTTAATTATTGAAATAATATTTGATTATATTATATAGTGGTGGGTCGACATTTAGTTCTTTAAATCGAAGTAAAGTCGATGTTTGGTAACAGGTGAATTAAAAAAAGCATTTCACAATGGATTTATTTTGGTATGCTTTTGGGGTGTTTGTTAGAGCACAAAATATTGCAGTGTTAAAACTGGTTAAAACTCGTTTCCGAGTTGACCTGGACCCGGTCAAGGTGAAGGGCATTTTCATCATCAGGCCTCATTCACGTCATCTGATAGCCTATCAGCAAAACAAGTTTGGATAACTTATAATAACTTTCATGGATTATATAAAAATATTGTAGTTGCTTGCTCTAATAAGAATTTTAATCCATGAACATCAACAACTAACTAAATAAATAAACAAACAATAGATATTGGAGATTGGCATGCATTCAAATATGATATATAATAATGCAATAATAAATAATGATAAATACTTATCTATTAATGCATTAAAAAGCTGTACTTTTGACATTATTAGTTAACACAAACTAACAATTGAGCATTATTTAACACGAAAAAAGATAAATAAAATAAATGCTCTCATTATATTGGTAGTCGTTATTATTAGCTAACAAATGGAACTGCATTGTAAAGTATAGCAAATATAACTATGTCTGATGAATGTAAAATCTAGACCTGTACACTGAAACATGTTTTGGTTTTTAAAAATTAGAAGTTGCAGAAGTTCATATTCATTCATTTCATTTTCTTTTCGGCTTAGTCCCTTTAAGTGGCAAAGTTGCAAAATAAATAATATATACAAGTAAATGTTTTACTAATTATTACAACCAGTATTTGGGTATACCACAGGATTGAACATGAACAGTAGAAACACAGAATTAAACAATTTGTTTTTCATTAACTACATATTTGAAAAATCACATTTAAATTGTAGATGATATACAGTACTCTTTATTATGTTTTTGTTGTGTTTTTCTACAAAGAACAAACTTAAATATAAAATATTTAAATATAAATACATGCACGAGCATATTAGTAAACCACCCAAAATCACACAATTTCAATCTTTCTTGATTTAAGATCAATATAATTGTCCTTCTTCAGTGCCACTGCAAAGAGGATTTTCATTTCATTTCTCTCTGCTTCATCTGCTGCTGTTTACAATATTATCAGTTTGTAACTGAGTGAGATTATCTTCAAGGTCATTAGTATTACGAATCAGTGCTTTCTTTCTTTTTTGGACTTCTATCAGGAGAGAAAAGTTTTTCTGTTAAAAATGATGATATAGCAACATCACGATTTCTTCCATTAGAAGAATTGGTGCTTGAGGATATGTTATGATGTGAAAATGAACACTTAAAGCTAAACGCTTTCCGACTAAAGGATTAGCTCTTCATCTCCTATCCTCCTCTTTAATATGATAAGATGGAGACAGAATCTGAAACTGATAGCGCGAGAGAGTGATCTTCTTTTTCCTATTTAATCTATCTAAAATGATTATTTTATAGCAGATAGTTATTACTGTATGTATTAAATTAACTTTTGATGATTCACATTGATCAAGTCTTTGATATGATGTGTCTATGAACTATTTTATTTTATTTTTTTGTGAAAGCTCTTGATAGAAACAGATCGAAGAAATAAGAATTAGATGAAAAGATTTATGCGTTAATTCAGACCAACGATTAATCTCTTAGAATGCAAGAGGCAGAGCTGTAGGAGGTAACAGAGAAAATTAAAGCAGAGATTTTTAAGATGAAGAACATTGGGGGGAAAATATTTCCATCAAAACTTGCTTGAGGAAAGAATATAAGATAGATATGTTGACATGATTTTATTCGTTAGAAAACACATAATCAGATCTATATGCAATGATTATATGCTACAACAGTTTGTTACGGTCCTTGAATTTCCCTCTGCTTGTCTGTGTTTGACCAGTCTAGACAGTTAGTATATTGTAGGCATATTTCATTTATTTATTTATTTATTTATTTTTGACAGCAGAGGGATAATAGTTAGTCTTTTTATGACCACTTGATAATTTGGTCACTTTTCATGTCTTCAACAATTTGTTCATTAGCACCGATTTGGTGCATTTCATATACAGACAATATATATACAATATAGTTACTTGCAATGCTGTGTGATTTATTCAATGATCATTTCTTTTTTATTGAAATTTTGTGTAAAAATGTACACTTGCCATGCTGTGGGTATGAATATATATCAATATATCTCAATTTGATACTCCACACAATCTTAATCTAACATTTCTATGATTCAGCCAAATGTATTTTCAAGAACCTGTTGTTTTCTATTTGGTTGCTAAGCAATGCAGACAGACTCTAAAAGCCGTTGAAAGAGTCAGCTTACTGTATCGTCAATTCTGTCTTCATGTTCTACATTGCATAATGACTTATTCGTGGCGTGGCCCTATTATGTTTTTTGTTGTTGATTTTTTAATTTGATGTAATGTAAATCTTGAAAGACTTAAAGTTTCAGCTCACAATACCTTACAGATCATTTTATTATACCATTCTGTAAATCCATCTTTTTGGGTGGAAGCAAAACATGCTAGTTGCAATATGAGTCTCTTTAAATGCAAATGAGCTGCTGCTCCCCTCCCCCTTTTCAGAAGTGGGTGGTGTCTTTATAACTTATGCATTCCTTTCTCCAGCTTCAGCGAGCAAAATATTTGAATGCAATATAAAGCATTGACTTTTTAAACTCCCGAATGTTTTTTAAGTGAATATACAGAAAGTGTGTACACAGTATTAAGTTAATTCTCATTCACTTTAAAAAAAAAACGCTAAAGGTTAGGTTAAAAGCACAATAAAATACACAAGATCACAATGTTAATTACATCTTTAAATGTAAAGAGTAAAAAAAGAAATTGCATATGTATCAGAAAATTAGATCTGTGGATTGAAATAGCACACTAGTGCAACACAACCAGGACTGTCCTGCTAGGCATGGCTTGGAAAGGAATTATTTTACTGTATATTTTTATATTATTTATAACAATTTGACATGTACTTATCCATAGG
Organism: Danio kyathit; assembly: GCA_903798195.1. Classification (NCBI taxonomy): domain Eukaryota; kingdom Metazoa; phylum Chordata; class Actinopteri; order Cypriniformes; family Danionidae; genus Danio; species Danio kyathit. Next base: position 19,690,249 of record LR812534.1, on the reverse strand, counting down.
TATTTGGAGTGGACTTTGTGCTTTGTTACTATTGCAGATATTTACACTCTCAAACATCAATGTAACACAGTTGAAAGTGTAAAAAATGCATAAGTGAATCCCTTTCATTAAATTTATCTACTAAAAATGTTGTCCTGAAAGTGATTTCAACAGATATTTTCTTCTGTCTTTATCATATAAAACAATTTCATAAACTGCAAGTATTTAAACTTAAAAGATATACACAAAGGATAATAAAGAACTATAATTAAATTTTAGCAAGACTCAGACCACAGCAATATCACTGTAACTCATCGGAAGCATTTTTTTCATGCGATGAATTGCTTCTTGGGTCTGTTGGCATTGGGGATGGGCAATACAATTTTTTTTTATTTGCAATCACACCAATACGTTTTATTACAACTTCGATATACTGTTAATAAACTTTTAATACTTCTACAGATACTTTCTCAAAAGTTGTAGGTATTTAAAAAGATTATTATGCCTATAGGCATTTTCTTAAAAGCAATATTGTGGAACAGCAATGTTCAGAAGCCCACAAAAGCTTTTAAATTAGATTATTTTGCTTAACCCATTCACAGATAATATTGCTTGTTTTAAGGAAAAACTCACTTCATTTTGACATTCTACTTGTCTAGAAAATTTTTCTTGATTTAAGATTTTAAAAAAAAATTTGTACTAGAAACATGAGCTCTAAGCATTTTTGACAGTGTGTTAACTGGGGCGTAATTGTAGCGCGCGTATAATATAGAGAATATTATCAAAAACTAATGTGGATGCTTATATAGTTATCATTTTGATTATCTTTAGGGCCCTACCATTCACCTGGCGCAATAAGTGCAAGTCGTGTTTGGCGCAATTTGTTACTATTTTCAGACCAGCGCAACCCTAATTTTCACAATTTTCTTGTTGAAATATGCATGAGCATCCCTGGAAAAGAAGGCAGCATATTGTGCTCCAAAATCTTTATGTACTTTTCAGCATTAATGGTGCCATCACAGAAGTGCAAGTTACATTTACCAAGGGCACTGACACAATCACATACCATGACAAACCCTAGTTTTGGACTTGGTAGCAGTCTGGATGATCGTTTTCTTCTTTGGCTTGGAGCACACGGTGTCCATTTCTCCCCAAAATACCTGAAATACTAATTCATCTGACCACAGTTAAGTATATGTTTCAACTGTGTGATGGTCCATCTCAGACACCTCCGAACCCAGAGAAGTCAACCATGCTTCTGGACACTGTTAACATAGGGCTTTCTTTTGGTGGAGTACAGTTTAAATTGGCATTTGTGGATGTGACTATGTATTGTGGTACTTGACAAAGATTTGCCAAAGTAGTCCTGAGCCCATGTGGTGATATAGTTTATAGATGAATGACAATTGTTTATGCACTGCCGCTGGCTGATCGAAGATCACAGTTGTTCAGCCTAGGCTTGTACTCTTGTCCTTTATGCACTGAAATTCCTCCAGATTCCTTAAATCTTTTAATTATGTTACTGTTGAACGTGAAATATCCAAATGTCCGATCTTTTTTTGAGGAACATTGTTTTTTAACATTTCAATAATTTTCTCACGTATTTGTTGGCAAACTGGCCCATCTTTGCTCCTAAAGGATTAGACTTTTGTTGGATGTTTCTTTTTTTCCAAATTATAATTACAATCACCTTTTGACATCACCTGTTTCAAATCACATCATTATTTAACCAATTGACCTGATTACTAGCCCTAAACTGCTCCTGTCCCAACCTTTTTTGGAATGAGTTGCATTTCTGAATGACAGGATGTATGTTTACAATTAAAATGAAGTTGACCAGACAAAACAATACAAGTCAATGTAAATTTGCAAATCACTAGTCTTTTTTTTAATTTGTGTTTTCATTACTGTCCCAACTTTCTTCTGATTTGGGGTTGTATAATGACTATACACACTGTATATAGACTATATTTAAATAGAAAGTTTATATTTCTTTCATTCAAAATTTGTGCTGCACAATAGTGAGAATATTGAGCTGTTTAATAAATTTAATCATGAATCGAATTGAAATCGCAAGAGCAGCCAGAAAAAAAACCCAAGTGCCATTTAAGTGGCATTTTGCACAGCCTGTGTTTCCTTCCCTGATCAACCTGTGTTCATGTTCTGTTCTGTTCTGTCCACCATGTAATTCCCTCATTAACTTAACATGCACAAGCTTGCTCTTATCATAATGAATGTGTGATAAACATACTCATACACTTTTGTTAGTTCTATGATAAGGCATGAAGTTGTCATGAGTTGTAAGTAGCTTTGACAAAAACTAGTGGTTCAGAACCAAGTTGAATGATTTTATTACCCATTACAAAAGGGTTAAAAAAGGTCTGTAGTAGCCTATCCACATTTTTCCTACCCCCATAAACTTTATGTTAATAAAAGTGCCTACCATTAAACTGTAAACAATCAGAAAAGTGTAAAAAAAAAACTAAAACTAGGTACAATGAGGTGGCATCATTCTCCTGACAGTTTATACATCCATTATTTAAAGGCAACTTATTAGAATTACCAATTTCAACACACCATGAATAACCACTTAAAACGTGAAAAAAAAAATCATACTGGAGTAATATTGTGGACATGCTGAATATTACATTACTGTAGGGAATAAAAAGAGAAAATAATCTGGAGGAACAAAACACAGTGAACTCAAAAGAGCTTTTGCCACAGATATGCTTGTGATACTAATGCCACATTAAATAAGAGTAATGTTATTTTCATGATGGATAAAAATAGTCAAACACACCTTTCACTTAGTTTTTACAATGTATATGGATTATTTGTTTCTCAGCCTTATTGTTTGATATGATTTGTTTCAGTTTTTGTTTTAATGGAAATTCCCCAGACATATACTAATCTACAATTTGCAATCTATAAATTGAAACGCAATAGCTATGTGAAGGAAAAGGTGAATAGGATAGAAATTGGTTCACTTAGCAAAAATCTTGTACTAATAAATCAGATGTTGTAAGTTCTGCCAGTGCTGACCAATCTACAGCAACAACAGGCAGTTTCATACAAATTCAGCACTCCCACATATATCTAAGGTAATACAACACTTTAGAAGCTCTTGGGGTTCAAGTGTTGCTGCCTCAGCAGCAACAGACTACAGTGTGGAAATCATGGAGAAGCGAAGTGAACGAGGAGCATGATATTGTGTGCCGGAGAGAGTTTGAGAGGATGAAGGATGTGGTATAAAAAAATATGAAAAAACACAGGAATTAAAATTATGTTTAAATACCTCTATTACAATCTAAGAGTATTCCAGGTTTTCAAAGTCAGTTAACAGGATGTAGACATACTGTAATATTGCTTTACACACACACATAAATACAAACACAAATATTACCTTCCATGCAATGTTTTGCTCTTCATGAATGTAAAATTTAAAGATTGCAGTGCATGACAAATAAAGTTATTGTCTTTTAAACATTTGAATGTGGACTGAAATTAATAGTTTCTTTTCCATGATTGGTTCAAGAATTCCAGCCTGTCCTTTTTATTGGCTACTGTAAACAACGTCTACTTTGACCCTCTTCAAAGATTGGAATGGGTCTATGCTGTTCACATGATGTTGAGAATCCTTCATTCATTCATTCATTTTTTTTTCGGCTCAGTCCCTTTATTAATTTGGGGTCGCCACAGCAGAATGAACCGCCAACTTATCCAGCACGTTTTTACGCAATGGATGCCCTTCCAGCCGCAACCCATCTCTGGGAAACATCCACACACACTCATTCACACTCATACATTACAGACAATTTAGCCTACCCAATTCACCTGTACCGCATGTCTTTGGACTGGGGGAAACTGGAGCATAGTGGTTAATCAATTATGCATAGCATAATAATTAATCAATTTAGTATGTGTGAAAGTATGTGTGAAACAGGAGTGAAATGACAGTCTCTGTGATTTATTAACTTATTACGGTAGGTTGGCTACAGACACTGACGTTGGTCTGCACATGCGTGCTGCCATTACGTGGTTGTCGTGGTGAGGTGACCATGGGGCTTAGAGCTGAAGATCTTTGTCCGAACCCCACGGGACTCGACGGGTTCGGGTTTAATTTCTATCATTTTAGTCGGGGTTTGTTGAGGTCTTAAAAAGCATTCAATTTTACTTTTAAAATGGTGCAAGAACCCTGACTACCTACTGCGCCACTGCGTCGCCATGATGTTGAGAATCATTAATGGTCAAAACAGAAATTGAAAATACACATATATTTGGATACTTCAAAACAAACAAACATTCAGTATATGAAAAGCTTACGTACAATAATATGAAATGCAGACTGATAACATCTCAGGTTACATATGCTAACCCAGTTCTTTGAGACGGAATAATTCCTTACATTTATATAGCACTTTTGCTGGACACTCAAAGTGCTTTACACATTGGGGGGAATCTCCTCATCCACCTCCATTGTGCAGCATCCACCTGGATGACGTAACGGCAGTCATATTGTGCCAGACCGCACACCACACACCAGCTGATTAGTGGAGAGGAGACAGAGTGATGAAGCCAATTATGATATGGTGATGGTTAGGAGGCCATGATGGACAGAGGCCAGTGGGCAAATTTAAACCACTACTCTTTTTTGAAGGACATCCTGGGATTTATAACAACCACAGAGAGTCAGGACCTCAGTTTAACATCTCATCCAAAAGACAGTGCTCTCTGAGCAGTATAGAGTCCCCATCGTTATACTGGGGCATTAGGACCCACACAGACCGCAGGTTGAGCACCCCCTGCTGGCCTCACTAACACCATTTCCAGTAGCAACCTAGCTTTTCCATCCTAGCCCTGCTTAGCTTCAGTGGACAACCATGTGAGAGTTGCAGAGAGCTAGCTGCCGGAATGACGTGTTGTGTCCGCTGAGGACCGCTCCCTAACGCATGCAAGAAGCATTCATTTCTAAAATTTTCAACTAACAAGGAGTATCCAGCTCACAGCACTGAGCCTTGAGACAAGAGCCAAGTATTCTTCTACATGTCTAGAACCCACAGACACCTTTATCATGCAAAATGGATTTCCCCTCAGGAAGAACTCACTGGTTGTGGGTTGTGTGGTGTGACATTGGGATAAGGGTGGCACGTGTGAGGTGACTTTACTGGGCTGAATAGAAGAACTTTATAAATGTATGCTTTACTCCTGAAAGCAAACCTTAGAATATTCCTAATTTTTCTAATTCTTAGCTTTTAGACTAGATTAAGCATTCTGAACCTGCAAGTCTTTAGGCTCCAGTTCAACTGCTTTAAACCTAGAATGCAGCAGGGACAGTAGATGAGTACCCTGCTAACATCAAGGAGGGTTCTGCAATGATGGTTCACTCTGAATCACTGCCATCGAGTGAATGATTTGATCGTCTGGAATTGATTCTCCCCAGTATGTCATTGTGGTTGCAATCCATCCACACTACGCTGGAGTTTTCGTGCCCCGAAAACGGAGCGTTTTGGAAACGCTGGAGAGGCCAGTTTCATTCTAAAACGCTGCTGCTCCGTCTCAGTGTAGATGGGGGAAAACGGAGACATCTGAAAATGGAGGCGGGGCTGCAGACATTCGCCTATCTGATTGGGGCTTTTTTCTCAATATTAAGTAGCCTTCACACAGTTCAGTCCTGCATCCTCTCTGTTCAGACTTCGCAAGTTTGATATAGAAAACAAACTCCCGAGTGTGTACTTTATAAAGTCATTCACATCACCCTGGCTATGCTGTTTCACTATCTTGACAATAAAATGAAAACATGATGTGAGGAAGTGCCTATTTTGATTTTGATATTAACCTAACAGAGACTAAAAATGTTGAGGCGTCGTGTAGCTGCATGATATGATCGTCATCTTCATGCATATTTATAACAAAACGGAGTCTATAACATTACTGCCTCCTTTCATATTCATTGAAAATACAGCAGTGTCCGTCCCAATAGAAGCTGAATCTACATTAAATTATGCTGCAGCAGTGTCTGCCTCAACAGGAGCTGCATCCCTGCCACAGCAATATCTGCTCCTACAGGAGCAGCATCTACATTGAATCACTGCTGCAGCACTGTCCGCTTAGACAAGGGCCTCATCTTTGTTGAATCACTGCCACAGCACTGTCCGCTCCGACAGGGGCTGCATCTACATTAAATCACTGCTGAAGCAATGTCTGCTCCCACAGGAACTGCATTTACATCGTTTCACTTCAGCAGCAGTATCCGCTTCTGCCAGATCTCTTTCTCCCTCCTTAACAACATGGTTCGACACCCTTTCAAATTTTTTAATCTAGCAAATTTTGGGAGGTTTACAAAATCTGTCTGGTCACTGTCCTGCCCTAAATTGCTTTTTTAAGAAGCGTTATGAGGCCGGGAAACTGCGCACTCTGTCCCCTATCTCTCTCTCTTGACAAGGGGAATAACACAAGGTAGTCCTCTCCTCGGACAGCTTGCCAAATATGCATATTCTATTCATTCAAATACCTGTAACTGTGAACTTGTGAAGTGTTTTATTTCCGGGCTTTTATTTAAAAAAATGACCGTTTTCTCTGGGTTACATCTCGGTCACTTGAGTGCCAAAATTTAACCCCAAAGCTAGTAAAATGAGTAAGAAACAGATGTCTTTGGAAAGTTTCTTTGAGGGCAATAGGCCCAGTTGAGTCACATGACAAGAACTGACCAATTAGCTTCATATTTTATATGGAATAGACACATTTCGGTAGACTAATTATCTTAGACAAACACTGCAGTGCTTTTTAATTTTCTCCATAAGTAAAACAGGTATCTGTGTTGCAGCAATGTTTTGTCACCATATCATCTTCTGATGGTCACCTAGCAATCTACGTAGCAATCAACCCCCTACACCACCCCCACAGACACCTGCATCGCGAAATGCAGAATTTTTAGTTTTTTTCCGCATACGGGGTCCAGTATCAAATTCCATTAAAACAACACTCTTACAGCAGTTCATACTCGCATCCAATATCTTGTTTGTCAGTGGGGGCATGCATGAAATATTCCTGAATTAAAGTGAAAATGCCAAACTGCAGTTAAACTTGACAAATTAAAAATGAAACGCCCGAAATTACATGAAACTTCAGAGGAATTGTTGATAGGGTGGTGATGCAATGGCGTTAATTAAACTATGTGTTATAACATGTAAAACGGGATCATGAAAGGAACATTCAAAAACAACTCATGTAAACACCTTAATCATACTATTGTCTTTAGATAATCATATTATTGTCTTTAGTGAATTTAGATTAAGGCAAATAATTCAATTACTGATGTCCATGTAGACTTAGTCAATGACAGATAACATAATAACTCGACTTCAGAATTATGAATAGCTGTATTCAGATGTAATAGCTTTACTGTGCATTAGCAACCAGTACATATTTAAAGTCTATTCAAGTCCACCATTTCAAGTCTATACAAAATTTAGAATTTTAATTTAGGGCTACACAGAGGCCTAATATTATTATTGTTAATCTTACCATATGTTTGAGATATAACAATAACAGCCTACCCATTAACCTTTATTTTACATCTACAGAATTGTGAGAAAATCAAGATCTTTATTTTAAGCAAAAAAAATTGTTTCTCATTTTAGCCAGAATTGTGCAGCCCTAATATCAAATAAATTGGAGTAGGACAATGAAACTGAAATGTCTGGTTTTAGACCACAATAATTCATTAGTATAGTGTAGGGCCTCCTTTTGCGGCCAATAAAGCATCAGTTCAGCTTGGGAATGACAGGTACAAGTCCTGCACAGTGGCCAGTAGGGATTTTGAGCCATTGTTCTTGCAGAATCTGTCAGAATGATGGCCAGGTCACTACGCGATGCTGGTGGAAGTAAACGTTTCCTGATGCGTTCACCAAAAAACCCAAAAGTGTCACACCCACGGCTCATTCCTGCAGTTCCAATCACTGCTTTCCTTCACCAGCCACCTCTCACAAATTCCGCGAACAATTACCTGCATACTAATCACCTGCACCTGTACCCGCAATCACCGGACACTATAAAAACCCATCTCATTCTCACACTCATCAGCCGGTATCAAAGTCAGATGGTTTACTTCGCCTTCTCTCCTTCCTCAATTCCTCTTCTTTCATGAATGTCTCCATTTTGCCTTCGAATGCATAGACAACTGAATAAGGGAAGTGACTAAGCTATTCTGGTGTTTAACTGAAGATCTGTTGTTAACCTGATGGACTGTGTGTGAGATCACTCACGTTCTGATGCTCCCCAAAACGAACTATGTGTGAGATCGCTCGCCCTCAGATGTTTACCTTGTGAACTGTTGATGAGATCGCTAACATCTTCCACAGCACTCTCCTGCTTCATCACTCCATCCTGGTCTTCCTTGTGTGCCAGCTTGACTTTGCTGCATAATATTTAGATCTAGTGACTGTGCAGACCATAGGAGATATCAATTTTACTTTACCAACTCTGTCACTCTGTCACCAATCTTGCTGTGTGTATTGGGGCATTATTATCCTGATACATGGTATCGTTTTCAGGATACAATGTTTGAACCATTGGGTACACATGGTCATCACCCATCTAGCACAAGTATTGGGCCTAGGGAATGCCATGATATTGCAGCCCAAACCATCACTAATCTATGCTTCACTCTGGGCATACAGCGGTCTGGGTGGTAATCTTCCTTGGGGCTTCTCCACACCATAACTCTCCCGGTATGTGAAAGACAGTGAAGATGGATTATTGGAGAACATTACATGTTGCACACTGTCCACAGACCAAGATTTTCGCTGCTGTCACCTTTGAAACTATCATCTGGCATTGGCACGAGTGACCAATCGTTTGCCTTTAGCATCCCAGCTATGTATATTGACCCTGTGGAGCTCCCAATGAACAGTTTTGGTGGAAACAGGAGAGTTGAGGTGCATTCGTTAGAAACCTCCAACAGAAAATCGGCCAGTGTTTCAGTTTTATTGCCCAACCCCTGTTCATTCAAGTATCTGTGTGAAAACATCTGTCTACTATCGTTGCAAATTCCATTTTTCTTTTGATATTTGCCTCCAGTTTATCTGGAACTGATGATTTTGTTGTTTTTGGCTCATTGAATAGAATGGTGCTTTATTAGCAAATATTTCAGTTTCATGCATAAATCAAATTTAAACATTTGGATGGAAACCTAACAATCAATATCTTCAACAGATACCACTAAATATCATGAAAGATGTTTTGAGTCCGCATTGTCCATCCCTAGGTTATGCTCACACTCAGGGGTGCTGCAAGTGGGGGGAAAAGGGAAAAGAGTGACCGAGTGCATAGGGCCCTGGCAATTTAGCAGGCTCATTCTGAAAACTTAGCCCTATAGACATTTCTGGAGATTGCGAATTATGTAGCCAGAGCTACATATAGCTGCATTTAATTTTTTAAATGAATGCCATGGGGCAGTATGATGCCGTTCCTTTTTTCGCTTACCAGCTGACTGCTTACTTCTGTATGGACGACTTTTCCACTGTTACCAGTTTGTCCGGTAGCTCGACATGTATGTTGCCGGACTTGAGACGCAGAGCGGAGTTGACCACGGCAACAGGGATTGATTCTGGTGAAGAATGGTTCCAGAAAGCAGGTAACACAAAAGCAAAAGCTAAAAAATAAAATAAACAAGTAAATAACAGGGTGAGAATGTGGTAAAAATCAGGGGGCTTTTCTTTTTCTGGATTTCCAACACCGCGGTTGAGTTGTTAATGAAGTTTCGGGCACTTCTCTTGTGTGAAGATGGATTATTGGAGAACATTACATGTTGCACACTGTCCACAGACCAAGATTTTCGCTGCTGTCACCTTTGAAACTATCATCTGGCATTGGCACGAGTGACCAATCGTTTGCCTTTAGCATCCCAGCTATGTATATTGACCCTGTGGAGCTCCCAATGAACAGTTTTGGTGGAAACAGGAGAGTTGAGGTGCATTCGTTAGAAACCTCCAACAGAAAATCGGCCAGTGTTTCAGTTTTATTGCCCAACCCCTGTTCATTCAAGTATCTGTGTGAAAACATCTGTCTACTATCGTTGCAAATTCCATTTTTCTTTTTGATATTTGCCTCCAGTTTATCTGGAACTGATGATTTTGTTGTTTTTGGCTCATTGAATAGAATGGTGCTTTATTAGCAAATATTTCAGTTTCATGCATAAATCAAATTTAAACATTTGGATGGAAACCTAACAATCAATATCTTCAACAGATACCACTAAATATCATGAAAGATGTTTTGAGTCCGCATTGTCCATCCCTAGGTTATGCTCACACTCAGGGGTGCTGCAAGTGGGGGGAAAAGGGAAAAGAGTGACCGAGTGCATAGGTGCCGTTCCTTTTTTCGCTTACCAGCTGACTGCTTACTTCTGTATGGACGACTTTTCCACTGTTACCAGTTTGTCCGGTAGCTCGACATGTATGTTGCCGGACTTGAGACGCAGAGCGGAGTTGACCACGGCAACAGGGATTGATTCTGGTGAAGAATGGTTCCAGAAAGCAGGTAACACAAAAGCAAAAGCTAAAAAATAAAATAAACAAGTAAATAACAGGGTGAGAATGTGGTAAAAATCAGGGGGCTTTTCTTTTTCTGGATTTCCAACACCGCGGTTGAGTTGTTAATGAAGTTTCGGGCACTTCTCTTGTGCACCACCAGAGGGAGCCATCACCCGAATTCTAATCGGCATTACAGACTCAATTTTCCATAAACTCCTCTGCTCGGGACTGATTGTGGTAGCAGGTGTCTCACATCAACCTTCACGCATATAACGCACTCATGCAACGGTTTATTGCGAAGTCTTGATTTGCCTAGCAGTCATTACCGAGCATTTCTACATTACTCCTGCCTTCCTGTGTCTTGATCTATTAGCCTGTTTCATCACCTGTGATTGTTCTCTGCCTGCCCTGAACTCGGCCTGTTTAACGACTTGTTTTTGGATTGCCCCAATGTTTTGATCATTAAATGCAAATGGATCTGATGGCTTCTGACTCATCACAACAGCAGACCTTGCCAACACAGGATCCAGCAGCTTTGGTACAGTTGTCTACGGAGCTGTCGACCCAAGCTAATCAGTTAGCGACTCACCTTCAAGAGTTAACGCAACTAACTTCATTAATGGAAGAATTAGTGAAGGTCATGCAGCAGCTCCTGACGCCAAACCCTGCGGCGTCCTCCTCTGTGCCTCTGGTGGTTTCCACAATACAGTCTGTTCCCGACTAGCTTTCCTTGACAAATTTGATGGTGATCCTTCTCATTGTAAAGGGTTTCTGCTACAATGTAAACTCTTCGTAAATCAGCAACCCATATTGTATCCAACGGACACCCGTCGAGTGGCATTTGTATGCAATTAACTGACGGGAAGAGCATTAGAGTGGGTCACAGCAATCTGGAAAGATGATGAGAGTACATATCCCACTTTTGAAACATTCCTTAAGCAGTTTCGTGAAGTTTTTGAACATCCTGCTGATGGGAATAGGCCAGGGAATCAACTACTGTCTTTTACACAGGGATGAAAAACAGCAGCCGAATAAGCTCTAACCTTCCGTACTCTCGCAGCACAAACTGCTTGGGTGGAGGACACTTTGAAATTTTTTGTCAAGGTCTGAATGCAACATTACAGTCAGAATTAGTCTGTTGTGTGAGTCAGAAGCCATCGGATCCATTTGCAAGCTTTATTAAGTTTGCCCATCCCTGGGCTAATAGATCAAGTCATGAGAAGGCAGGAGTAATGTAGAAATGCTCAGTAATGATTGCTGGGCAAATCAAGACTTCACACTGAACTGTTGCATGAGTGCGGCTTGAATGTGTGAAGGCTGTTGTGAGACACCTGCTACTGCAATCAGTCCTGGGCAGAGGGAGTTATGGGAAATTGAGTCCATAATGCTGATTAGAATTTGGGTGATGGCTCCCTCTGGTGGTGCACAAGAGAAGTGCCCGAAACTTCACTTACAACAGGTCGGGTTTAGGGAAGGTTGGGTGGGTCAATCGGTGCTTTTTAAAAACACTATTGGTTGGGTTTAGGGAAAGGGGAGGGTGGGGGTTAATCGGTCAGTTGGTCAGTCAGTAAATCAGTCCGTTGACAGCAGCCTCTGGTGGATTCGCGAAAACAAAAACTGCAAAAACATGTAGCCTGGGACATATTTTGCTCTCTACAGAAATGTATATAGGCATATGTAATCAGAATGACCCTGGGTTGCAATTTAGGGGCCACTAACCACCCTCTTCAGTTACGTCTTCGCCAGAACTACCACCCCCACTACATCATCAGATCACCTCACCATAACCAACCCAGCCATTCCACATACATCAGGGTTCAATGATAAAGAGATTGTTTTGAAATCTATTGTATAGAGATGCAGTGAGTGCTGATGTTATCTGTAGTTAATACTTTCTCATTAATGCACTCAGATTAACATGAGTTAGTTTCCAGCCAGGCTTCAGCAGTCTGACTGGATCACTCTAATCTCATCGCATGCCTCTGGCAAACCTAGGCTGAGGGAGACAGAAAAGACAGCAGATCAGAGAATGAAAGTGAGCGGGAGAGCAGAACATTGAGCCAGAGAGGGAAATGCAAAGAGAGAAACAGATCGGCCATGTGAATGCATGGACATTTTGTGACCCCATTTTGTGGCAGAGGGGAATCAATGATGCTATGGATTAGTTGTGCAGTATGTGGGCTGTTGTATTACCGCATGTGTTCTGCTGCAGGTGGCATAGCATGCATTTACAGCATATACCAATACTAAATGCATCCGATCAATGAGTTGGTTACAGCAGCATTATCAGATTTAAACAAAGACTTCTATGCACACACTGTTTAAAAAATATAAAACTAAAACTAACTTCCTGAAATTTTCTTTTCAGATTACTTCTCTGATATTGTTATGACGTCTTATGTTCTCTAAGCTGCTCAGAGAAATAAACATTGCATTTTTGCTGTGAATGGTTAGGTAGCATGTTACTTGAGCGGGGTGTTCATAAGACTGTCATGGCATCTTTATATTCATGACATGATTTCATGCATGCTTATGACATTAAGTGATTAAGTGTTATCTCTGTGAAATAATTTTAAAAGCAAAGTTGACATTGTTTGAAATTTTTTTGTGTTTCACCAAACAAAATACATCACAACATGTCTTTGTCATTAAAACTTGACATTATTAAGACAAAATGACTTGTCATAAATCTGTCATCAACATAATCATAATGAGACTATTATAATTGTTTTGAATATTTTATTGCTCTTTTTCACTTTTTTTACTATATATATATATTACTATATATTACTTATATATATTACTATACTGTATATATATATACACACACAGTTGAAGTCAGAATTATTAGCCCCCTTTTGAATTTTTTTCACTTTTTAAAATATTTCTCAAATGATGTTTAACAGAGCAAAGAAAATTTCACAGTATGTCTGATAATAATTTTTTCTTCTGGAGAAAGTCTTATTGTTTTATTTCGACTAGAATTAGTTTTTAATTTTTTAAACACCATTTTAAGGACAAAATTATTAGCCCCTTTAAGCTAATTTTTTTTCAATAGTCTACAGAACAAACCATTGTTATACAATAACTTGCCTAATTACTCTAACCTGCCCAGTTAACCTAATTAACCTAGTTAAAACTTTTAAATGTCACTTTAAGCTGTATAGAAGTGTCTTGAAAAATATCTAGTAAAATATTATGTATTGTCATCATGGCAAATATAAAATAAATCAGTTATTAGAGATAAGTTATTAAAACTATTTTGTTTAGAAATGTGTTGACAAAATCTGCTCTCTGTTAAACAGAAAACGGGAAAAAAATAAACAGGGGGGCTAATAATTCTGGGGCTAATAATAATAATAATAATAATAATATATATATATATATATATATATATATATATATATATATATATATATATATATATATATATATATATATATATATATATATATATATATATATATATATATACCCCCTGAATTATTAGCCCCCCTGTTTATTTTTCCCCCAATTTCTGTTTAACGGAACCATTTTTTTCAACATATTTCTAAACAAAATAGTTTTAATAACTCATCTCTAATAACTGATTTATTTTATCTTTGCCATGATGACAATAAATAATATTTGACTAGATATTTTTCAAGACACTTCTATACAGCTTAAAGTGACATTAAAAGGCTTAAGTAGGTTAATTAGGTTAACTAGGCAGGTTAGGGTAATTAGGCAAGTTATTGTATAATGATGGTATGTTCTGTAGACTATCGAAAAAAAAATATAGCTTAATGGGGCTAATAATTTTGTCCTTAAAATGGTTTTTAAAAAATTAAAAACTGCTATTATTCTAGCTGAAATAAAACAAAAAAGACTTTCTCCAGAAGAAAAAATATTATCAGACATACTGTGAAAATTCCCTTGATCTGTTAAACATAATTTGGGAAATATTGGAAAAACAAAAAAAAATTCAAAGGGTGGCTAATAATTCTGACTTCAACTGTATATATATATATATACAGTATATACATATATTTATTCAAAATCTGCAGCTGACGTCAGAACAGCAGAAACCGTTACTACTTTACCAACGTCACTTTAGAGTTAGTATTTGAATGATTCTAAAGCGTAATGTCTAAAGTGATGACAAAACAGGTGATTTTGCTGACATTTTAAGATTATAAGGCTGAACGACATGAAATGCCATCAGTCTACAGAGATATATCCCAGTATCTCTCTGTTGCAATCGGGATATCACAATATTACTATGGTATAAATAAGCACTAAAACATACAAAAGAGAGAGATTGACTCTGAAAGTCATTTACCTGTTTAATAACGACTTGATCAGCTGTTGTTTGAAATTACGCCGTTTTCTTTTATGCTGTGTTTACACCAGACGCGGAAGAAGCATCAAGCGCGAATGATTTACATGTTAAGTCAATGCAAAGGCGCGAATAGACATCCTGTGGCGCGATATGCGCAAATCGCGCGCTTAATGCACAAATCGCGCAACTCACTCGAGTTGGAAAATCTGAACTTCAGCGGACATTCGCGCCGCTTTAACCAATCAGGAGCTTGCTCTTGTGGGGGCGTGATTGTGACGTAGCGCCTGTTGTTGGTGTCCCGGGGGAAATCCTCCAACCGACACCAACAACAGTTCATCAAACTGGGCTCAGCTCAGTCAGAAGCACCGCTGAAAGCCTCCGTCATCCAGGTTAAGTGTCTGGAGGAGTTTATGAGCTCATAGAGCTGGGAAATCCTGGAAAATGCTTGATTTTTAATGTAGTGTTTTCAAAGTTAGAAAAGTGCTTGGATTTTGGACAAAGTGCTTGAACCTGCTTGAATTTGAAATTGCAGGACTCGAAATTACGACCGTTTTGGTCGCATATGCGCCCGAAATTTTATTTATACAAGCTTCACACAGAATGCATATTTGCACTTAACGCCAAACGTAGTGTTTAAAACAGTTGTCATGTCAATTTGCTGCAGTAAACAAAGTAAAACAGCAGTAAAACTACAGCCACATTGTGTTAATGAAAATAACACAAGTTACAAATAACGGCACATCTGATCAGTGATCATGTGGTGAATGTAATCCAGCATTTTCACTTTTCGAAGAGTGAATAAAAGACTTCCGGTGTGTTAAAGTCCGCTATGAAAATGACTAAAGACATTCACTGTAAAGCCTGAGGGACGGAGATTGCAGGTAACTAAGCATTTCCCACACATTTTAAGCACGAGATGTTCTGTTTAATCCTTCATTTATTCATCACGATGTTGTCAGTCATGCAACTGCAGCGCATACACCATCGCAAAAGGGCCTGCATTCACTAAGATTAAAATAATATTGCAACTCATGAAAAGACCGTTATTGCTGTTAAAATGAATGAATGAATGAATGAATTAATTAATTAATTGATGAAAGCTTACAAACTATGGTTTCCATATTTGGTGACTGATTTTCAAAACAGTTGACATAGAAACAGTTGATTAATTTGCAGCAAGATTATTCTCAGACTCATAAGGATTTAATTTGTTACATGAATTTTGAATAGCAATGCACATGAAATATTATGAACGACTGGTCTTGAACGTTTGGTACTACACCCAAACAAAATCTGACTGTAAGCTCATTTCTGAGATATCAACTTTAGGTAGAAAGAGACCAAAAAAATGCTTCATCCAATAACCAAACTTTATTTTTTCTTTTACCATTTTTGGGTGAACTATCCCAATAAATCTATGCTTTAAAGTATTCAACAATTTAAGTTGAAATGCCATATTGTGTTTTATTAAAATAGCACAATAGATTTAAATGTGAAAAAGTACATACAGCATATATAAAAGTAATTTACCGTAGTTGTTTATGCTGGAAAAGCATAAAAATGCACCTTGAAAGTGCTTGAAAAGTGCTGGAATTTGAAGTTGGAAAAGGTGTAAGAACACTGAAAGGATCTAGTGGACTCAGACACTGCTTCAAACGTATCGACGCTGTTTTTCAGCCTTCATAAAAGCACATAAACACAGTTATTTTCTCAATAAAATCCATGTTAGCCATTTGGCAACGAAGCTAGTCACCGGGCAGACAGAAGCCCTGCCCATCACGCGAATCCGCGTCTGTTCTGAAGGGAATTTGACGCGCGAATGAAGCGGATTTGACACACAAATGAAGTGAGTAAACTCAAATGTTCACGCATCTATTTACGTGCGAATAGCGAGATTTATCCGTGCGTTCTGCGTCTGGTGTGAACACAGCATTATGGCTTATTATGCTGTCTCTGTTGCCATTTTGTGAATGAACATCGTCAACCGTCTTTGCTAAAGACACGCTGTCTCTCAGAAATTATAATATTTTAAATAGACACTATCCTTATAAATAAACTACATAGTTGCAATCTAAACAACTACATTTTCGACTAAACAAAGCCTCAAAAGTACATTATGTTGCCCAACAGCTGCAATATTTGTCAAACTGTAGCGTGTCCTCTGCTTGTTGCTGTTTGTGGGTGGAGTAATACACAGGGGTGAAGAGGCAATATGAGTGCTGTTACTGGTGGAATATTGCATGGCTCTCAACCAATCAGATTCAAGAACCAGTAGCAGTGCAATATGTATCACACGATATACAGCCATATCGAACTGCTACTCGTGTGATGTTGCATTTATACAACAGTTCGATGGTATAATCGTGTGTAAAAAAAAATCTAACACGGAGAGTCTCAAAACCCTTTTGCATAAGGAACTATTTTCTTTCGCCACTCATTCACATCTGCAGCTGACATCAGAACAGCAGAACTCGTTACTACTTCACAAACGTCATTTTAGAGCTAGTATTTGAATGATTCTCTAGCGTAATGTCTAAAGTGGTGACAAAACAGGTGATTTTGCTCACATTTTAAGATTATAAGGCTGAATGGCATGAAATGCCATCAGTCTACAGATATATCTCCCAATATTTTTCTGTTGCAATTGAGAGATCACAATAATTAACCCCGAAAAAGCTAAAGCAGTAAAAACACTAGCAGATTACGGTTGTGTTTGCGATAAGGAGAAACGCTAAACACATGCAGGCATTTCTTCTTTCTTTCTTTTTACTGAACTAGTCTGCATTAAAGAAAACAGGAGACTCATTAGAAACAAACAGATGGCCAACCAAAAAGTAACTCATGGTTATACAAAGAGTGGCCAAAACAAAATACATATGATATGTGAGCCCCATCTCACACTCAATACACTACAATTACGATGATATAAATAAAGCACTACAACATACAAAAGAGAGAGATCGACTTAGAAGGTCACTTACTAGTTTTATAATGATTTGATCAGCTGTAGTTTAATATTACGCTGGGTTTTTCCTCCTCTAAGGGCTTATTATGCGGTCTCTGTCCCCATCTGGCGGATGGTGCTTTATTTCCGAAATTATAAATATTTAAAATAGGCACTATGCTTATAAATAAACTGCATAGTTGCAATCTAAACAACTACATTCTTACCTAAAAAAAAACCTCAAAAGTACATTATGTTGTCCAACAGCTGCAATATTTGTCAAACTGTAGTGAGTTTATTGATCCGCTGTCACTCTATGTGGGCGGAGTAATACAGAAGGGTGAGGAGGCTGTACGAGTTCTAATATTGCAGAATGCTTTCAGCCAATCAGATTTGAGAACCAGACAGAACTGTTGTTTAAATATATACATATATATATATATATATATATATATATATATATATATATATATATATATATATATATATATATATATAACAATTACTAACAAATAATTTCCATTCAACTATAAGTCATCTTTGATATTTACCTAAATTGCAGTTTACAAAAGGTGAGTCTGTGTTTTCAGTCCTAGATTAAGTACATTTATTTTCACATACAGTAATGCCATGTGATGTAATAATAGAGTACACCTTTTGTTTCTCAATAAGATTATATCTGACTTCTGAAAAACTGAAACAGAGACTATGTGAGGGAGAAGAGTTCGAAAGGTTAGGCACTGTACGTAATGCTATTGAAATGATTTTCACAGAGACCTTAATCTCCTTCATAACACTTGAACATGGACATGTAATCTAGAAGAGAGATAGAAAGACAAAGAAAGAGAATACAGGATGGATATAGAGTCACGAATGCAATCTGAGCACAGGGTCAGAGATATATGAGAGAAAATAATACTGTATTGTTAAAAACTGAATCAGAATCAAAATCAGAATCAGTTTTATTGCCAAGTGTGCTTCACACACACAAGCAATTTGTTTTGGCTACAGAAGCTTCCAGTATACATAAAGTGACAAGTGACAACACAAAATAAATATGAGAAAAGAAAAAGACGATAAACATTAAACAATAAACAGGGATGCAGTAAGTAAAAATATCTGAATGTTGAATTGTATTTACAGATATGTTGTAAATATATAGGTTATAAGGTGCTGTGTACCAATGCGAATGGAGAAAGTATTGCATTGTATATTGTTATAAGGTGCTGTGTACAAGTGCGTATGAGAAATTATTGCACGTTTATTGCACAGTAGGGGAATATTTAACTGTTCATGAGGTAGATGGCCTGAGGAAAGAAACTTTTCTTGTGTCTGGCTGTTTTTGTGCTTTGGTGCTCTGTAGCGCTGCCCAGACGGTAATAGTTCGAACAGGTTATGTGCTGGGTGCGAGGCGTTCAGAGTGATTTTGCGAGCCCTTTTACTCACTCTGGAAGAGTACAGTTCTTGAAGTGTAGGAAGGGTAGTGCCAGTGGTTCGTTCAGCAGTCCGGACTATTCGCTGTAGTCTACGGAGGTCAGTTTTGGCAGCTGAGCTGAACCAGACGGTGATTGAAGTGCAGAGGATGGATTGGATGATAGCTGAGTAGAACTGTACGAGCAGCTCCTGTGGCAGGTTGAACTTCCTCAGCTGACGAAGGAAGTACAGTCTCTGCTGGGGTTTCTTCACAATAGAGTCTATATGAATGTCCCACTTCAGATCCTGAGAGATGGTGGTGCCCAGGAATCTGAATGACTCTACTGCCGCTACAATGCTGTTCATGATAGTGAGTGGGGGGAGTGCAGGGGGGTTTCTCCTAAAGTCCACTATCATCTCCACTGTTCTGAGCATATTCAGCTCCAGGTTGTTGTATCTGCACCATAAAGCCAGCCACTCCACCTCCTGTCTGTATGCAGACTCGTCACCGTTCCGGATGAGGCCGATAACAGTAGTGTCATCCGCAAACTTCAAGAGCTTAATGGAGGGGTCTTTTGAGGTGCAGTCATTGGTGTACAGGGAGAAGAGCAGCGGGGAGAGAACACATCCCTGGGGGGCACCAGTGCTGATGGTGCAGCTGTCGGATGTGATTTTGCCCATTCTGACTAGCTGTTGTCTATCTGTCAGAAAGCTGGTGATCCATTGACAGACAGAGCTGGGGACAGACAGCTGGGTCAGTTTGTTCTCGAGCAGTGATGGGACGATGGTGTTAAAGGCAGAACTGAAGTCCACAAACAGTATCCTTGCGTAGTTGCCTGGTTTGTCCAGATGTTGTAGGGTATAATGCAGTCCCATGTTGACTGCATCATCCACAGACCTGTTTGCTCTACAGGCAAACTGCAGGGGGTCCAGCAAAGATCCAGTGATGTCCTTCAGATATGCTAGCACCAGTCTTTCGAATGACTTCATGGCCACAGATGTTAGGGCAACAGGTCTGTAGTCATTGAGTCCTGTGATCTTTGGTTTCTTTGCTATTGGAATGATGGTGGAGCATTTGAAGCAGGATGGAACTTTGCGCTGTTCCAGTGATCTGTTGAAGATCTGTGTGAAAATAGGAGCCAGTTGGTCGGCGCAGGTTTTCAGACAGGCTGATGAAACACCGTCTGGACCTGGTGCTTTCTGTCTCTTCTGTTTACTGAAGATCTGACGCACATTATCCTCACTGATCTGAAGTGCAGGGGGGGGAGAGGGAGATGGCTGGAGGTGTTGATGGCTGTGTAGGGAGATGGTCCGGGCGGTTGTGAGGTGTCTGGTCAGAGGTGTCAAATCTACAGTAGAATGTATTCAGCTCGTTTGTAAGATGTTTGTTGCTGTCGATGCTGGGGTGGTGTTTTGAAGTTGGTAAGGTCTTTCAGGCCTTTCCACACTGATGAAGGGTCGTTGGCAGAAAACTGGTTTTGCAGCTTTTTGGCATAGCTCTTCTTAGCCACACCAATCTCCTTTGTCAGTGTGTTCCTGGCTTGATTGTACAAAAACCTGTCCCCACTCCTGTAGGCATCCTCTTTTGCATGACGAAGCTGTCTAAGTTTTGGTGTGAACCATGGTTTATCATTGTTAAATGATAAGTAGGTCCTGGTAGGGATGCATAACTCCTCACAGAAACTGATGTATGATGTTACAGTCTCTGTGAGCTCATCTAGGTCGGTGGCTGCAGCTTCAATAACACTCCAGTCCGTGCATTCAAAACAGGCTCGTAAGACCTGCTCTGAGTCGTTGGTCCATCTCTTAACAGTCCTTAATACAGGCTTAGTAGTTTTAAGTTTTTGCCTGTAAGTTGGTATAAGATGAACCAGGCAGTGGTCAGAGAGTCCTAGAGCTGCTCTGGTGACGGAGCGATATGCATCCTTTATTGTGGTGTAGCAATGGTCCAAAATGTTATTGTCTCTGGTGTGGCATGTAATGTGCTGTTTGAATTTAGGCAGCTCATGTGTGAGTTTTGCCTGATTAAAGTCTCCGAGAATGATAAAAACAGAGTCCGGGTGTCGTTGTTCAGTCTCTGTGATCAGATCAGACAGCTGTTGTAACGCAGTACTCACGTGTGCTTGCGGTGGATTGTAAACCCGCGGTGCGTAAAATGGCTTGCAGTTAATGAAAAGTACTTCCACGTCAGGACAGCACATCTTCTTTAACACAGTTACATCCGTACACCACCTCCTGTTGATGTAAAAGCATGTCCCACCACCGCGCGTTTTGCCCGTTAACTCCATATCGCGATCTGCTCTGTACAGCTGAAAGTCCGGTAGGTGTAATGCGCTGTCTGGAATGGCTTCGTTCAGCCAGGTTTCTGTGAAACACAGCGCAGCAGAGTTGTTAAAGTTCTTGTTTTTGTGTGTGAGCAGAAACTAACTGTGATATTTATTGACTTGTGGGATGTTTTTATGTTTAGAAACAATGGTGATAGTGCTTATGCTGTAATTGCAGGGACATTTGCTGTCCAGGGGTGCGTTTTTCAAGCAACGACATAACTCGCAGCTGAACTATCATAGTACGATGCATTGTTTGGGAAAAGAACGATGTAGTGACGAGTGTTTTCCAAAAGCCGTAGTTTCTCTGTCGCAGATCCATCGTTTGAACCACGTTAGTTATAGCGTAAAACGTCTAAACGTAATGATGCTCTAAACAGGCTGGAGTAACAACTTCTTTAGAGAAAAACCCCATAATATTTTTGTGCAAATTATATTGTTACACACACACACACACACACACACACACACACACACACACACACACACACACACACAACGTAATGATGCTCTAAACAGGCTGGAGTAACAACTTCTTTAGAGAAATACCCCATAATTTTTTTGTGCAAATTATATTGTTACACACACACACACACACACACACAAACACACACACACACACACACACACACTTAAAAAAATCCAATATTAGTTTTGGTAAAAACATACACTCGTTTTCCATATCAATTGAAATAAAGTGAAACGACACATATAGGACCTCTATATGTTTCCTTTACAAATATTATTGAGGATAGTCCATATAAAATCACTAAAACACATATTCTGATCTCATATATAAATCATATAAACCGTGGTGTATATGTGGTTGTAGGCCTAATTTACAGTAGGCTATTTATTAAAAAATGAAAAAAAAAATACTACTTAGTATAATAATAAATAATAATAATTAATAATAATAATAATAATAATAATAATTATTATTATTATTGCTTTGCAGACGTAACGTAAATTCCGCTTTTTAAATAATAGGTCACCTACACTACAATAAATAATTACTGCTGCTTGTTCAAATGACCTGTTTAAAATGAGCTGAAACAACACAATTCTTGTCATTTATTTGGCTAATTTTTTCGTTTTATGTTCAGTCCGCTTAAATTTGTAAACCGTTAAGTTAACTTAAGCGTTTTGTGTTGGGACAACATGAAGAAATTGTGTTGGTCCAACTACCTGGTTAGGGCATTTGTATTTCCCAGCATGCTTTGCGTGAGATTGAATTCAGAGAAGGAAATGTTGACAATAAAAGTAATCTTAGGTGTTTAAAGTTATTAGAAAGACTTGTTAGAGATTAATCTTCACTTTAGTTTGAAGATTTAGAAGATTTTCATGTAAGGCTATGAGTTTTGAGATTACCACCTTGCAGAAGCACCCAGCTTTTGGCAGCTTTATTAGCAAACTGCAGTTGGTTGCTTTGCTCTGTGAGCAATAACTGTCCTAAAACTAGTTCTGAGATCAGTCTCAATCAACTGTATATGTAAGTCATAAAATATGCTTAAAATAGCTCGTTTGTTTATTTAGAATAATCTCAAATAAAACTAAGAGACTTTGAAATGTACAACACTGTCAGATCCTGTGTTCCGTTTGTTTTCACCATGTGACCTTCTCCATGTGCTCCTTTGTTCCATTTCCCGCCATTTGTTAATGTTCATTAGTTTCACCTGTGTTCATCCCCTGTGTGTCATTATCGTCATCATATCCTGTGTATTTATATCCCTTAGTTTGGTTTAGTCATTGTCCGGTATTCTCAGTTGTGTCTTGTCGTTACCCCTTGTCATTCTTGCGTCTTCCGTATTATCGATGTCCTTTCAAGTGAGTGTTTGTAAATAAATCTGCGTGTTTTGATAAATTCTGTGATATGATTTGCCTTCGAGTCAAGGCGTTACATAATACCGAACCCAAAGAAAAAGTTTGCGGCGTGTTTTCCCCTCGTTTTATTTTTATAGTCTTTTTTTTCGCTCCAGTGTTTTCTTTTCCTCCCCATCGTGTTCCCCATGGATTCGATTTACACCCCTGAATTCCTCATCCTCATGTTGAAGCAGGGAGAAAGTAGCCTCGAGGACCATACGGACAGATTCCTGTTCTTAGCGAACCGATCCAGCTGGCCGGACAACGTGCACTGCAGGTTCTAGTATTCCAACCTGAACTCCACTACTTTTGTGGAGTGGAAACTGGCGAGGAACAAACCATCGTTCACCGCCCGTACAGAACTCGTCAGTGCCACTCCAGACCCAGTGACCAACCCAACTAGCATCTGCAGGGAGCGTGCGCCAGAACCCACCGCAGACGGAGAGCCACCAGCGGTATGTGAGCCATCGAGAGCAACAGAGCGGAACATCACCGAGTAGAAGTAGCTCAACCAACCTTCTGACCATGTGTGTGTGTGTGTGTGTGTGTGTGTGTGTGTGTAACCCGGCAACCACGCCGAAAGTGGGAGTCCAGGTGGATGTCGAGGGAGCGAGCAAGGATCCCGCCCACCTACCCACAGCAGAGGGTGAGCTGTCACTGGACCAAACCCCTCTGCTTATCGACTTCTGGAGCGAAGTCATACCCCTTCTGCTGTTCCCAGACAGCAAATGTTTGATTCCGAGTTCCAAGGAGCTGTTCCCAGACAGCCCCGTTGATCCCCGAAGACGATAGCTCCAGGGTCATGAGCAGCATCCCACTCAACCCACCCTCTTCACCTCCTCTGATGTCTTCAGCCATTCAGCCTACTCCAGTGCTACGACAGTCAGCCAGTCCTTCAGCTCACCCTCCAGCTTCAAGTGTGAAGGTCGCACCGAGGGCCTGCTTCAGTGACCAGAGGCTGTTGCCCGACGTCATCTCCTCCGCCCACCGAGCTATGGACTCCGACCCACGTTGGCTCTCTTCCTCATCTCCTCCGTGGACCGTCAGCCCACCAGCTCCACCAGGCTCCCTCGTCCTTCCAGCTCTGCCTTGGTCAGTCGTCACCCTGCCTCAACCTCTGAACTCTGCTCCACCGGCTACGCCTCATCCCTCTATCCTGCCAGCTCCGTTGAGCTCCTTCTCTCCAGCTAT
This sequence comes from Danio kyathit, assembly GCA_903798195.1. NCBI lineage: Eukaryota > Metazoa > Chordata > Actinopteri > Cypriniformes > Danionidae > Danio > Danio kyathit. Next base: position 19,665,682 of record LR812534.1, on the reverse strand, counting down.
GCCTCAGTCCTCTATTGCTCTGGCTCCGCCGCAGGCTTCCGGACCTGTGTCGTCACTTTGGTCGGGTGAGCCAACTGCTCCACCTCGGCCCTCCGGGACCTTGATGTCACCTTCACCCTATGGCTCTCCGTCTCCTTCTTGGGCTTCAACCCCAGCTGCGGCGTCCCCCATGGTCCGCCCCCTGGAGTTGGCGACCACTCCTCCTCCATGGCTCCTCCCTTTGTTGACTCCACCCTGGGCCATCCTCTTGGCTGTGTCCTGGGTCCTACTCCTCCTGCTTCACCTCCCTTCCTGCATCCTCCCTCCTGTGACTCCTCCCTGGCCACCTTCTCCTTTCCACGTCCTCCAATTCATCTCCTAGTTCCTCCCTCATAGACTCTTCCCTGACCACCTTCTCTGGTGCTTCCCCATGTGCTCCTTTGTTCCAGTTCCCGCCATTTGTTAATGTTCATTAGTTTCACCTGTGTTCATCCCCTGTGTGTCATTATCGTCATCATATCCTGTGTATTTATATCCCTTAGTTTGGTTTAGTCATTGTCCGGTATTTTCAGTTGTGTCTTGTCATCACCCCTTGTCGTTCCTGTGTCTCCCGCATTATCGATGTCCTTTCAAGTGAGTTTGTAAATAAATCTACGTGTTTTGATAAATCCTGCAATCCTTTTTGCCTTCCTGTGTGAGTCAAGGCATTAAAGACACATAATAGACATACATGATATTAGCAGACCTTTGAGTTAAATAAAAATACAAATGTATTTAAACTTTTATTTGATAAAATCATGTTGGACCAACTCAATTGCATTTAATTGTGTTGTAAAGAGTTTTTTTTTTTTTTTATAAAGTTGGTGCTAAACAAATTTATTGGATGGAAATCCTGTCCTCAATTAAATTGAGTTCATCTAATGAGTTTATTTTTTTATTTTTTTTAAATAGCTTTCATCATGAGCCATGGCTGTGTTCAAAATGGCATAAATGTTTTCAAAGTGCACTATGAAGGGAGCACAATTATCAATATGAAGATTGCTTAAACTGAACAGTAAAAATACTTTGAAAGCAAATTACATTAAAGGGAGATGACTAATGTTTTTTTTTTTTTTTCCAAGTTTAAATGTTGGAACGTTCTAAATAAATAGCTTAGGGAGGATAACTGGGAATAGAACACAACCAGGAACTATGCTTCTAACTACAGCTCTAGAGGTGTAGTTGTAAGTGTACAAGTTTGCGAATGTTCATTGGAACAATGGATTTGGGAAATGCCAATCCAACAATATGCTTTTAACAACAAAACTTGCAACCTTAGTTGGCTAACGATGGTTTTTGGAAATGCACCCTAGAGCCATTATTCCTTTTAGCTTTTTTCAAATGGTTATTTTTCAATTACTTTAATAGTTGATCCATTATTGTCATGGATCATAAGATGTTACACATCATAGCAATAATCAATAATTGTTTTGTAGTCAACTTTTTAAACTTTTATTTTGCCAGTATTTCATATATTTTATAACGCCCTAGTCATTTTCCTGATATTACAACATTGAATTGCCTAAAATAACTTTTACTATATAAAAAGTGTCCATAAATCCACAAGTCATCATACTTTACCATTGAACTGATGGAATTATGCCCCACAATTATGTAATATCCAGGAATGATGTCACTTGACCTCACTGAAAAAGAAGCACTGAAAGGTATGCCTTTAATATTTACAAATATTTATATCTGAAAAGTTCTGTAAAACATCAGAATCCCTGATCACTTAGCAGGCTTTTAAATTAATCATGATTACATTAGAGCAAGTGGGATTTTTAGTTAAATAAAAAAAAATGTAAATTTAAAAATTTAAAGGAAGTGATCTTTGTTAATCACTAAATTATTAAATATGTTAACCATTTCCAATAAGTAATAAGTAAGTTTCTTTCCTTTACTTATTTAAATGCACAATGTACCTCCAATTATAGAAGCTAGCATATGCTTCCAGTGCTTGTTTTATTTAAAAATAAAAATTTCCAGTAGCCATACGGATTAAGCTGTTAACCTTGTTATGTAGTCAGAAGTTGATAGTTGTGTAACCTTTGAGCTGATTTGGAAGATTTCCTGTTAATTGCTGTGCCCCTGATATAAGCGTGGCACTGGTGCTCTGGCTCTCTGCCCGTAATTATTCTAGAATGTCTGCATATCGCACTGACCTTGGTCCCGTATCTCACACCTCTGAATGCTGCACATGCTAGAACGGATCAGGTCTGCTTGAGTAGTACTCCACTCTTATAAGCACATTGAAGATTTCACTAGACACCTTCAACAAGAGGAAGAGAAAGATAAGGAGAGAGAACATGAGAGAGATTCTGACTTTTAATATGTGTGCAAATTGATGATAACCAGAGCATAATATTTTGCTGCTGAAGTCTGGTGAAAATGTTATATTTTTTTTACTAGCACAAAAAAAATTAATAGTCATTATTTCATTACAGATAGGTGGAATGAAACACATCTAATAATAATTTGGTTTATGTATTACCTATTATTAATGTTATTTAACATTTCTAACAGTTTTGGTTATTATTTGCTTGAAATGGTGCACATTCTGAAATTGCTATTATTATTGTTAGATTTTGTTCTTTTTGTTGTCATTTCTTTCATATTTAATATCATTTTTATAAATGTTAATCCCCTCAGTATACACTGTAAAAAATCCAACTTGAAAAAAGTTGAAATTACTAGTTTTTTGTTTTTTTTGTTGGTTAGGCAAAAATCTGTAAAAATGTCTGTACAACAACATTTAATACAATTACTTAACCTAAATCAAAATTGTCTTCATTAAGTTAAAAAGATTAGTTTTGTGAGCAAAACTTTGCAAGTTCACCCAAAAGAGCTTCTGCCAAACTGGTTACTTTAAGTTGAGTTAATCTCAGACCTCCTCACTTGAAAAAATAAAGCTTGCAGTGTTTCTAACCCTAACTACAACAACAAAAATAATAGTAACAACACCAATAATAACATTAATGTCATTATTTTTAACAACAACAAGTTGTATACTATGTATACATAGTATACTATGAGCAGGGATACAATCAGCCAGCGCAGTGGTCCCTCCATAGTGAAAAGCGACATTTTGTGTCTGCCGGTTTGTTTATTCACGGGAGTTCCATTGGCATTTTCCTGCACGTGAATTCTGACCAATCGAAAAGCAGTTTAGGAAATATGTTCAACAACATCTGGCCAAAGAGGGATGTGGATTTTGTTACATGACTGTATTTTGGTTGATTTTAACTGGTTCGGACCAAAGCAATCAGTGTGGTGTGAAAAGGACCCAAAGACGGCAGAAAATGTATCATTTTTTGCCCTTGATCTAGACCAAATGAAGCGAACTACAGATGTCAAAGCACCCTAAGACTATAAAGAACCTTATACACTCTTTGCTGAGTCTTGTTTTTCCCTGTAAAGCATTACAAAGAATTTTTCCCTGTTTGTCCTGACATGTTTTGATCCTTGTCTTGTTTACTGTTATTGTTGTTTTGCCTCCTGTCCTGTTTCTAATTCTGTGTCTAATAAATGTTTTGTTGACATTTGTCTCTGTTTTAGTTTTTTTTTTTTTTTCAATTGAACTATGTTTGTTTGTTCTGATAATGTATTATTTCTTAGTACTAATTTCTAAAAGAGTTTTTAATGTTCACTCAACTTCAGGCAATTCAGTTCTGCAGACAAAAATGTTCAGTTGGCACAACTTAAAAAGTTTTGTTACATAGTAGTTCACCTCTCCAGAACACTAATAATCATATGTTAACCCAACAAAATGTTTTTTTTTTTTTGTATTACTGACAAATAATTTTAGGTCAGTGCAGCTGTTGTTTTTTAAAAGTTGAGTGAATAAGAAAAAATGAAAGGAAATAAGGATTGTGTTTTTTTGTTATTTTTGTACTGGCTTAAATATTTTTACAGTGTATATAAACAAATCATTATTGTCACCAGCAAATCTGTCATTATTGGGGCAAATGAAAAAAAAAATCATATCAATTAAAAGGGATATTTTTTCCAATTGTTACCTTTTTCTTTTTTTCATATACTATAGGTCCTTGTTTTTGTAGATAACTTATTACCAAATACATGAAACTGTGAAAACTAAAACTAAGCACAGAAAAGTAAACAATATTCAAAACCTAAGGAGTGTAACTAATTGTTGAAGTTGGTTTTATTAGATTGAAATGAGCAGAATAGCTCTCTGGCAGTGGTGTATTTCAGCAGAGTTAATCAATAGGTTTAGCACTCTAATGAGATCTGAAACCGAATATTCATAGATACACAGCCCTGGGTTAAAGTATAACATGTAGAGGTTACAGTCAGAGGTCACTGACTCGTGATGAAATAAGGTGTGACGTGCATAAACACTCTTCAGATCCTGTAGTGAACTTCATACATTTCACAGAAAGCAAGGTGATTGCAAGTAAAATATAAAAATCCCCGTGAGACATAAATGTTTTCTTGGTGTTTTAGCTTTTAGTTTTATATTCAAAGTCAAAGCTAAAGCAATTTACTAAATGTAATTAAATGTTCTTAAAATGTAACAATAAAAAAGACTTCCAGCTTTTAGAAAATATTGCTGGGTGATGCTCTGTTGAAGTGAAGTGTGGACTTTCTTTGGCACAGAATGACATTGAATAAATAGACTTAAAAGTTCATTTATTCATTCATTTTCCTTAGGCTTAGTCCCTTATTTATCAGGGGTCAGCACAGTGGAATGAACCACCAACTATTCCGGCATATTTTTTACGCAATGGATGCCTTTCCAGTCGCAACCCAGTACTTGGGAAAACACCCATACACTCTCACATTCACACACACACACTCATACATATGGCTAATTTAGTTAATCCAATTCAACCTAAAGCGTATGTCTTTGGACTGTGGCGGAAACTGTAGCACCCAGAGGAAACCCACGTGAACACGGGGAGAACATGCAAATTCCCACATGTTAACTCCATAATGCCAACTGGCCCAGCTAGGACTCGAACCAGTGACTTTCTTGCTGTGAGGTGACAGTGCTAACCACTGAGCCACCGTGCCGCCCTACCTAATAGATAATGTCAGAAATAAACATGATAGTAGAATATACAGTAACTATGAACTTTTAACACTTAAAGGTACTGCAAGCAAATTTTGTCAGAGATATTGATATTTTAAAGCACCAAAAGAAACATGTCATAGGTCATGTGATAGGTCACACCTAATCCGCTCCTACATCATTAACTGGCGCATGAGATTGCCTCAGCAGCTAAAGAGCTTGCTTCTCAGCATTTTAAATGCTTTAGGGTTGTTTTACGCTAGCATGTACAGCGTGTCTTTTGGAGACCCTCCTCCACCCCAGCTCCACCTGTGTTTAGATTCGCTACAAGGGTTACATATATATTATGATTGCAGTAGCAGTGTGTTATATTCTCAGACTGCATTTTGTGAATATACTAGCAGTAGCTTTTGTTACTTAATAATCAAACCTTAATAATCAAGAAGCAGCAGTGTAGCACATCTATCCCAACAAGACTAAACACATAAACCATACTAAATCTCTCCGAGAGTTGTCATGAGAGAACTAGAATACTCCTTACTGCTGATTGGCTGCAGGTGTGTTTTGGGACTGTAGTCAAAAGCATTTTTCAAATATACCTTAGTGTAGGGCTGGAATTTATTGACCAAACACCATTATCAATAACAATAAAAAAAAAGTTTGGTATAAAGTTTAGGTATGAATCGCTATAGTTTTAAAATGTGGCTGCTAAGTGTGCACCTTGGAAGGAATGCCAATAGCTTAGGTTGTAAGTTTGTCATATCCAATGGAGATGCGCGACTTGTACGACGCGCATATGGGAGCGACGCGCACATGTTGTGCAAGCGGCGCATACGTGACACACGTGCATTTTCCAGACGTATGTAGTTGAAAACAACTTTTCCGAATGCTGTGAGCAAGTAGAACTAACCAATCTGCTTCACACTTTGTATGGAATATACACATTTCAGTAATAACGGCAGACTAATTACCTCAGACAAACACAGCACATCCAAACACTGCAGTGCTTTATACTTTTTTCCATAAACTTGTATCGGAGCTGCAGCAATAGTTTGTCTGTTTGTCATCCCCTGAGAAAACGATTGATGGTCGCCTAGTTACAGAAAGACTGCAGAGGAGCGCAAGAGCAAAGTGCATTGAAAATGGTGAAAGAAACCATACACTTGCACTTGTCAGTTCAGGTCAGAATAACAACACATGTGAAAATGAGTGCTGTGACTAGCAGCAGTGAGGAGATTGTAAATAAAAAAAAAAATATAAGGACGTCGCCAGAGTGGCTTTTTGGTTTCTTTTCTCGTGCATCTCAACCACCAGCACCCCATCTGAAAGATTTTTTAGCATAGGGGTAGTGTAGTCAACATTACAATTTGTAATGTTGTAATATGTATTTAAATAATGATGGTTAGTTCCTTTACTTGATAGCTCAGATTTGATTATCATAATTTCTTTTGCTTACAGAGTTTGTGGTTTACTGTCATTAATATTCTCACCTTAAAGTTTGCTTTGATTGTTCAGCATTTGCACTTTACCATTGAACACACATTGTAACATAACACCTATGTTTATTTTATTAAAAAGAGATGAGATATTTTGTTTAAATATTTTTGTTTTTGACTATTAAAACTGTTTGCCTTAGTAATGTCAATAAATTAGAGTGGTTAAAAAATATTTAATAATTACCAATACTAAATTATGAAACATGATATCGTGATTTTTTTTTTGCAATATTGGCCAGCCCAAGCTTAGTGCACATTTAATGTTTGGAAGTCGACACATGGCAGAAACAATATTTCATTCATTTCATTTTCTTTTCGGCTTAGTCCCTTTATTAATCTGGGGTTGCCACAGCAGAATGAACCGCCAACTTTTCCAGCATATGTTTTACGCAGCGAATGCCCTTCCAGCTGCAACCCATCACTGGAAAACATCCACACACACTCATTCACACAGATACACTACGGCCAAGTTAGCTCACCCAATTCCCCTATATCACATGTCTTTGGACTTGTGGGGGTAACCAGAGCACGCGAAGGTAACCCACACCAACACGGGGATAACAACTCCACACAGAAATGCCAACTGGCCCAGCCGAGGCTCGAACCAACCACCTTCTTGCTGTGAGGTGACAGCGCTACCCACTGCGTCACCGCGTGGCCCAGAAATGATATTTCTGATATTAGGTAGGCAACGCAGTGGCGCAGTAGGTAGTGCTGTTGCCTCACAGCAAGAACGTCGCTGGGTCGCAGGTTCGAACCTCGGCTGGGCTGGGTCAGTTGGCGTTTCTGTGTGGAGTTTGCATGTTCTCCCTGCGTTAGCGTGGGTTTCCTCCGGGTGCTCCGGTTTCCCCCACAGTCCAAAGACATGCAGTACAGGTGAATTGGGTAAGCTAAATTGTCCGTAGTGTATGAGTGTGAATGTGTGTGTGTGGAAATTCCCAGAGATGGGTTGCGGCTGGAAGGGCATCCGCTGCGTAAAATCGTGCTGGATAAGTTGGTGGTTCATTCCACTGTGGCGACCCCGCAAGGGACAAAGCCGACAAGAAAATGAATGAATGAATGAATGATATTAGGTATTGCCCCAGTGACAGCTCCTGTACCTTTATTTCTGAGAGTGTATGCCATGATTCTAGAAAATAATCAAGGCATTTCAACAAAAATCCTTGTGTGACAAAGTGATTCAAAATATTTCATAGCTGTTATTATAGCCTGTAGAGTTATTACAACTAAAAATCTTTAAGGTTACATCAGTCAAAGTGATGAGGAAGTGTCACTAGTCTCTGACAGACATCAGTCTTTTTATTGTGATCTTCCTCCACTCTTCTTATAGTCTCTTCAGTGTTTAAACCTATGAACAATATTGAATATCCAATGAGATTCTCCACATTATCCTGTTCTTTGATGCATTTGTCGTTTCTCTACAACCAGATTTCTGAGCTACTTTCATGAGTTGGCAACATTGTAAAAAAATTACAGATTAAAAAAGACTGACATCAGGAGACACAGTGGCTTAGTGGGTTACACTGTCACCTCACAGCAAGAAGGTTGCTATTTCCAGCCCCGGCTGGCTCAGTTGCCATTTCTGTGTGGAGTTTGCATGTTCTCCACGTGTTTGCGTGGGTTTCCTCCGGGTGCTCCGGTCTCCCCCACAGTCCAAAGACATGCAGTATAAGTGAATTGGGTAAGCTAAATTAGCCGTGCTGTATGTGTGTAAATGCGAGGGAAAATACTGACCTCTCTTGCTAGGGCTCAAATGTTCTCTCTTTAACGCTGTCAGAGGGTTTTAGTCATTTTAGAATGGCTCACCATCTTTCAAGTCAGTAAAATCTGGAAGGTTAGGCTGCCAGTTAAATAGGGTTTGTCAGATAATTATGAAAAATAGTCACCATGTGCAAGATTAGCTTTAATAACTGGGAGCTACTGTATGTAATGACTCAGCTGTTTTTATATACAGTTGAAACCAGAAGTTTACATACACTGTATAAAAAGGCACATAACCATTTAAAAAAGTCAGATGTTAATGTGACTAAACTTTTTCTCTTTTAGGTAAATTAGGATTATCACTTTGTTTCTGCTATGCTTAATAGCAGAATAATGAGAGAGAGATTTTTTGAGAAATTGTTATAACTTTTCCTGAAAGTCAAGTTTACATACAATAAGATTATTATGCCTCTGAAAAAGCTCAGATGATGGTGTCAAGGTTTTGGAAGTTTCTGATTGGCTAATTGACAACATTTGAGTTCATTGGAGGCACAACTGTAGAATAGTATTTAAGGAAACCTTTAAACACACTGGTTCTTTGTGTGACAACATGGGAAAATCAACAAGCCAGAATCAACAAAATAGCCAGATTACAATTTGCTAAATTACACTGGGGAAAAAGAATAATTTTTAGAGACATGTCCTGTGGTCTGATGGAACTAAGATTGAACTCTTTGGCCATAATGACCAGTGTTACATTTGGAGGACAAAGGGGAAAGCTTACAAGCTTAGGAACACCATTCCAACTATGAAGTATGGGGGCGACAGCATCATGTTGTGGGGCGGTTTTGTTGCAGGAGGGACTGGTCCACTTCACAGCATAGATGGCATCATAAAGACAGAACATTATCTAGAAATACTGAAGCAACATCTCAAGACATCAGCCAGGAAATTAAAACTTGGTCACAAATGGGTCTTCCAAACAAACCATGACCCGTAAGCATGCTGCCAAATTAGTTAAAATGTGCTTTAAGGACAACAGAGTGAATGTTTTGGAGTGGCCATCACAAAGCCCTGATTTCAATCCTATAGAAAATTTGTGGCAGAGTTGAAAAAGCTTGTGTGAGCAAGGCAGGAAACAAATCTGACTCAGTTACACCAATTCTGTCAGGTGGAATGGGCCAAAATTCCTGCAAACTATTGTGAGAAGCTTGTGAAAGGATACTTTGGTTTAAAAGCAAAGCTGAAAAAAATACCAAGGAAATATATGTACACTTTTGACTGTCTAGAAATTAATAAAATGATCTAAAAAAAAATTCTCTCATTATTCTGGCATTTAGCAATTGTAAATGATTTAGGTAATTCTAACAGACCTAAAATAGTAAACGTTTAGTATGATTTAACATCAGACATTTTTAAAAAATGGTTATGTTCCTTTTTTTAGAGTGTATGTAAACTTTTGGTTTCAACTGTATATAAATCATTAAAAGGTCCTAATTTTTTCTCAATTTTATATTTTGAAGATAAATCCTGCTGACTGAAAGGGCAATGAAGAAGACGTAGGATCTATGACCTTTGGTAAATTCCAGTAGTGGTAAATATCCATATTTTGTAGGTGAGTCTTAAGAAATTGTGAACTGTGACAATGTCTTGCATTCTCTGCATAAATTAAACATGTTTTTATGTCATATTTGGGTATTTTAATCTTGCCTTAAAATTGCATAACTTTCATATCCTGCTTTCTGTCCAGGAGACAGTGATGTCTGCAACGCAAAAACCACCTACAGAAAGAATAAGGAACGTTACAGCGACCTGAAAAACTATATTCTAACATGAATATCAGTGCGAGGGCAGCAGATTCTGTCACCTCTTACTGTGGAAATGTTCTTTTCCATACTGTCACTTATTGATTCTGTTTTGAGTGTTATATTTTTCTCATCTCTATTTTGATATATTTGGTTCAAGTGGACTTTTCATGACTAGACACCTTTTAAAGGATTCTCTTTTCTATTACGTTCATTAAGCCTCGATCTACCTGTTTCTCAAAGGAGGAATTTGAAAAAAAGCAACATCACTTATCAGGTCTGATTTAGTTTTTCTCTGTCAATTTATTTTTAATGCTTCATGCTTAAGCTTACACTTGTCTGACCTGCTGTTCACTTTTAGGGGATATTGCAACAACTGCACATTGTTTTTTTGTATTGTCGAACAAACTGGACTTGGACTCTGAGGAAGATCTAAAAGCATCGCCTAGCTTTTTTTAAGTTTTTGGAAAGGACAAAGTTCATCAACAGGTCATAATTCATCTCCCTCCAAACCTCTTTCCGTTATTTTTGTGTGCATTTTCAGATGTTGTCCAGTAATTTACCCATAGAACTTCAATCAAGAGTTTTTTACTAGATGAAAATGTCAGTTTCTTTTGGAGAACTGATCTTTTGCTGTGAGACTGTAATATCTGTTGAGACCAGACTGGAGATGGGACAGTGACTATGAGAGAATGACTATTTGAATTGTTTTTATGTCTAATGGGATCTATTCTTTGTTAAATAGTTAAAATGACTTAATCTTGAAGAAAAGTGGTCACAACTGAAGAGTTTTAAGAAATGTTTTGAATTTTTCATATTAATTCCATGTCTCTTTGTGTCTTTAAACATCTGTCCATTTAAATAAGGAAATGTGGAGAGGTCCTTAAAGGAAAGACTGGTCTGTATATGCATGCTGTTACTTTGGTGTATTTTATTATTAATTGCTTAAATATGTTCTAGACATTTTAATGCACGAAAAACATTAGTTCTCTTCAACCTACCCTGTATGTTCTAAAGCTTGAGACTGAGGCTTATTTATAGTTTTCCTTTCATGTTATGTACGTTTGAATCTCCTTGTGTATCCTTCTACTCTGCCTTGTTTGTTTGTGCCTTTTACTTCCTCGCTTTCTTATTTAGTAGCTATATGTTAGATCTAATGCTCCTCTGTCTGATCTCTGCCTGCCAACTGACCTTGTCAGAACTGTTGCTAAAGCTGAGATACTGCATTTTTTTATTTACTTGATCTAGACACTTTGGAACTTTTTGAGTTCAGTAAAATCCACTTGGAAATCTGGTTTATTGGTGTGTCCTTTAAGTAGAGACTCTACTTGAATCTTCACTGAGGGACACTGATGATGTCAGAGATGATCTCTAATGCAATTGTGTTCCGTCTCTGGGCAGTGATTGGCTGCCGGGATTTGAATGACAATAAGGACTCTTCCAGGCCATAAGCCTCATTGTGGAATACAATCTACTACTCATATTTTGGATAAATCTATCTATATCAGTATCAAACAAAATCAAGGTTTTCCATCTACGCTGACCCTGGATTTATCTTGAACGCTTCATTTTTTGGACATTTTTTTAGTCAGTCTGTGGGGGTCAGTAATGGGGGCCGCTCGAGTGAAGCGGCGCTTCAGTGCGGTTGTGGACACACCTCTGGATGAGGAAGAAGTCATGAGGCTGGCACAAAGTGATGATGGCACTTCCTCCCATTCGGGCACACTTCCATCTCCCAACTGCAATGGCAAAGTGCTCAACGTTCTCCACAGCAATGGAGGAAGGAGCGGAGAGAGGGATGAGGATGATGATGATGATGCGGAGAAGGATGATGATGAGGATGAGGAGGAGGAAGGGGGAGGAAGGAGGGGGAGGGGGAGGACATGGCTCGGCACTCAGTGGGGAGTCTGGGGTAGAAGGGAGGTGGGAGAGGAGCAAAAGAGCATCCTTACCTTCCCTTTCCCCCACACCACTCCGGGATCGCCGATGCCAGTCCCGCCGGCCCCGAAGGCGCTTTGTAGGCAAGGACGGGCGCTGCAACGTCACCTTCGTCAACATGAGCGAAAGGGGCCAGCGCTACCTAACTGACCTCTTCACCACCTGCGTTGACATCCGCTGGCGCTGGATGCTCGTGGTGTTCACCCTCTCCTTCTTGCTCACCTGGCTTCTCTTTGGTTTCACGTTCTGGCTCATCGCTGCTGCTCATGGGGATCTGAATCCCTTAGCATCATCTTCCTCTTCTCCCTCATCTCTTTCCTCCTCTCTGGCTCCACTGGAAGCCACTGAAGGTTCCAGTCGAGTGGAAATTGTAGCAGAGACAGAGGAACCCTGCTTTCAGCAGGTAAACAGCTTCATGGCGGCGTTCCTCTTCTCTCTGGAGACACAGACATCTATAGGTTATGGCTTCCGGAGCGTTACCGAGGCCTGCCCCCTGGCGGTGTTGGCTGTCGTGTTGCAGTGCATTGTGGGCTGCATCATCGACGCTTTCATCATTGGGGCGGTAATGGCTAAGATCGCCAAGCCCAAGAAGCGCAATGAGACACTGGTGTTCTCGGATGTGGCTGTGGTGGCCGTGAGGGACGGGAAACTCTGCATGATGTGGCGAGTGGGAAACTTGCGTAAGAGCCACCTGGTGGAAGCCCATGTTCGAGCACAGCTACTCAAGGTTAGTGAGCTTTTTTCAATTGATCACTTTTTTTGTTCTGTCTATTAGGGAATAATAAAAATAATAATAAATTGCATTTATAATGCGCTTTTCTCTGATGCTTACAAAGCAGTATAAAAACAACAAAGCACAATAAAACAACAATGAATACAGTAAAAAAATGTGAGAATAAAAAAGATCCTAAGTCCTAAAAAGATGAGGTTTAAGTAGCTTCTTAAAGCAGTCCAAGGAACCAGGAATCCTAATGTTTGTGGGAAGAGCATTCCAAAGTTTGGGTGCACGGTAAGAAAATGCCCCACCTCCTATGGTGCTGGGTTTACAACAAGGCTGAAACAGCGTAGGACCCGAAGCAGAGCTTAACAGCAAGAGGCAGAAGAAATAAAATCAATGCGAAACTTAATAGGCAGCCAGTGAAGCTGTTGGAGTACAAGAGTAATGTGAGACCGAGATGATGTATGTGTCAACACATGCGCAGCAGAATTTTGGATGTATTGTAAAATCTTGAGAGAATTAGCTGGTAACCCTCAAAACAGAGTATTAGAAAAAGCCAAGCGAGACATGATAAAAGCATGGTCAAGTCTTACAACATCTGCCCTCGAGAGGAAAGGATGAATGCTGGCTAAATTTCGAAAATGACACTAGGTCATTTTAGTTAAATGTTTAAAATAAGACTTCAGACTAAGCTGAGCATCAAGGAGAATTGATTACGCACCTGCGTATGTAACCCCACCAGTCCTACAACCCTTAACCCACTCTGAGCTGGGATTGAACCGGCGACTCTTCGCATGGGAGTCGGTTGCTCTAACAAGAAAGCTAAAGACCATGGCCTCTAGCATCTGTCACTAGAGCATCTTTAGAGGTCAGAGGAGTGAGGTTTAACTGCACAGCACTTCACTAGATGGCCTCTGCTACACTCACCCCTCTAAACCTCACTCCCATCCAGGTCACGACACTATTGTAACCCCGCCAGTCCTACACCCCCTAACCCACTCTGAGCTGGGATAGAACCAGCGACTCTTCGCATGGGAGTCAGTTGCTCTTACAAGGAGGCCAAATACCATGGCCTCTAGTGTCTGTTGCTAGAGCACCTTTAGAGGTCAGAGGAGTGAGGTTTACCTGCACAGCACTTCATTAGCTGGCCTCCGCTACATGTAGATGGTGATAAGACAGACCCATCAACTGGTAACACAAATTTATTACACCTCTTGATGTTAGAAGGAGTGCTAATCAAATAAATTCTCGCTTTTTGAACTATTCAGTTTAAGATAATTATGTTGCATCCAGGCTTTAATTTCAAATAATCAAGCGTTAAGTGACGACATTTATGCCGATAAATTCTGAGGTGTTAATATAGACTTGCGTGTGATCGGCATAGCAATGATATCCAATACCAAATTTTTGCAAGATTTGACCAAAAGGCAACATATAAATACAAAAGAGAAGTGGACCAAGTACTTACCCTTGGGGGACACCATGACATAAATGAACAGTCCGCGATCTGTGACCCCCCACATAGATAAACTGTGAACGTCCAGAAAGATAGGATTTAAACCAGCTTACCCAGACCCAGAAGTCTGTTCAAAAGTATGCTATGAGAAATTGTATCAAAAGCTGCAGTTAAGTCCAAAATCCCTAAAATACCACAAGCCCCAGAATCAGCAGTCAAGAGAAAGTCATTAACGACCTTAAGTAAAGCAGTTTTCGTACTATGTCCTGATCTAAAACCTGACTCAAAAATAAAGCAATGCATTTGCTTGCAGGTGTTCTTGCAGTTGCCCCACGACCACCTGCTTCAGAACTTTCGCCAGAAAAGGTAGATTAGAAATTGGCTGATAATTAGACAGATCAGAGGAGTCACTGTTTTTAGTATTAGTTTAGTATTTTAGTTTAGTATTAGTTTATTATTTAATGTCTTCCATAAGGACAATACTTCTGTCATACTGTATATTCAGTCATCTGTAAGAAACAGGATTAACAACCCTCAATTTGTACATATCCATATAAAATTCGTATATAGTCAAAGCATTATTATGCTGTGTTCACACCAGACACGGAAGAAGCATCAAGCGCGAGTGATTTACATGTTAAGTCAATGCAAAGACGCGAATAGATATGCTGTGCGATACGCGCAGACAGAAGCCCTGCCCATGACACGAATCCGCGTCTATTGTGAAGAGAAGTTGATGCGCGAATGAAGCGAGTAAACTCACAACAATATTCACACCTCTACTTGCGCACGAATAGTACAATTTATCTGCTTGTGCCGCGTCTGGTGTGAACATAGCATTATGCTGCGTTCACACTAGACGCCGAAGAAGCATCAAGCGTGAGTGATTTTCATGTTAAGTCAATACAAAGATGCAAACAGACATCCTGCAGCACGATACGCGTGAATGAGGCAACGCGAATGGTGCGATTCGCGTGAATGAAGCAGCGTGAGTTGAGCATTTTGCGCGATTGACGCGAATCACAAATCGCTCGAGTTGGAAAATCTGAACTTCAGCGGACATTCACGCCGCGTTAACCAATCAGGAGCTTTCTCTTGTAGGGGGAGTGATTATGATGTAGCACCTGTTATTGGTGTCCGGGGGAAAAATCCTCGGCTCAGTCGGAAGCACCGCTGAAAGCTTGCATTTTTCAGGTATAGTTTCTGGAGGAGTTTATGAGCTAGCAGAGCTGGGTGCACCCAGAATGGGTCTAGTAGACACGGCACGACTCAGACATGGCTCCAAACGAATCAACGCTGTTTTTCAGTCTTCCTAAAGCAAATAAACCCAGCTTTTCTCTCGATAAAATCCATGTTAGCCATTTAGCAATGAAGAGAGAGAGTCACAGAAGCAGAAGCGATGACGCGAATCCGCGTCCAGTGTTGACAGATTGGGTAACCACCCAATTGGTCGGTTTTGAATTTGATTGTGCAGGTAAAAAATGACATTGACAAAATTTGGGCGGGTTTGAAACTTAACTTTTAAATGCAACTTATTCAACAAAACATAACTGTGTGCTCCTACTCCATTCAGTTAGTAGTGACCAGTGCATAGCGCAAACCGCGTAAACCCACCCGCAAGAGGAGGTGAAGGAAAGTTGTATCAAAATCTGACTCCTGGACAAATCTGACATCCCTTCGCGTGCACGCTCTTCACGGAGCGTTTGCAGTTGAACTCACAGCGGTTTATCATGACACTTTTATCGATAATTTCTTTCCACAATTGACAGCAAGAACAAACATAGAAGCATTGTCTGATTAACAAGCAGCACCTAATTATGTTCAAAAGAATTTAAAACGCCAAATAGGACAAATTTATTACCCCATTTCGAAAGTAAAACATACTCTATCATTAAGTGCAGTGTGTGGGTGGGAGGGGGCAGTGTTTCAATGAGACCTGGTTATGTTGGGGTTATGTGACTGCTGGTGTTGGTTGCTGTATGTTTAAAAAAGTATGACAGTTAAAATAACTAGGTTAATTTCGATTTTAAAAAATTCAGCTATATCTGGCAACACTGTCCGCATCTGTTGTTAAATGAATTTGACCCACGAATAAAGCGGATTTGACGTGCAGTAAACGCGAGTAAAAAACTCAAAATGTCCACGTGTCCATGTGATTTATCCGTGCATACTGCTTCTGGTGTGAACACAGCAATATACCGTAATACTGTAATACACAGCAATATCTTTCCACAAAAGTTTTACACCATTCACTGAAACTCATTTACCAAGCAATCTAATTTCATATGCTCTAAAACAAACATAGTCCTATGACTCCTTTAAAAAACAAACCACCCACTCATCTCTAATATCCTAGAGAATATCCTACCTACATATATTGTACATACAGTTTAAGCAGGAAGCATCACAGTGATGATTTCCTTTCCTCTTCTATTTTGCCTGCTTTAAACACGCAAGTGCATGGAGGATGTTGGAAAGTGAATAGATATCTGTATGCTGTCTAGTGTAATAATATATTATATTTGCTTTTTGATGCAGTAGACTCAAATTCCCTCATACCCAAAGTGACATTTCTGAAGCTTGATTACATTTATGCTTTTTTATATTGAAAAATAATTTTCAAAATATGACTGCAGAATGTTTTCAATCAAAGCAGATCATGGCAAACTTGATAACTCATGTCATAACCCCTTTAAAAAAACCCTAATGCATACACATTACATACACCGACTTGTTACCTAGAAAGCTTTTCTATGTTAAACGTAACATCTCCCATCCCTATTTTAATTTTAAAAACTTTTGTCCATAAATTGGAACTCATGTGGTGTGAATATGTCACATAGTCCAAAATAGGCTTACACAGAAGATTAAGGGCCCTATTAGGTGCAAGACGTGTTTGCCCTGACGTGTTGGTATTTTCAGACCAGCACAACCTTAATTTTCCCATTTTCCGATATGTTGTTTAAATAGCAAATCCAGTTGTGCCACTTTGTGGACTCATGGGTGTTTCTGTCTAGAAAAGAGGTGTGTTAAGGCGCATTGTTGGGATGTACAGCAATACGCAAATATCTTTACAAATGAAAAAGTTTATTACAAAAATTATTACTTTCTACATGAATATAAAAACCACTTCCTCCATGCCTTCATCTCGGGGCTTTTTTCAGTTTATTCACGACAACTTGCTTTTGTATAATGTTATTATTATTAGCAGTATTTATTATATGCATATTTATTTTTGTTTTATTAAAAACAAGCTCAGATTTGTCCACCTGTCAGGTTTTGGACCATATAAGGCATAGCACGTGTGTTTGGATATAACAATTATATAACACTTTCACTCTCGTGGATAAGGAAACGTGTTGTACGCACAGACATCCATTAGCCTACATAATTAATTTCATTTGTTAAGCGCAAAGACTTGTTTCAAAACTATTTCTTAATTCAGTTCTAATTTCCAGCAAACGAATAAATGAACAATAATAACGAAGTGTGGTCAAAAAACTGAGTTATATCCAAATACACATGCTAAGCCCCATGTGGTCTAAAAGCTGACAGGTGAGCAAATCTAAGCTTGTTTTTATTAAAAAAATATATATAAATATGCATATAATAAAAAATACTGATAATAATAATAACATTATACAAAAACAATTTGTCATGAATAAACTGAAAAAGCCTGCAGAGATGAAGAAGGCATGAAGGCAGTAGTTTTTATATTTATGTAGGCTAGAAAGTAATAATTTTTGTAATATTTTAATCCTTTAATTCTCTTTCATTTGTAAAGATATTTTCGTATTGCTCTACATCCTGTGTGTATTAAGCAATGTTTAAGCGAGGCGCACAACTAACGTGCTTTGCACTGGACTTTAGACCTCCTCTTAGCTGATCTATTAAACAGTCTATTCTAGTTTCTCAAAATAGCAAGTAGAAATAGATCAGAACACCTATGGGCGCACATATGAGCGCAAATGCATTTGCTATTTAAACAGTGTGGTGCAAAACATCAAAATGACTCTTGCGTCGAGCTGAAACTAGCAAACAACAATTGTGTCGCGCCTTGCGCCGGGTTATGATAGGGCCCTTAAAGGGAATGGGAGATGAGACTCTGATTGGTTTATTTTCAAAACACACCCATAACTCATTAAGAGAATAAGCACAACCCTGTTAGACCATGCGCAGTGCGTATTTTTCCATCCTTAAAATAGCAAAAGTGGATTCGGACACCCCCTTAATGCTTTTTGCGCCCTGCACTTTAGACTTTGTGCCTAGATTGTTAAAATAGAGCTCTTAAAGGGATAGTTTACCCAAACATAGAAATGTTGTCATTATTTACTCTTACTTCTAAACTTAAACTTAACTCATAAAGGTTTGAAACCACTTCAGGTTGAGCAAATCAGTAAATTCTTTAAAACCTTTAAAACCTTGATGCACTAATGGTAATAGCAAAGTATTTCAATTTTAACTGATATTAAAGAACACTACAGTACAGTACATAGCACTGCCAAAAGAAGCTACTTAAAACCATGTCCAAAACAATAGCATTAATGTGATATGTTTTGGTTAGTGAACTATATTAACATTCATACATTTAAGTAATACTTTTTAAATAAATTCAAATAGGATTGACTGATCAAAAGTCACTAATAATAATTAAATTAGTTATATACACTACCTGACAAAAGTCTTGTTGTCGATCCCAGTTGTAAGAACAAAAAATAATAACGTA
Organism: Danio kyathit; assembly: GCA_903798195.1. Classification (NCBI taxonomy): domain Eukaryota; kingdom Metazoa; phylum Chordata; class Actinopteri; order Cypriniformes; family Danionidae; genus Danio; species Danio kyathit. Next base: position 19,646,789 of record LR812534.1, on the reverse strand, counting down.
GATTTTTCAGATGAACCATCTGTTGAACTGCATCCCAATCATCACAAATACTGTAGAAGACCTATTGGAACCCACATGGGCCCAAGATTCTCAAAGGAATCAGTCAAATTTGGTGAAGGAAAAATCATGTTTTGGGATTACATTTACAGTGTATCCGGAAACTATTCATAGCGCTTCAATTTTTCCACATTTTTCTTTGTTACAGCCTTATTCCAAAATGGATTAAATTCATTTATTTCCTCAAAATTCTACACACAATACCCCATAATGACAATGTGAAAAAAGATTTTATGAAATTGTTGCAAATTTATTAAAAATAAAAAAACCTGAAAAGTCACATGTACAGAAGTACTGACATCCTTTGCCATGAAACTCTAAATTGAGCTCAGTTACATTCTGTTTCCACTGATCATTCTTGAGATGTTTCAGCAGCTTAATTGGAGTTCACCTGTGGTAAATTTAGTTGATTGGACATGATTTGACAAGGCATACACCTGTCTATATAAGGTCCCAGGGTTGGCATGTCAAAACACAAACCAAGCATGAAGACAAAGGAATTGTCTGTAGAAAAATTTTTGCTGCTCTGAAAGTTCCAATGAGCACAGTGGCCTCCATCATCCATAAGTGGAAGATGTTTGGAACCACCAGGACTCTTCCTAAAGCTGGCCAGCCATCTAAGCTAAGTGATCAGGGGAGAAGGGCCTTTGTCAGGGAGGGATCAATAACCTGATGGTCACTCTGTCTGAGCTCCAGGGTTTTTCTATGGAGAGAGGAGAACCTTACAGAAGCACAACCATCTGTGCAGCAATCCACCAATCAGGCCTATATGGTAGAGTGGCCAGACGGAAGCCACTCCCCGCCTGGAATTTGCCAAAAGGCATCTGAAGGACTTTCAGACCATAATGCCCCATTCACATGGGGCTTCAGCGTCAACGCTTGACAGAGGGCGTGTCTGAAGTTGGGGCTGACGCGATCGTCATAGCAGCGTCAGCCAATAAAATTAGTCAGCAATAGGCCACTGTCTGAGCTGGTGTATTTGCATACAGCGATCTGATTGGCTGACGTTTCCATCGGCGCTTGAAAAGTTCAGCAAGTCCCAACTTCTGCAGCGAGCAACGCCTCTGAAGCGGTGCTGACAGATCCACAATGCAGTTTGGCAATGCCTGACGTCACCCATTCAAAGTGAATAGGAAGCATTGAAGCGAAAGAGGAATGGGCAAAAATTCCCAAAGACAGGTGTGCCAAGCTTGTGGCATCATATTCAAAAAGACTTGAGGCTGTATGTATATGGCTGTGAATACTTATGTACATGTGATTTTTCAGGTTTTTTATTTTTAATTAATTTGCAACAATGTCAAAAAATCTTTTTTTCACATTGTCATTATGGGGTATTGTGTGTAGAATGTTGAGGAAATCAATGAATTTAATTAATTTTGGAATAAGGCTGTAACATAAAAAAATGTGGAAAAAGTGAAGCGCTATGAATACTTTCCGGATGCACTGTAGTATGGGGGCATGCGAGAGATCTGCAGAGTGGATGGCAATATCAACAGCCAGAGGTATTAAGACATTTGTGCTGCCCCATTACATTACAAACCACAGGAGAAGGCAACTTCTTCAGCAGGATAGCACTCATTTTCATACTTCAGCCTCCACATCAAAGTTCCTGAAAGCAAAGAAGGTCAAGGTGCTCCAGTATTGGCCAGCCCAGTCACCAGACATGAACACTATTGAGCATGTCTGGGGTAAGATGGATAAGGCATTGAAGATGAATCCAAATATTCTTGATGAACTCTGGGAGTCCTGCAAGAATGCTTTCTTTGCCATTCCAGATGACTTCATAGATGCAGTCCTCCAAGCTCATGGGAGTCATACACAATATTAATTTTTTTCCACTGCACCATGACTTTATATTCTATAAAGTGATTTTTGTCTCAGCAAAGTCAGACCTAATTGTAAGACCTAATTAAATTTAAATTAATTAAAAATCAAGGCATGCTCATATTTTATTTTGGTAAAACAAGCATAATCTAGAGGCGTTTGCCTTTCATATAAGCCACTTCTGATACTAAATGATCATATTTGTTGGCAACAAGACTTGTCAGGTAGTGTATACTTTTATATGTATATAACTGTACACATATAATATTTAGCAGCATTACTGTTCCAGCTTTCTGCATGGCAAGAATAAATACAAAAATTTGCATTGTCTGTTTAAAAAAAAAATGAATTTATAACAATATTTAAAAAAATAGTTCTTTGAAAATGCTGCCAATGCCAAATATTGGAAGGTTGGTGTACACGAGAAAGAAATAGCATGCATAAAAGTATGATTTGATACATGGCAAGATAAGAGATAGAGCGAATGAAAGAGAAAAAGAAGGAGACAGAATGACATCTGGACAGTTGGTGTGGTTAATGATGGCTTGTTTTATCAACCTCATACCGGAGGTTTATAAGATTTGCAGAGGGGATTAACTTAACCAGAGCAAACCATTGTCTCGTTTATCTGCCTACAGTGTGTGTGTGTGTGTGTGTGTGTGTGTGTGTGTGTGTGTGTGTGTGTGTGTGTGTGTGTGTGTGTGTGTGTGTGTGTGTGTGTGTGTGTGTGTGTGTATTTGTGACATAATTTAATGGCCTGATTAAATATATTTGTTTCAGTATGCTTTTGTTTAATATATGAAATACATCTTAAAGATGAAGATATGAGCATATCTGTAAGGATGATGTTTATGTTTGTCTTTTACTGAGTTCATGTCTACATGTAAAAAAAAATTATGTTTCTAACAAGACATGATGTTTTGAGTTTAGAAGGTCAGATTTGTGAACCCGGGGATAAGACAGTAAAACCCAACGACAAAAAAATCATTTCTGTTGCTGACTAATCTGAATGAAAATAGACTAGAATAAAATACTAAGCACAGTACACTCTCAGAAATAAAGGTACAGGAGCCGTCACTGGGACATTTGTCAACAAAGAATCCAAATTGATACCTCAGATGTATAGGTGTATATCAATACCCAAATCATGTACATAAAACGTACTTTGAAGGTACTGATATAGACCTTTTAGTAGGGCTGGGCGATTTCACCTAAAATCAAAATTTCAATTAATTGAACCTTTTAACTTGATTACGATTAATGGACCATTATTTAATTAATTAATTAAAAAAAAAATTTTGTCCTCATAGTTCACTGACAAGTTTTGTACAGTAAATATGCTCACATATTACAAGTGAGAGATTTTTGATGAAGGGTGCATTACTTGATTTTAAAATAATTGAAGGAAATGCACATTCAGGGATGAGCAGTATATACATTTAATTCATATACGTATTTCAACTACAAAATAGTATTTTGTAATTTGTATTTGATAGGTTTTATGAAAATGGCTTAATATTTTGTATCAAAATACTTTAGTGTCTTGTATTTTTGTATTTTGTATACATGATGACATTACAAAAATGCAGCCTCAGATTGGTGCTTTCGCAGTTATTTGCCAAGGCGTGAGATCAGACTAAAATTAATTAATATTGATTAAAGTTGATCACGGAGGATGGAAATTATGCATCACATATAAAGAAAGTAACAGACCAATAGCAGGGTTAAATTTGGGAGCAGGTCAAAATCATAAGACAAACAACATAAAGTCCTACAGTGGTGATACCTACAAAAATAAATTGGCTGTTTTAAAAGTCAATAGCTGATGTGCTGGTGCTCTATATATTTAATTACAAACTTTGACATAGTTAATCAGTATGAGACAAAAATATTAAATAATTTTCCAATCTACTGGTCAAAAACTCAATTTTTTGTTTTTTGAAGAGTACAATTGCAAGAAAACATAATTAATGGAAATGAAAAATGTAGCTTCCAGAAATTGTGATTTTACATTGAGTATTTTAGATTTCAGTTGCAAAAATGTTGAAAAATAAGACTTTTAAGAGATGGTGGCGATTTTTTACAATCAAGATTACTATATTTCTACTTATTATCTGCATTAAATGGTTTTTACAGTGATTAAAGAAAGATAATCTTCAAGACAGTAATTTGTACAAAATCTATACTAAAATCAAAGAGCAAAAACAAGTTTTATGAATAAAACTTACACAAGTTACATTTCTTATGAATACACTCTAAAAAATATTGTATAGACCAAATAAACAAAAAAATAAAGCAACAGTTTGCATCAATATATTCAAGTTATGAAAACATCTAACAAAATGATGTTCAGACAACAAACTGTATTATGTTAGCCAAATGTCCGTTTCCTCTTCAGAGGAGACATTTTTACATAGCATAAACTCCATTTTTTAAGTTGAGTACTCAAAAAGTTATTTCAACTAGTTTTTTTTTATTAAAAATTAAAATAAATCCAGTGTTATATACCTATTTACCATAATTATACATGCAGGTTTTCAAGTTTCGAACCTCAAATAAATTAAGTAGCTGTAATTGTTTAATTTTTTGTATGTTTTCAAATTTACTGTTCATTTAGTTGCTTGTAAGAAATATATTTAACAACAACAATTTTGTTTTCCAGTAATATTTCATTTATTTTAAACCACAGTTTTTCAGTAATTTACAAAAACAAAATGTGTACTGTCCCATATAAACAATATGAAAAATAACAGGAAACGTCAGTGTGTGGACTTAAAAATACAAACAACATAAAGTGCAACTGAAATAAATAGTTCTTGAGACGCATTACTTTTGCACTGGGCTTCATTCCATCAAGTTCGAGAAACTTCACAAGTATTTAAGTTCCTTGAAGTAGCTCAAATTCAGAGCATACAGTATATTATGCCCATCAGCAGAGCACAGCACCTTGAGATATCCATTCCATTTAGGATTCTCATGGACTTGCGGACTTGCTTCTTGCTTGTTCAGTGGGGGAGGAGCTTTGAAATCCAGAACTCCATTAATGTGGAAAAATTGAGTTATCAACCCAATTTCTTTAGGGTGCTATAAGTTAACAACTTTTTAAATTAATGTAATTATCAATATTTTCCTGTTGTGAAAACTAATCAGCAATGTAGAAATTTTAAGTTACAACAATGTATAAAACTATTTAGTGGTAACAGACCTCTTGAGTTATTTTTTTTAGAGTGCACCTCCTCATGTACAGTAGAGATGAATAAGGTGCAAAGAAGCTGACTTCAACTTGCTCTGAAAAAAAAAACTGTTGTTATCAATCATTGTTTACTTCACTAAATCAGTTTAATGGTTAAGGGATTGATATGATAGGGCTATTGATAAAAGGTTTGCGAAAAATATGTCATGCTCCATTGTAAATGTACTTTTTGTAGTATTTTCAAAATATAAAATACAGTTTTTTATTTTGATACTTGTTGTGGCTGCTGTATTTTGTAGTTTATTTAGATGACCTTAAAATTGAGGTATTTGGTATTTGATTTTAAAATACATTTCAATGTGTTTTTGCCCATCCCTGCGCACACTACCTACTATCTATGATTATTTATTAAACATCAACATTGAACAACTGAAATTAAAGCACACAATGCCTAAATAACTTGCGCTTATGGAAACAAAATAAATTATGTTCTGTGTTTTTTCATATTAAAAGTAGAAAATAAGCAGTATCTCGTCTAAATAAAAGAACTCTTGTAGGCCTATATCCGATAAATTATATTTTAAACAGTGAATTTCTTGCATCTTCTGTTAACAAATTTAAATGTAAATAATAATTTTAATTTAATGGAAAATATGCCATCTCAAGGCATCTCTTGCACAGCTTCCAATCATCGTCAGTGTAGTGCAAAGTAAGGCTCAAGAATGGGTCTATCATCCTACTTGACCAGAGATCAGATGTAGCTGCAAAGTTGCAGCAGAAGTATAAATCAGCCTCAGCGTTTAACAGAGCTGGGTCACGTGACTCCACGTGCGGTAGGGAAAGTAATTGAAAAAATCATCCTGGAAAAATTAGATCGGTTATAGGTTCTGAATGTTGATTTCGAGTACTTTTCGATTAATCGTCTAGCCCTACCTTTTAAGTAAAAATGTGCACCTTTTGAAAAGGGACTGCCCTAGTGACAGCTCCCGCACCTTTATTTCTGAGAGCGTATTATAAAGTCATTGTTATATTCTGTGATTTTACAGAAAAACAATGGAATTATATTCCATCCAGTATATTCATTTGAAATGTGGATACACCCAGGTGCTACATTAGTTTGTAGTGATTTCACTTAAAGTGAAAATACAGCGTAGTGAATTTGAAATGAATGGATTTTGGACCAGTAAGATTTCATTGTTAATGTGGCCACAGTGTGACAAAATAGAAACCAAAAAAACTAAAGAAAATGATCAATGTATCAAATGTAAGATTTTATTGATTTGATAAATGTTTATTAACTGATTTGTGGTATGTCATGTCTGAATAGGAGCCAATGCTGCTATTAATGCTGCTTAGTGTACAGTTGAAGTCAGAATTATTAAACCCCCTTTGATTTTTTTTCTTTTTTTAAATATTTCCCAAATTTTTTGTAGCAGAGCAAAGAACACAGTATGTCTTATAATATTTTTTCTTCTGGAGAAAGTCGTATTTGTTTTATTTCGGCTAGAATAAAAGCAGTTTTTAATTTTTTAAAAGCCATTTTAAGAACAAAATTATTTGCCCCTTTAAGCTATATATTTTTTCGATAGTCTACAGAATAAACCAGTAGGTGCGTTTCCCAGAACCATCCTTAGCCAACTAAGGTCGCAAGTTCCATCGTTACAAACATAGTTCGTTGATTTGCTGTTTCTCAAATCCATCGTTCCAACGAACATTCGCAAACTGCGTCGCAAACTTGAGCACTTGAAACTACACCTCTGGAGCTGTAGTTAGAAACATAGTTCCTGGCTGTGTTCTATTCCCACTTATCCCCCCTATTCCCTATTCATTTAGAACATTCTAACATTCAAAGTTGGAATTATTAAAAATAAAAAAGCATTAAGGTCATCCCTCTTAGGTATAATTTGCTTTCAAAGTATTTTTACAGTTCAGTTTTAGCGATCTTCATGTTTACAGTTGTGCTCCCTGCACAGTGCACTTTGAAAACATTGATATCATTTTGAACACAGCCTCATGGTGAAAGCTATAGGTATATTTAAAAGCGGAAATTATGTTACGTCTCCAAAGCTTGTGAAAATAAAAACATAGCATACGTTAATTATTTTATTTTATAGTGGATTATTTATTAAGTATCTCGACTGTATATGACATGGGTCTGTTGGTTAGAACTTTCTGCTGTGGTTTGCATGTGTCAAATTGTAATTTTTTAAAAAAAATAAATAAACAATATCCTAAATAATAATAATAATAATAATAATCATCATAATCATCATTAATATTATTGATATTATTATTAAAGTAAATATATTTATAACAAATAGCCTCATTATTTATTTATTTATTTATTTATTTGATTTATATATGATATTAGAATAGTCTTAGCTTTTGTAAGTAATTTTATGTTTTAGAATAGAATATGTAATGTTCAACTTCTCAATAATATTAGTAAAGCAAACATTGGCCCTATATGTGCCATTTACATATATTTCAATTATTATGGAAAACAAGTGCAGGTTTTTACCAAAACTAATATTGGATTTTATTTTAAATGCGTGTTTGTGTAAAACAATATAATTTGCACAAAGAAATGATGGGGTTGTTCTCTAAAGAAGTAGTTACTCCACCCCGTTTAGAGCATCATTATGGATGTTTTATATTATAACTAACGTGGTTCAAGTGATGGATTTGCGACAGAGAAACTACGGGTTTTGGGAAACACTCGTCACTACATCGTTCTTTTGCCAAACGATGCATCGCACTATGATAGTTCAGCCGCGAGTTACGTTGTTGTTTGGGAAACACACCCCAGAACGGTTTTGTCATTTTGACAACAGATGTATTCTAGAGTAAAAATTGAAACTAATTTAATTGGAATTGTTAACATGAAAAAAAGTGATACTTAAAGGCAGGGGTTCCCAAACCTTTTAGCCTGTTACCGGCAAAATAACAATTCCAGTGACTCGCGAACCACACTATTCTCGAAGGCGGTAATAAACATACAAACATTGCCGACAACGGCTCACACACACCAATAGGAACTAAATAAACACAAGCATATTTACAACAAATGCAACAATCAAACCATATCATTTTTCATAGTCATTATTCATTTGTTTAATTTAATATAAACCTCACTTAATGAGAATGGTGTTGACAATGTTTACAGCACAAGACTATTCTTAGTTTAATTCATCTTCCATGTCTTGGAGATTATCCTCCATGTTCAGTTGTGGCCTTTATTTTTAATGTACCCAAGTGCTGTAAAGGTGTCAAAGTTTAACATTGTGCTGTAAAATCAGTCTGCTGCAACTAACGATAGGGGTCGCATGTAATGGAAAAAAAAGCTGATGGCTTTTTTTTTTTTTGCATGGTTTTTTTATGTAACTATTAAAAAACTTTTTTATCTTATGTATAAAATATGACAATTCTAATTGTTTAATAACATACATGAGATTATTGGAAATCACCAAGAAATCTCCCACGATTGTCTCGCGACCCCCACCTTGGGAACCACTGCTTTTAGGTATAATCAAACAATGTTTTAAAAGAGGACATGGTGTTGGTGTTGATTTTGTGAGGACTTTAGTAAAACCATTGTTTTTGACCTTTGCTGCAGCCACGGGTGACCCCTGAGGGCGAGTTCCTGCCATTGGACAACGCAGACCTCAATGTCGGCTTTGACACGGGAACAGATCGCATCTTTTTGGTGTCACCTGTGACCATTGTACATGAAATTAATGAGGAGAGCCCCTTCTTTGAAATGGACAAAAGTACACTAGAGGGAGACAAAGAGTTGGAAGTGGTGGTGATTCTGGAAGGTATGGTGGAGGCCACTGCCATGACCACTCAATGCCGGTCCTCTTTCCTGGCTTCTGAGATTCTCTGGGGTCACCGATTTGAGCCTGTGCTCTTTGAAAGGAAGAACTGCTACCAGGTGAGAGACCGAGAGTATAGAAATTAAGGGTGGAAAGTGATGGAGGAGAAAGAAATAAGGAGATTATTGAGGGGAAACTGTGGTGGTTGTAAATTCAGAAGTACCAAATAGGAAGCATTAGCCTACTGTGTTTTTAACAGATATTTTTAATAATAATAATGGAATAATTTGTCGACCTGTAAAGCCTGTAAAACATTCAAATTAATTGAAGTCTACCTCCTTAAAGAGAAAGTTCACCCAAAAATAAAAATATGATCACCATATATCCATGTGGTGTTAAAGCTTTAGGATTCTCTGCCTTCTGCTGGACACAAAAGAAGATATTTTCATGAAAGCTGAAAACCTTCAGTGACATAGTATGAAAAACCTATACTGTGGAAGTAAATGGTTAAATGTTTAAAAAAATAAAGCAACTTAAACAAGTTTGGAACAAGAAAAGGGTGAGCAAATGATTGGGTGAACTATCCCTTTAAATCAGTTCCCATTTATGTCTGCGCCCATCCCTTTTTTTCAGCAGCGCTTGTTTAGGAAGTATTCTTCCTATTCATTTTACTATATAGATATTAATAGATAATATTAGATAAATAGTCTTCTTTAATGTGGTATAAAGTCATAACGACCAACTGGCTATGAGGTGAAAGGCTACATTACAGACTGATCTGAAACAAAGAAATATATGAGGATCAGACAAAGGTACATAGGTACAAGCACTACTAATTATGCAATCACTTTAAAATGGTATTGAAGTGTTTGTGTAAAAAATCGTATTTCAAGTTTACTACAAGATATGCATAAATACAAATATGTCTGTATATCAGTCGTGTAGGGAGATATAGCTGTTTCACTGTGCTTCATGAGAGTGGCAGGAGCCACTGATACTGTAGGTCACCATGAGTAGTTGTTACAGCATAAATTACATTTTTTCAACATGGATTGCTTTTTTTTTTTTTTAAAAAGCCATATAAACAAATGATTTAAGAGTTTACAAAAGGTATGTCTATAAAGGGTTAAAAGGTATTGTTAAAAATCTGTTGAGGAAAAAAATATATAGAATTTTTACTTCCGTAAGCTGGCTTTGTTATCTATTTATTAATCTAAAGACATCAGTTTAATTCTCATTGTCATGTTTTTTCTGAACAAATAGATGCAGATGCCAGAATTACAGTATAATTACATTTATGCTTTAAAGATTTTTTTGTGTACCACCCAATACTTCCACAGACCCTTTTTTCACAGCTGCAAAAACTTATCTAAAAACTGACTAAAAATATTTTGTCTTTATTTTTCTGGACACATGAACAACCAAAACAAGACAATGACAAGGAAGTGGTGTTAGTGAGGCCAGCAGGGGACACACAACCTGCGGTCTATGTGGGTCTTAATGCCCAAGTATAGTGAAGGATATGAAGTCACTCTAGGGCCATATATACTTGCAAAATAAAAGAAAGTTTTGCGAAGTATTGATAAAAAAATAAATAAATAAATACAAAACCAAATGATACAAGGGAACTTGGGCATTTACAGCAGGCCTAGACCTACTAAGGTCTAGGACCACCTCGGTGATACTGTGTCTCCAGGTAATGACATCACTTAAATGGAGGCAGATCCGGGTCTGCCATAAACGCCCAAGTTTCCTTGACTCCACCCCCTTGTCAAATCAGGGCCACAAAGTGAAACGCGCAGAAACGTAAAATGCAAAGTGAAAACAGCATCGCAAACTCACGGTTTACTAAAAAGCAAATCAAATCGAGCATTGCAATTGACTGGACGGGTTTTGTAAAGGCAATGCTTTAAAAAAATGTTTTGCAAATATACAGTTAAGTCCATACATTTTTGACTCTATATACCAACACAATGGATTTGATGTGCTTTAACTGCAGACTGTCAGCTTTAATTTGAGGGTATTTATATCCAAATCAGAGTGGTGAAGGGATTACAACAGTTTGGATATGTGCCTCCCACTTGTTAAGGGTCCAAAAGTAATTTGACAATTGGCTTCTAAGCTGTTCCATGGTCAGGTGTGTGTTATTCCCTCATTATCCCAATTACAATGAGCTGATAAAAGGTCCAGAGTTCATTTCAAGTATGCTATTTGCATTTGGAATCTGTTACTGTCAACTCTCAAGATGAGATCCAAAGAGCTGTCACTATTAGTCAAGCAAGCCATCATTAGGCTGAAAAAAACAAAACAAACTCATCAGAGATATAGCAAAAACATTAGGCGTGGCCGAAACAACTGTTTGGAACATTCTTAAAAAGAAAGAGCGCACCAGTGAGCTTAGCAACACCAAAAGACCTGGAAGACCACGGAAAACAACTGGGGTGGATGACCAAAGAATTATTTTCCTGGTGAAGAAAACACCCTTCACAACAGTTGGCCAGATCAAGAACACTCTCCAGGAGGAAGGTGTATGTTTGTCAAAGTCAACAATCAAGACTTCACCAGAGTGAAAAAACCTCCAAGAGCCTCAAAAACAGGAAGGCCAGATTAGAGTTCTAAAAAAGCCTTCTCATTGCTGGAACAACATCCTATGCACAGATGAGCTCAAGATCAACTTGTACCAGAGTGATGGGAAGAGAAGAGTATGGAGAAGGAAAGCAACTGCTCATGATCCTAAGCAGTGAAGCATGGTGGTTTTAGTGACATGCCATGGGCATGTATGGCTGTCAATAGAACTGGTTCTCTTGTATTTATTGATGATGTGAATGCTGACAGGATGAATTCTGAAGAGTTTCAGGCAATATTTTCTGCTCATATTAAGCCAAATGCTTCAGAACTCATTGGATGGTGCTTCACAGTGCAGATGGAGAATGACTCAAAGCATACTGCAAAAGCAACCAAAGAGTTTTTGAAGGGAAAGAAGTGGAATGTTATGCAATGGCAAAGTCAATCACCCCTTCTAAATCCGATTGAGCTTGCATTTCACTTGTTGAAGACAAAGCTGACGGGAAAATGCCCCAAGAACAAGCAGAAACTAAAGACAGTTGCTGTAGAGGTCTGGCAGAGCACAACCAGGAATGAAACCCAGTGCGTGGTGATGTCTATGAGTTCCAGACTTCAGGGTGTAATTGACTGCAAAGGATTTGCAGCCAAGTATTAAAAAGTGAAAGTTTGATTCATGATTATTATTCTGTTCAATTACTTTTGGTCCCTTAACAAGTGAGAGGCATATATGCAAACTGTTGTAATTCCTACATCGTTTCATTTCAAATCGATTGTGCTGGTGTATATAGCCATAAATGTTAGAATTGTGTCGATGTCCAAATATTGATCGACCTAACTGTATATAGTTTTTTTTAATTGCAAATATTTTAGGTTTTTTTCCAATCTTGATTTTTATTTGCAGTTCTTTTTTTGTTAGCAAATTTCATTTTTATTTCTCAAAAATTAATTTTCCCTTTGCAGTTCTTTATTTTTGTTAGCAAAATTAATTTGCATTTATTTGTTTATTTTTTGCTCAATACTTTATTTTTTGTTTGCAAAACTTTTTTTTATTTTGCAAGTATATATGGCCCTAGATTGACTCCATAGAAGGGGACGCTACACTGTCAGTGAGCGCCGTCTTTTGGATGAGACTTAAACTGAGGTCCTGACTCTCTGTGGTCATTAAAAATCCCATGACACTTCTCATAAATTGTAGGGGTGTAACCCTGGTGTCCTGGCCAAATTCCCCCCATGGCCCCTTACCCATCATGGCCTCCCAATTATCCCCATCCACCGAATTGGCTCTATCACTGTCTCTCCAGTGGACCAAAAGCTAGTGTGTGATGAGCGCACTGGTGCCGTTGTCCTGTGGCTGTCGTCGCATCATCCAAGTGAATGCTGCACACTGGTGGTGGTGTGGAGAGACCCCCTCATGATTGTGAAGTGCTTTGAGTGTATGGCCATACACAATAAATGACCTATATAAATGCACATTACATTACATTTTACATTTACAAATGCACTAATGTGTTTCCTTTCACATACAGTCCAAAACTAAAACTAGTGTTACCTAAAAATGAACACTATTTGTTTTCTGACTTGCTCTGTTTAAATTTAGAAATTCAAATCTAGTCATGCTTTGTGCTTTGTACTAGTCATGACATGTGTCCTCCCCAACTCTAGGTGGACTACTCATACTTCAACAGGACTTATGAGGTCACGGACACTCCCACCTGCAGCGCTAAAGAGTTAGCCGAGAAAAAGTACATTGCAGGCTCCCGTTCCTCCTTCTGCTACGAGAATGAGGTGGCTCTGCAGCTCTCCTCCTCTGTCCCGCCCTGCGCTGACCAGTTCTCTCCATCCCCCTGTTCATCCCCCCCTCAGTCGCCCACACCACCACCTCGACAAGACTCCTGCAGTGAACACCCACACATACACTGAGCCATGCGGCTGGGATAAAAGGGCACAGGGAAAAAAAAGAAATGGAAATAGATAGAGAAAGAAAGGAAAGGGGTCAGGATGGAGGCAGAAGGTGCAGCTGGGGGAAGGGAGAGAAAGAGTGAGAGAACCAGAGAGTGGACAAAGGGCTGGGAAGACCGACTTGGACAGGGGACTAAGGGAAAGAGGATCATAATGGGACAATGTAGGACTGATTAATGACAATGGGTCATGCTTAAGATGGTGTAAGAAAAGACAGAATGCACAAAAGATGGATAATAGAAAAGGGAAAGGGGTCCACCCGGGAGAAGAGAATGCAAGAGCAAGATAGTGGGGTGAATTCACTAAATGGTTGCGACAGGGCAGTATTTTTAACTCATGTTTAGCTAGATGCTATATAGTCTGTTCCTCGGGACTTCCTTTGCCAGTCCAAATGGGCAAGGGAACAACCAAATTTAAAGTAAGGTGGATGATATAAACTATATCAGTTTCTGTGTAAACAACTTCTTTATACCTAATTAAATGAACAGTCAGTGTTGCGGAAGCTACTCTGAAACTAATTAAAAGTTAAAGTAGCTAAACTATGGTCATACTACGCTTCTAAAAAAGCTGCTAGCTTCATAAAAAGTTAAATTGAAACTGCTCTTTTATATTGACAAATGCTTTAAATGAATAAGTGTTAATGAGTAATGTTTAAAGTAAAACATTTGGCACTTTAAAACTTGGTGCAATACAATTATGATGTCAAAACTTAATGTTTAGTAATAGTTTCTCAAATTTCTCAAACAGACTGTCAAGAGTCAAAGTACAAATTTGCAGGTTTGTAAAAAAATGTAACATTGCATTACCAAAATTAAACACACAGTAGTGTTTTTAAAAATCTCATCAAAAGCAACAACAACAACATTTATACCAAAAGGTGACTGTTAAACACTATTTTAGTATGTGCACTTCACAACTTCACAAAACTATTTATCTATTGTCAGGGATAGGCAGTATTTATGATTTCAAATACAAAATAGTATTTTGTCATTTGTATTTGATAGGGTTGATGAAAATAGCTTAATATTTTGTATCAAAATACTTCAATGTCTTGCATTTTTGTATTTTAAAATACTGTAAAATACTTTTTCTACATGATGACATCATAAAAATGCGGCCTCTGATTGGAGCTTTGTCAGTTATTTGCCTAGGCTTGAGATCAGAACAGAAAATTGATTTATATTGAAGATGCTGGATAATGCTTGGAGCATGGAAGGAAATTATGTATCACAACGTGGCGATGCCTACAATAGTTCATTGGCTGTATAGTTAATGAAGAGGAAATATGTCTGCCTAAAGATGTCAAAGTGGGACAATATATGAAACAGAAATATTTAATAATAATACAGCGATTCAGTCTATACAGACTAGTCAAAAACACCCGACACAGGTTATACGGCAGGATATATATGAAGAGTTTATTTGCAACAAATGATAACTCCATTTCGAGTAATTTTGAGATATCAGGTTTTTTATGTTGCACATTGAAGAAATTATATGGAAATTACATACAGTATAGAAATTCAAACTGGAGTTTTTTATTTTTCAAAAATCATGTATTACATTGAGTAGGCCTATTGAAGAGTTCAATTCCATAAAACTAAATTTAAGAAAAATTCTGTGAACGAAAATAATATTAACCCTTTATATATCATCCTTTTAAAATAAAAGAAGGTTAAGAGGTTGAATAATCATTGTATAAAGATTGTAAATGGCCACAAAATAGGAGGAAACATAATTAACAGATATAATACTATATTCTAACGTATTATCTGCATTGAACAGGGACTCCTGTATGAAATTTGTATAAAAATATACTAAATTAATAAAAACAAGTGAAAAAATGTATAGATATCTAGCTACTCATGTACAGTAGGAGTAGAAGTGAACGACCTGGCAGAGAATCTGCTAAAACTTGCTCAGAGAAAAGCTGTTGCTATCAAATATAGTTTACTTCACTTCTAACAGTGAAGGGATTGATCGAATAGGCCTATGAAAGGTTTGCAAAGAAGGTTGATGCTAACTTGTAAAAGTATTTTGTAGTATTTTTAAAATACAAAAATAAATTATTTTATTTTGATACATCTGTGGCTGCTGTATTTTGTAGTTTATTTTGATACACCTAAAATGGAGGTATTTGGTATGTTATTTTAAAATATATTTCAATGTATTTTTGCCCATCCCTGGCTATTGTAATATAATGTATTGTTAATGTACAGTAGGTACACCATTATTTGTTGGAAAAATTAGTTCGCTACTTCAAAAGCTATATTGTTTTATAATAGCTGAGCTATGATCACTATACTGAAAAATATGGTTATGCTAGTAGCTGAGCTACCCAAATAATATACAGCTTAAGACCCACATATTTCTGGCCACACTAGATTTAAACCACTTCATCCAGGCTTTCAAGTGGGAGGGACTTACACTGCGATTGATAAGTGTTAGCTAATACAAATGTGTACATACACCGTTTCAATGTGGGGATGTCATTGGCCCATGAATATTTCCTGCTTGTTATCAGACTATTTCATAACTGTAACCAGAGGAAATTCAATAATAACTTAATGTTAAAACAGCTTTCACAACATTATTTATCAATATGTAGCTCTTTTTGGATTTGCTTAAGCTAGAGAAATTAAAAATGTAAAACAGGAAATACGTTGGGACCATTGTTTTCGTTTACATCCATTAAAATGGTCTATATATACAGCTTAATTTTTTTGTGATGCAGTACAACAATAAATACTTTCCAGTCATAACTGTAGGGGTACAGTAGGTTTAGGTTTGTGATAGGTGTGGGGGTAGATTTATGTTTGGGGTGGGTGAAGATGTTAAAACACAAAAGGCTGAACAAACATGAACTAAATAAAAAATAAAAAAAATTGGCTCATTGTTAAAAATGAATCAATAAATAAACCTAATAATGTATTAGGTTTTAATATTTTGTGTATTGTTATTAAAAACTATACATATAACTCATTTGGACATTATTGGGATAGCTCATTTAACAATACAAAACCACAACTGATGCGTCATTACTCATATATGGTTCATACTGGCCTGGATCTAGTGGCCTGAAATGTGTGTGGGTCTGCAGGCCTACAGCTGGATATATCTCGAGTTTCTTTGTGTGTAGGATAGTTCACACAAATATGAAATTTACTCATCCTTAACAGATAGGCTTCTACTCGTATTCATAGCCTACTATTTTTTTAGCGTTTGTGAAGTATGTTCTAATTCAAAATGTGTTACCTAGGCCTACTTATGTGATTTCAAATGCAGCAAAGTTGGCCAAGTTGTCCTTTACTGCAGCCAACATGATGCTTTCTTAATAAAAGTATCCTATTTACTTTCTCTGGCAAAACTGTATGGAGCTAATAATTTGCCAAAACTATCTGAATTTGAATTGCGTTAATTTGAATTATTAACAATTGTAATTTAATAAAACTGAATATTATATGCCATTAAAAATGTTTTGAATTAGGATTTTTTTATCTTGAAATTGAATTTCTTAAGTTGAATATGGAACATCTGAAATTTAAGACAACTGAATTTTTTTAAGTCAGATTTTCTAGACGTATTTTCAAACTTCAGATTTTTTGGTTCTGAATTCATAGATTGCAGATATTGTGTTTGTAAAAATACTGTTTCAATTTTTCAAGATAAAGACATTTGGAACATCAAATTCAATATTCTAAAATTCAGAATCAGAAATTCAGATTGTGAAATTCAGATGGCGCAGAAAACAGGTCAGTTAAGGTAAATTCAAGTTAAGAAATTCAAAACATTTTAATGGCATATAATATTCCATTTTATTAAATTACAATTGTTAATAATTCAAATTCACAATTCAACTTCATATTGTATTGGCATATTATTAGCTCCATAAAACAATAGCTAGTTTACACTGTATCACATATAAAATAAACTCATCATGGCTGCTACGTGCAATTCAATTTTAGTGAATTCCCCCAAACGCCGGAGCTTTGTAGAGATGGTTAGACAGAGGGGGAAGTTAAAGTTTGAGGCAGAATGTAGGGGAATGTAGTAACACAGGAGATTCAGGTCATTCACATTGAAATGAGGTCAAAGACTTAATGACCAAAAACAGATCGAACTGGTGGGAAATTAAAGAGTGAGAGGGAATATAGAGGGACTGGGAGAGGAGGTCATTTTGACATGAGGAGAGCTGTAGCACCGACCCAGTGGGCTGATTGAACCTGGCGATTTTTTGAAATCAAACACAGGCTGCAGTGGCTCCAGCATGTACCTGATAGAGACACAACAGTGGCTCCTAGTGGCTGCAACCACTTTTGTTTTAATAAAAAAAATCTGAAAGAATTACCATCTACACAATGCAAAATCTTACAACAAAAAAAAGTTGTTTTATTGTTCAAGTTGTTGCACAACTTTTGGGTCTTGAATATAATGTCAGAATGCCTGCTAGAGCCACTGCAAATCTACTGAAACTACTGAAAATTTGCAGCATTTTCAAGTTGTTTCTTTTATGTACTGTATTTTTGTATGTTATATTTATTCAAGTTAAAGCACTGTTTTTTTATCATGGTACACAGAAGATTTTGCGAAGCACTTTCAGAGTTATTCATGTTAATGTAACATACCACATTTGTCACAAATGCACAAACCAAAAATTAGCTAGTTGTGTGTATGGATGTGGAATAACATATTAAGATTATGAAGAATTTATTTATTTTTTGACAGGAGCAGAAAGTCGTATTTATTGTACAGCATGGGGAAACTCTGTATTCTGCTTGTTTGGCTTATTGAATTGCACATGAATTTGTCATCAGCCACATTTTGAACTGTTTTTGTCCCTGTGTTTCATCACTCTTTTAGAATCATGTAGTAGTAACTAAGGTAAAAGGGTTTATTTAGACTCTGTAGTGTTGTTGTCATGACTGAGGCATCTGTCTTTTTGTCTTTTATTCATTCTTAAACAACCACACATCCTAACCTAAAGCATGTTGCTGGACGGGTTTTTTTTATGTCATTAGTTTGCCCGTGGTGTGCCTTTGAAAGTGAGCTTGCTTGTTTTAAGGGTTTTAGGGAGTAATGAAAAAATCTATGCTGGTGTTATTTTACAGGCACAGATGGAATCTGAAAATATTTCCCAACACATTTTCTAGAGATTTTCGGGGAGAAAAAAACTATGTAATTCCAAATTTTATATTTTAATTGAGTTGAAACACTTGCCAATTTTTCATCCATTCATCTATATTTTTGCAAACTAATTTAGGGCATTAAAGGTTAAACATCATTAAATAAAAATCTAATAAAATTTTATTTATCTCATATTTTCTGTCAACTTAAAAAAAAAACTACATTAGAAAGAGTAGAAGCCTTTTAAATGCAAATAAAAGTGAGATTTTTTCAAATTTCAAGATGTTTTCTTTTAAACATGACATTTATGTACAATTTTATTAGTAAAAGGATAATCGGATAAAGCAATTTACACATTTTCATTAAAATGTGGATGGAAAACTGACAGTGTAATTGGTTGATACATTTATACACTGAAAAAAATGATTCAAAGATGATTAGATTTACTCAATTGTTTTTAAGTTAAGTGGTTGTAAACAACTTATTTGGGCTGAATTTAAACAAACAAATTAAGTTGAACATTACTACATTTAATTTATTCAATGTAAAACCCAAAATGTTAAGGTAACTCAAACCATTTGAGGAAACCGATTGCAACAAACCATTTAAGTTTAAAAACTAATCCTAATGAGTACTGTGAACTTAATCCGTTTGAGTAAATGAAGCAATTTGAGCACAGTAAAACCCAATAAATGAAGAGAACTCAAACCAACTGAGTACTGTAAAACCCAACAAGTTAAGGCAACTCAAACCGTTTGAGGAAACCGATTGCTACAAACCATTTGAGTTAAAAACTAATCTATATGAGTACTGTGAACTTACTCCATTTAAGTTGAAGTAATGAGGTATTTAATGAACTCATTACCTTCAACACTGAGTTCAAAACTCTTTTCAAATGAGTAGAATTAACTTCCAGTCAATTTTGAGTTAACTACACTCATTTCATTTGATAAAGTTGACTGTTGGGTTTTACAGTGTTTCAATTCAACCCATTTAAATTGTTTGCTACAATTTTGCAGAAATCATTTTTTTCAGTGTACTGGAATTCTACAAAATATGTATTAAATGATATAAAGCACAATAGATGTGTGGAACTTTGTGAATGGTGGATTTTTCAGTTCCATGAAAATATGTGAATGTTTATACATGCTGTTTTTAGTTCTGTGGAGGCAGACTCTGGCCTAGTTAGAGATTATGTCACTTAAAGCAATATTTTACCATACAAATGAGAGTTCTGTCATAATATACTTGCTGTTCTAAACCAAAAGTGCTCAGCATATATAAGTACACCACTCACAAAACTATCTTTTAAATTTATATTTTTAATGGGAAGCTATAGAATATTATATTTGTGCATATACATTTGATTAGTCAGTACTGAAACCAAATCTGGGGCAAATCTAACAAAATAACTCATGATAACGGTCCAAAAACTAGTACACTCAAATTTATATGTTATAGAAAAATATTAAATAGAAATTTAAAAAAGAGAAAAAGTAAAGAGATGCAAAAAAATGGAAAAATTTAGTTGAAATTTCGTAGGTTGTAATTTGTTTTTGCAATATTTTGCTTGAATTGAATTTTCTTTTCTTTTAATTTCCACATGTTTGGTGACTAAAATATTAAAAGTTAAATATAATAAATATATCTGTTTAATAAATCTGTTTTATTTAAGTGCACTAAAATACATCGCCTATATTCACTGAGAAATGGATACAAATATTAATTTTCAAAATGGGGTGTACTCAATTATACTGAGCACTGTATGTCTTTCTTAATGTGAAAAGAAGATATTTTGAAAATGTTTTTGTCTATACTGTAAAAGTTAATTGACTTTCAAAATGTGTTATTTTTGTGTTCCAATAACAAGAAATGCATAAGTGGTTTTGTGTGCAGCAGTGTTTTTGAAAAAGGTCTCTTATGTTCACTAAAGTTGCATTTATTTGATCAAAAACAGTAAAAACAGCAATACTAATAAAAATGTTACAATATTTAAAGTTATTACAAAAAACAATTTGAAAAAGGTCTCTTATGTTTAACAAAGTTGCATTTATTCGATCAAAAACAGAGTAAAAACAGTAATACTAATAAAAATATTACAATATGTAAAGTTATTACATGCAAGAACTATTTGTATTTCTTTATTACAACTGTGAAAATATTATTAATCACAGTTCACAGTTTAATAATATTATTTATTTATATGTTTTTATCTTAAATTTTTGATAAATAGAAAGTAAAAAAATGTAAAGTAAATTGAATTAATTTGTAAAACGTAAATGTGTTTACTGATACTTTTGATCGGTTTAATGCATCATTATAATAAACTCATTTTAGTGTAAATTACAAATGTTGCATACTATATTATCATCACAGACATTTTTTTATTGCTTGGTCATAAGGCCAAATAATGCCAAGATGCAAACATCACTGTTGTAGCTTTAGTTGTGGACTAAAATATACTTGCACTGTACTGAACCCGATTCAGATATAGCAGGTTAAATTTAGGGCTATGTACAGTTACTATATTAGGACAATCTTAGATATGTAGCCCTTCTATTTTAATAGACAACTGTTGCTTTAAGTGATCCACTTATGCATATTTACAACTGTCATCTACTTTCCCTTGTCCTATTTCTCTGTATGGAAGCTTGCTTGTTTATCATTGCTCTTCATGAGCACATAATTCTATTTATAGGCCTGTGTGTGTCTGTGTGATATCCTAGTTTGACATCTCGGCCATAACTGGACCTATCACTCGCACTTTGACCTCAGCTTTGTTTTCTACATACTAAATAAAGCCATTACCCTAACTAATGATTTGATGCTTCCATCATCACTCCACAATTCAGTTCACCACAGCATCCAGTGGCTCATGCACTATTTTTATTTGATTTTCTAAATGCGGTTAAGTTATTAGTCAGTCAGTTTCCAGGTCTCTGTGCTGTTCCTTTGATACTGTTCACATTTCTTTGTAAGAAAGAATGCTTCACGGACATGTGTAGAATAAACAAACCTGTTTTCTTGACTCGACCTGTCTTTTACATTTTTACTTGCATTCCACATTTTTTGATGAAATAATTTTCTTAGCTGGGCTTAAAAAAGGGTAGAGCTTCTAAATATATTAATTTAGTACTAATTAGTGTTATTATTTTTTGTTTGTTATTATTATTAATTATCATTATTATTAGTGGGGACATTCTTACACTGTAAAACCCAGCAGTCAACTTTATCAAATGAAATGAGTGTAGTTAACTCAAAATTGACTGAAAGTTAATTCTACTCATTTGAAAAGAGTTTTGAACTCAGTGTTGAAGGTAATGAGTTCATTAAATACCTCATTACTTCAACTTAAATAGAGTAAGTTCACAGTACTCATATAGATTAGTTTTTAACTCAAATGGTTTGTAGCAATCGGTTTTCTCAAATGGTTTGAGTTGCCTTAACTTATTGGGTTTTACAGTACTCAGTTGGTTTGAGTACTTTTCATTTACTGGGCTTTACTCTGCTCAAATTGCTTTGTTTACTCAAATGGATTAAGTTCACAGTACTCATTAAGATTAGTTCTTGAACTTAAATGTTTTGTTGCAATCGGTATGCTCAAATGGTTTGAGTTACCTTAACGTTTTGGGTTTTACAGCGTACTATTCGGTGCCATGTGTGTCCCCAAGGCATTATATGGTACAGAATATTTGAAAAATGTAATAAAAAAATCCTTAAAGCTTGTCTGATAAAGGATTATCCCATTTCCACAATAGGACACAATGATAAATGCTTAAAATTAAATTTTGAATATTTACTCTGATTTAGCTGAATTACTATGTCCTAGGTCATGTATGCTCATGTTCAGTTACAAATATAACTTAGAAAAATCTAATAAATACTATACTTTTAATTGATTTTGGATTGTCATATTTAAAATACATCTCACCAATTGCTTTTTAATTACTTAAAATATATTAATAAACTCTTTAAATAAATGTGTGTCCCTAAAATTACCCTTTTTTTTTTTTTTGCTTCACTATTTTTTTTATTACTACAAGAATAATAACATCACTGCATTGAAGAGAAAATACAATAACAAAAAAAATTAAGAAAGAAGAGGGAAAAAAACAAACAGAGCCTCAAACATTGTACAAAGCCTCAGTCATTAAGAAAAAATCATACGCTTTAAGAAATGTATTATTCTTATTATTAATAAGCTTAAGAGATTCAATATTGAACAAAATTTCAGCAAGAACAGTATTAAATCTAGGTATTGCCTTTAGGAACTTGTTTTTGCTTAAAAAATTATAGTGTAACACAAAAAAAATAACAGTAAGATCGAGAGCATGATCATTACCAGAGAAATACAGAAACATATCTTTTATATACAAATTTAAATCATATTTAAATGGGACGTTGGATTTTGTTTGGAAATGAAAATCGGGTTGATGTCAGAACCCAACGTCAGACTGACGTCAATGTCCAACCTAAAATCAACCAAATATTAACATCTAATCATGTTACACCTTGATGCTGTGTGGACGTTACCACTATGACATCTATCAGACGTTGGATTTTGGTCACTTTCCAACACAACCTAAAATCAATCAAATATCAATGTAACTTGACAATGTTATTGGACGCCAAAATAATGTTGTCCTTAGACGCTGGCTAGACATTGAATTTTGGTCACCTGACATCATGTCCTAAATCCAACCTTACTGTATATTAACATCTTATGATGTTGTGTGCCTGCTGGGGAATGGTCCCTCTTTTACTTTTATTGTAATCCCCATAAAAAGGCCCACTTATTGCTCCTCTAGTCATATGATTCTCAGGAATTCTCACAATTATGAACAGAAATTGTCTACAAGAAGCAGAGTTAGTCTCCTTTAGTCTGTTTTCTGTTGTGGTAAAGCATAACACGTCCACCCTGTTACACATTTTTATAGAGGAAACAATATTTTTTTTGTAATTTTGAGAAATAGAGTTAATAAACATGTTTCAAATCTTCCTCAGGTCATCACGTGCTAGCCTGTTGTTCACCATATACTTAGTAATGCCTGAGTTTTGCAAAAAACATCACTCCTGTTACTGCCCCCCCGTTACTGTTTTGCTTAAATATTGCACTGCGTCCATGGTATTGCTATTCATTATTATTAACTTAATTTATACAATCAAAGAAGATCCGTTCAAACCATGTGCATGAGTTTGTCAGAGAATGGCACCCTTGTGTGCTGCAGAAAAGCAGAGATGATACAGGGCACGTCAAAATAAAATTTTTAATTTAAAATAATAGATTTGCACCCTTGTTCGCGTGGGTCCCCCCACATTTCAAAGACATGCGCTACAGGTGAATTGGGTACGCTAAATTGTCCATAGTGTACTGTGTGTGAATGAGTGTGTATGGATGTTTCCTAGTGATGGGTTGCAGCTAGAAGGGCATCCGCTGCGTAAAACATGTGCTGGTTAAGTAGGTGGGTCATTCCGCTGTGGCGACCCCTGAATAATAAAGGGATTAGGCTGAAAAGAAAATGAATGAATGAGTTTTATTTGCAATTTTCAGTATTTCACTGTTTACTGTACTATTTGTATGAAATTTAAAATGTTCCTTGTATTTTATTTGGCTTTTTTGACAACTGATGTGACGTCTTAGATGTGAGATTGAAAAATGTTGCTGTTTTTCAATAATCATCATTTTGTTATTGATAATTGAGTGAGGGTGTGGCAAACAAGTTGCCTCAGTTCTTATTGTAATGTCCACCCTGTTACTTTGTGTCCACCCTGTTACTTCTGTCTCCACCCTGTTAACGATGTAGTTTTTTCATATTAATTAAATAAAATCAACATATATTACACATGTTTTTCTGGTTACTTGCATCCAAAGAACTGACAAAATTATGTCACTTATAAAGGGGATTTAATTGCATTGCAGTCTCTTTTCATACTAAATGAAATAGAGTCATGAATCATAACAAGTCTTTTTTTTTTTTTTTAGATAATTCTTGTTTAGTAATACCTTATAAAAGATACTATTGCAGGGTAAAGTGAGGGCCATTTTAGCTCTTAGAAAATGTAAATATTACATTCATTCATTTTCTACCGCTTTTCCGGGGCCGGGTCACGGGCGCAGCAGTCTTAGGAGAGAACCCGACTTTCCTCTCCCCAGACACTTCCTCCAGCTCCTCCGGGGAGATCACGAGGCGTTTCCAGGTCAGCCGAGAGACATAGTCCCTCCAGCGTATGCTGGGTCTTCCCCGAGGCCTCCTCCTGGAACACCTCCCTAGGTAGGTGTCCAGGAGGCATTAGAAACAGATGCTTGAGCCACTTCAGCTGACTTCTCTCGATGTGGAGGAGCAGCGGCTCTACTCCAAGCTCCTCCCAGGTGACAGAGCTCCTCACTCTATTCATAAGGCTTGCGCCCTGCCACCCTGTGAAGGAAACTCATTTTGGCCGCTTGTATCCGAGATCTTGTCCCTTCGGTTATTTTCCAAAGCTCATGACCATAGGTGAGAGTAGAAACGTAGATTGACTGGTAAATCGAGAGCTTTGCCTTTCGGCTCAGCTCCTTCTTTGACCGCATTACTGCTGCCGCTGCACCAATCCGCTTGTCAATCTCACGTTCCATCCTTCCCTCACTTGTGAACAAAACCCCAAGATACTTGAACCTACCCACCTGGGGTAAGGACTTTCCTCCAACCTGGACATGGCAAACCACCTTTTTCCGGTGAAGCATCATGACCTCGGACTTGTAGGTGCTGATTCTTATGTCAGCCACGTCACACTCAGCAGCAAACCACCCCAGTGCATGCTGAAGGTCTATGTTCGATGAAGCCAACAGAACAACATTGTCTGCGAATAACAGAGATGAAATCCTGTGGTCCCCGAACCGGACCCCCTCCAGCCCAAGGCTGCACCTTGAAATTCTGTCCATATAAATTATGAACAAAATTGGTGACAAAGGGCAGCCCTGCCGGAATCATATTACAGTATATTACAGTAACTATTTATTTTAAACACCTTTTAAAAGATACAATAATGTTCGGTAACAGGGGACATTTGGCCTGTGTTACATGTGAGAATTCTGTAAAAAATGCTAAACCGTAATATCCTGAGCTGGACCAGTATATTTTTCTTATAGTTTAATAGGTACTCCTTCAACTGACATTATAAAATCCTGGAAAATTAATTTTTTTTTTAGGGAAAGACAGTTACTATCCTGAAATGGCACCGAATAGTAGGAATGACCCAGTGGTAGGTTAATAGCTTCAATAATCACCACCATCACACAAGCATCATCATTATTTAGGATCATTAAACATAATGGTTATATTTGTTAATTGTCACATTTACATGTACATAAACTATATAATAATAATAAAAATAATAATAATAATAATAATAATAATAACAACAACATATATAATAATAATAATAATAATAATAATAATAATAATAATAATAATAATACATGATTATTTGCTATTACACATGCGATAGTCTATGCACAATTTAAATAGCTGTAAGCATCTTGAATTTTGTTTCATTTCTGACTTGTGTAATTGTTAGGCGCGGCCATCTAGACCTCGATGTTTAGATTCCTCGGCATTAATGCGGAATCTGGGGCGTCCGGCTTCAAGGGATCATTCTCGCGTCAGACACAGACACTGCGCTGCTGTCAACAAAGAGCGCGCAAATCTCTACCCCACCGCGCGACAGTCCTGCAGCGGCACCTGCTGCTCTTCTGCCATTGGTCACCAGCCACATCAATCTGAACAAGCCTCACCCATTCCGCTCCACTCATTTGTTCCTTTGTTCTGTCAATCGTCTCATCACGAATGCAATTGGCTGGCGAGCGAGAAGCTGCCAGTACAGAGGCGTGACCGCTCTGTCCCATTCACAAGGCGGGTTTAAAGGGATGCTAAGGGCTTTAATTAGCTTCTATTCTCTGGAAGGCGGGACTATGAGTCAAAACCCTAAACGCTATTGGTTAATAGTGAGGAAGCGTCGGCGTCTTGGTGAAGTCGGTTTGCCATTAGTTCGCTTTACTGTCTATTTTATTCTCAGTGTGAATGAGTTTGCGGCTTCACGGGAGCGCTGTAATGTGAAAAGCCGCATTTGCACTATTAGTATTCTAACACTGGAAAGAAAACCACGAGGGCCCGTTTCTTTTCTCCTCACAGCTCTAGTCATATCCCGAGAGTGGATTAACACATTTAAGGTAAGACACGCGTTGTCTTGTATTATGTCCGTATCTCCTTATTCTGTGGCGTGCGCGTGATCATGTTTCAGTGGGTTATAGGGCCTCGAAATAATGACACCGGAGAGGGAGAGTCCCCTATAGAGATCCAGCAAGACCCCGGCGTTTATCGTTAAATTGATTATATAAAAAACAGTCACACCGCCGACACATTAACATGAATTCACTGTATCAAAACGCGTCATAAATTATGCATTGAGTGATTTCTAATAACAGGCTCTTTGTGATGCAGACAAATACATATGTGTTAAATAATTCAAGACATATCTTTATCTCATCTTTATGTCTAGATAGAGTAATCACCGTTAAAGGGTGTTTCCCTGAGCCATCTTAAGAAGTATGAAGGGTTTTTTCATGCCGTTTCTCCATGCTGCATTAACCCATTAGAGGTGCTCTATTTATTTGTCACGTATATATATATATATATATATATATATATATATATATATATATAGCCTAATGCCCGAGGTGTGGTTTCTCCTCATTGTTGATCTTCTATTATGGGAATAATTCAGCTTTGCTAGTCATAGACAGAACAGACACGGACCCAGCCCGGCTACCGGCTTGATGTCTCAAAACCTAGTGCACTGACAAGCAGCATAGAGGCGCATTCTGACTGGAACGCGCCAGTTATATACCCCAAAAATGCCGTATCGTAATTATGTTACCATGGAAACCGTAAGTTACTAGCGATATTGCAACATGGACTAAAAAAGAAGAGAGCGTGTGATGTTTCTTTTTTTTGCCTCGTCAGGTGTCGAGGATACGTCATTAAGAGTCAGAACCTCTGTCATCTGCTTATATATATATATCTCACTAGTTAGAACTGAACGATAATAAACTTTGTATATGAGCAAGAGAGTCATACATCTGTCACAGCCAATTTTATATATGAATTGCAGACATCAGTCTCTGTTCTAAAGTTTACAGAGACTTAATTCCATCTCTGTAGCACAGAGAAGTTTTTATTTGATCTATTTGTGAATCAGTGTTTATTTATTTTAATATTTATTATGTTTTGCAGTGTACTATGACCTTATTTTTATTCTAAAATAGCCTTTTTATTGACTTCAATAACAAACATACAAAATCCAATCTTACACAAAAAAGACAATAATAGTAACAATGATAATAACTTAATAGAACAGGTTAAATAATATTATAAACACTTATAAAGTGGGTCAGTTGGCGTTTCTGTGTGGAGTTTGCATGTTGTATGGGGACATTCCACCAGAAACGTACATTTTCACTTATAAAAAACGTGACATGGCCAGACTTAAGCTTGTTGTCCTCAAAAAAATCTTACAAAAACAAGCATAAAATCATATAATTTATTAATAGAACGCATTCTTGATCACTGTCAGCTTCTTCTCCGTCAAATTATGTCACTTTTAAGTCATAGCCTTAAACGTGTATTGCACGCATTGTATGTTAAATGTAATGCAAATGTGACAGGACTGACAGAAACATGGGGAAAATTGTAAATTTATTTGTATTATATATTTGTAGTGTTTATTTGTAGAATTTATTTATAATTTCATGTTTTTAATCAATTGATGTGAATGATAACAACTTAAACTAGCTATTTCTGAAGTATTTTTTTTTAAATAACAGTTTTTAGCATAACAAAAGTATTAAAGCTGTAGGTACAAATTTGGGCTGATGACAAGGACAATGACAGAGTTTGTACAGTGTAAAGTGTTTTAAATAAATAAATAAAATCTGGGAACCAAATGAATGACATATTCCTTTCAGAACAATTCACCAAGTCACCAATGAACAAGTCAACCATCAGCCAATTTTAGAAATTTTTTTGGATAAAATACTGTTTATTCACTGTATTTATGTTTTTATTTCAGGGACAGATAATGTACGTTTCTGGTAGAATGTAAGCAAACCATCCTTATAATAAAATACATACGTGAAATGGAACAGATTGAGAAAGAGAGTAAGACAGACAGAACGAAAGAGATACACCCTCATTCCTCCCATATTTGTCATGCGCAAGCACACGCACTCAGACAGGTTCACCTCTTGTACATTTAAGTGATCTCATGTGAGAGGGATGGTATTGATGGGTAAGGTGTGCAACTCAGGCCCTTTGACTTTCCATTATAGTGAAACAAACTCACAAGCATTACTTTTTTTATGGACTTATGGGACTTATTGACCAGTCTAAAGATTAAAGTGCATGTGCTGCATATGGCTCAGCTTCTTAAGCATCATGCAGTGTGATTACTAATTGTAGGTCATTTACAAATCATCAAAGAGGCCAAATTATCAAATTGGTTTAACTGTTACCTGCTGCCAGTGCCAACACACTTTTAGGGTAACACACCCAGGTGAATTGAGATTCATTACGATCACTGTGTTCTGTGGAAAAGAGCTGCAAAGCCCTCTGGGGAATTTTGAGGACTGGGACAAAGGGCTGATGACAAAAAAACAAGAGTTTGGCTAGTTCATACACATTCCCTTAGAGTTGCACAATCTAAGTCAGGAAACTTGGATGACTTTAATTGGTTTAACAAGTTCCTGCTTTCGAAATGAAATGAAAGGTCTTGAAACACAGATGGGTGAGGTCACTGTTGCTTCCGGTCAAGCAGGCTCCCAGCCTTCTTCATTGCTTCATTGGATGTGACAACAGAGTATTTTATTATAGGGGTAATTGATCT
The DNA here is from genome assembly GCA_903798195.1 of Danio kyathit. Classification (NCBI taxonomy): domain Eukaryota; kingdom Metazoa; phylum Chordata; class Actinopteri; order Cypriniformes; family Danionidae; genus Danio; species Danio kyathit. The sequence continues at coordinate 19,617,335 of LR812534.1, read as the reverse complement.
GAATATAGATTTACAGTATACTACACAGTGCTCTTTTAATCAAGGAGCCTTGTTTATCTAAACGATACAGAATGTGAGTATGGGAATCTTTTCTTCCTTGCTGCACTCAAACAAAGTGGAAAGGTTGAAGAACACATAAAGATGGATATTTGTGGGCCTTTTCCCTTAAATGAAAAATCCCAGCAAGCATTTTTGGTTTTTAAAAGATGTCTGATAGACGTCTAAACATAGTCGTCTTGGCTAAAACAAGGCTAAATTTGGGCTGTCAGTGAAAATCTAGTAGTCGTCTAAGAATAGCCCAAAACTAGCCTAGTCATCAAATAAAGATAAATTAATGACTTTAGCCTTGTTTTAGCTAAACTTGGGCTTTTGTTTAGTTTCTTCAGGCTTTTTGAAACCTACAGGTAACCCAGCAAGCATTTTTTGTTTCTAAAAGATGTCTAACAGATGTCTAATAGATGTCTAAACATAGTCGTCTTGGTAAAACAAGGCCAGATTTGGGCTGTCAGTGAAAATCTAATTGACGTCTAAGCATACTGTAGGCCAAAACTAGACTAGTCATAAAATAAACAGAAATGAAAGACTACACATATAAAGTCTGTCTAATCTGCCTATTTGACGACTAGTCTAGTGTTGGGCTATTCTTAGATGTCTATTAGATTTTTACTGACAGCCTAGGTTTAGTCTTGTTTTAGCTAAACTTGGGCTTAAGTTTAGTTCCAACTCTAATTAAACACACCTGATCAAATTAATTAGGTCCTTCAGGCTTTTTGAAACCTACAGGTAACCCAGCAAGCATTTTTTGTTTCTAAAAGATGTCTAATAGATGTCTAATAGACGTCTAAACATAGTCGTCTGGGCTAAAAAAGGCTAAATTTGGGCTGTCAGTGAGAATCTAATAGACGTCTAAGAATCAAATAAACAGAAATGAATGACTACACATATAAAGTCTGTCTAATCTGTCTATTTGATGACTAGTCTAGTTTTGGACTATTCTTAGATGTCTATTAGATGTTTAGCCTTGTTTTAGCCAATATGTCTACGTTTAGATGTCTATTAGATGTTGGTTAAACACAAAATTGTTTGCTGGGATGTTCGCTCGACATAATGTTTTAACAAACCTCTACGATTCTTTTTCCCCTCTGTACAAGCACAGAAAAAACACATTTTGCAGAATATTCATCTGCTTTTTTTCATGAAATAAAAGTACAGTACATCTTAAGAGTGCCACAGAAATAAGTGTCCTACTGTTGTACTGCTTTAACTTTACATTGTAGGATCATTGTTTATAACACTTTATAAAGTCTCCTAAGTTAAGAATTACTAATTAATTATTAGTAATAATTAGGGATGCTCCGATCAGGATTTCCCAGCCGATACTGAGTACCAATTCCTAGTCATGGTGATCAGCCAATACTAATTCTGATGCTTTAAGCTTTAAAATGCATAAAGCAAATCTTGCCTCTAAGTATGACACTTAAGTGGAGATCTCTTCTTACATAAGAGAATAAAGGAAGGAAATTCCATGTAATCCCTTAAACATGTCTCTTATAATTTTTATTTAGTCTCTTTTATTTAATGTGGACATGTCATGGTCAGAAGCAGCTTTACAGAAAATAATAGACAAAATAGACAAAAACACAGAACTTTCCTAGAAGGCCTAAATACATGCTTGCCCATTTCAATATTTTGCTCTCCAACTAGGACATCTGTGACCGCAGCTCCTTTGCTCCGGATAGCCTCACAGCAACTCAATCGCTTGAGGAGAGAGACAGGGATGTGCACTTGAGATATCTTTACTGTGCTAATCATCTAACCTAACAAATGTAAAGCTTAGAACATCACTGTGCCTCTCACAATCCATTCTCTTGCTAATTCACTCTCATCTCCATGATTTTCGGGGTATTTCATCTAATTCAAACACCTGCGACCTGTTCATAAGATCGTCCAGATTGGCGAGTACCAGTTGAGTCATAAAATGTGATTATCGGCCGATACTGATCTCCAGTCGATCGATCGGAGCATCCCTAGTTCACATTGCAATAACTAGCGTTAACAGATACAACTTTTGATTTTTAATAAATACATTTAAAATATGTTGACATTAAAGGGATAGTTTCCCTAAAAATAAAATTTGTCATCATGAGCTTTTTTATCTTGTCAAACAAAGATATTTGGCAGAAATGTTTATATTATTGACTTATATAATTTTTAGTTCTACTGTTGATAAACAGGAAACAAAAAGAAACTAAAAGTTTAGAGCCACTCGGGAGTGTGAATGGTGAGTAAATAGTGAGTATCTTTGGTTTACAAGTAAAGTTCACTGTATTTGGGTGAACTAATCCTTACATTATTCAATGCAATAGACATATAGGTCATGTAAACTAATGCTTATTATAAAGTGGTGACACAATATTGTACCATTAAATTGATGACTTTATTATTTATACACATATTTTTATGCATATCTGGCTTTATAAGATTAAATATAATTTAAATAACAATTAAATGGCAGATTAAATGACAATATGTAATATAAGATTACTTGTAAAAAGTCAATTATTATTGCATTATTGTTATTATTTTATGTATTGATGCAGTCTTAAAAGCTTTTAGTACAAATTTATTTAACAGTTTCCTTGTTACATGTTGCAGGTACTTATTAAATGAAAGTACAAGTAAATGATGCATAATTACCAGCAGCCAAATTACAGGCTAACCCTAAACCAAACTCTCATCTTAATCATATAGCAAGTAGGTCAATTAACATTAGTCAGTATTTAATTGTATAATTACACTGTAACAAGGACACCTTTGCTCACTTGGGTTTTTTACTGTATACTGTATATGGCTTCCTTAATTAATTTGCTAAATACTTTTTCCAAAATAATCAATAGTAACATATCTATTCTTTATAACATACTTTTCAATATAAGCAGTGTTTGAATGACATTTGAGAACTAGATTAAATATTGGTCTTTTTATTGGTTTTTTTCACATATACTTTAAGTAGTATATGGATTTAGACTTAAACAATAGTGCCTTTAGATAGATCTCTTTCATAATGCTTTTCATCCCAGTTCACTTTCAATAAAAATGTCATGGGGTCGAGTAAGTAGTGAATTTTATATTTTAGCTCTGCATGTTAAAGTGTTACTAGTTTCGAGATCAAAGCACCAGGGTACAAGTGAAGTGATGTAGAATGGCCTGTTTGACAGCATGTGTATCATGCATTGGAATATTCGGTCTGAATGGCCTGTTTTCCCTGTTAGGTTATATGTGTAGACCTCATTTCCACTCTTTGCTTTCTGGCCTGGTTGTCACTTCAAGGATCCATCAAATTCAGAACATGCACATTGTCCCTCTATCCACATCCTGCACACATGAACTCAAGCTCATACAGTACACACACACACACACACACGCACGCGCACGCGCACGCACACGCACACGCACACGCACACACACACACACACACACACACACACACACACACACACACACACACACACACACACACACAGTTAGGACGAACAAAAAATGTTTTTGCACTAATGTAAAATGTCTGCTAAAGAATTCATAGAAAGAAAGTCAGTGTTTAACCCACCCGATTGAGATAACCAGCTCATTATATTAGAGCTTCATACATGAACTGTGTTCAGATTTACAGGGTCCCGTTTGTTGCTCCCTCAGCATGGTAAACCTTTACTTCACCTCAGCATGTTCATTCAGGGATTTCCACTACACAGATCACGGCGTCTTCACATACAGACAAAACTCACTAAAGAAGTATAAAATAATAAACACCTCTGTAAATAAATTTAAATTGACATATTGCAAGTCCATTTCTCAGGGCGCTTGTGGTCAAAATTGAACAAATATTGTAAGAGAAGCATTCTAAATTTGCAAAATATGTTTCCTCAAACACTCATTCACTTGAAAAGACAACACTCCAGATTTGAAAGGATTTCAATAATTCTGCCTACTGTACAAAAACTGAGCTAATTTTATGGTGTTCATGCATAATAGCCCATGTATTACATGTTTCTTCTTCAGGTGTTTATGCATCATGTTTGATTGCTTCTGTGATATCATAACTCTATATCATTAGAGGCGATTCAAGTGAATGATCTACAAGTACAAAGCAACACAATGCAGTTTAGGTCTAGCCAGGAGTGCAACAGCAGCATGTGCAGGATATAGGTATACGTTATAAAGTGCAATTATAGAAAAACTATGGGTAATATTTACATATGGATGTACTATGAATATTATATACTTGTATTAGCTATGAACAGAGATTAACAATAGATGAGTATATGTACAAATAATTTGTACAAATATATGTACAAATTATCTGTGTTGACTGACTTATTTATTTATTTATTTTTTACTGTGACGTAGTGAAAACAGAAAGCATTTCTACAATAGAAAGTTTGCATGTCACCATCACAGATGGTTAAGACAAAAACTGCTTTTAACATGGAAAAGATACCTTTTATTAAGTGTAGTGTGAAGTTAGGACACAGTGTTAGAGTGAGAGAATGTTCACTGGAGTGGGAGCAGTATATATATAGGTTTAAAGTGAGCCTTGTGAGAAATACACTTCTGATGATCTCACATGGTGCATCTAAAGGCTGCCTAAAATCTGCAGGAAATCTGTGGCAAATTTTTTATTTGCAAGCTCGTTTGATTTTTGCGGCATTTGCTTGATTTTGCAGTAAATTCTGTGATACCAAGATCATGGAGGGACAGATAAATATTACGTCTCTTAGAATTAGCCATCAGCTTCAAAGACATCAGATAAAAATACATCAGAAAAAACAAACTCAGGTGGAGTGTGGAGTGGCACATTGCCACATTATTTTTTTGTTGTTTTATTTACAGTAATATTGCCGTTATTTGTGTATACTGATTTTACGCGGACGCCATTTTAAAAGTGAAATCGAGGCTGGGATGGGAAGAAACCCGAAAGTATCACCTGGAGTCACACAGAAATGTTGTGTACCTGGCTATATATCTTATCAGCGAAGAAAAAAGTGACACAAATTTTTCATTTCACCGCCTTCCGAGTGACCCGAAGGTTCGTTTTGAATCAGACCTCATTTTCAGCTAAGTTAAGGGAAATGGCACTAGTTAGTTAATTTTTTCTTTAAAAATACACTTCCTGTTTGTTTTCAGTAAAATTATTAGATTGGTGAGCAGGAGGTGTCTGTTAGATTATAATAACGCTCCTCAAACCCCGATCTTTCTGAAGGAAGTGCCTACTTTACTACAACCAGTCAGCTAGTCAATATTCCGGTTTTCTAGGAACTGCGTCGCAATACGAAAATAAAATAACAATCGCAGCTTCCGGTTCATTGGGACTTTAAGCCGCGGTCACACTAGAGTTTGAGCATGCAAAATTCTGTTGTACGGCGTTGTGAAAAGGGACAGGATTAAACAAAATGATTAGACATTTAAAAAAGCAAGCGATTGGTCCATATTTTAAATTTCTGTCCAGAGAGGTCATGTTTTGATCTTCAAATGGTCTCAATCAGTAACGTGATGCAATTTTGCAGGTCAGAGTTCACCAAGCTTAAACTTTGCAGTGAATTGCAAAACTTGATGCACGAGCCACGTCTAACGCATTCGTGTGCATATGAATGGAAGTCTATAGGGAGAAAAGTCTGACGCATGACAAGATTTCAATGTATGACAAAATATTTCAATTTCATTGCGTAAAAATGATGCAATAAAAAACATTTACATTTTTGCTGATTACATGATTACATGACTCCAAATGCCACTTTAATTAACCTAAAAAACTAAAGGATGCTGAGTGAAATTTGAATTACATGAAATTAAAGATTGTATTTCATGTTCATTCATTCATTCATTCATTCATTCATTCATTCATTCATTCATTCATTCATTTTCTTTTTGACTTAGTCCCTTTATTGATCTGGGGTTGCCGCAGTGGAATGAAATACCAACTTATCCAGCATATGTTTTACGATGCCCTTCCAGCTGCAACCCATCACTGGGAAACATTCATACACACTCATACACTACGGACAATTTAGCCTACCCAATTCACCTATAGCGCATGTCTTTGGACTTTGGGGGAAACCAACACCTGAAGGAAACTAACACGAACACGTGGAGAAAATGCAAACTCTACACAAAAACGCCAACTGACCCAGCCGAGGCTTGAACCAGCAACCTTCTTGCTGTGAGGCGAATGTGCTACTCACTGCGCCACCGTGTAGGCTGTATTTCATGTTAGCTCGCTTTTTTTGCTCACCTACATGATCTAGCTGAGATCTGTAATTTCAACAATGAAACTGCAAGTTTACATTTCTGTTTGTGAATGTTTGTTAAATCTAGGATTCAGGAGACACCAAAACGTTGAACTGTATTGATAAAAACTAAACTTGTGAGATGATTGGATATCAATGCTTTTTTTTGGAAACAAAGCCCAGACAGTTTTGGCTCAAAATCACTGAGCTTTTGAGATGGGAAGATGTGAAATATTCAACTGTCTTTGTTGATACTGTGGTGCAGAAATTCAGCGATAAGCTCAAAAAGTATATGTGGGTGTATATTTTTGCAATCAGGTTTGTACAACCTATACAGGGTCACACAGATTTTCTCATTTGCATATTGTTGCTGAGGCTCTCAGTCAAACCTTCCTTCAGTGTAACTGCACTTTAAAATGTCACAAAACTGTAATCCTCTCTTAATTTCTCTCTTCAATGCTCTCTGTCTGTTGGCTTGTCTTTCCATCCCTTTGTGTTGCCCTATCTGTACATTATGATTGATGGACCGAATGATTGCCTCAGTGGCATCATAATGATAATGGTTATAATTCTATTAAGGGTAATGACCAGTCGCTCTGCTGTGCCTTTCATGAACAGTTACAGTGCTGTGAAACACAGGGCTATGTAGTTTTGCGTTTTGTTTGCCCTTGATAATAATAATCTTCATTTCAAAAGTGCATGATGTGTTTACTCGTGTTTTATTTATCTAATATTTAAATTTGTTAGATGATCTTGGGTGTGTTTCCCAAACAGCGACATAACTCATGGCTAAACTATCATAGTACTATGCATTGTTTGGGAAAAGAACGATTTAGTGACGAGTGTTTCCCAAAACCGTAGTTTCTCTGTCGCAGATCTGTTTTAACCACATTAGTTATAGCGTAAAACATCCATAATGACGCTTTAAACGGGGTGGAGTAACTACTTCTTTAGAGAAAAACCCCATACTTTTTTGTGCAAATTATATTGTTTTACACGCATTAAAAAACAAATTAAAAACAATATTAGTTTTGGTAAAAACATGCACTGGTTTTCCATATTAATTGAAATATAGGCTATGTAAACGACACATATAGGACCTATATATGTTTCCTTTACAAATATTATTGAGAATATTCCATAAAAAATTACTTCGCTAACACGCATTCTAATCTCATAGCGTATATAAATCATAAAAATCGTTAATGGTTGTAGGGAACGCAATTGTCAATATGAAGATCGCTAAAACTGAAATGCTTTAAAAAGCAAATTACACCTAAGAGGGATGACTTTAGCGTTTTTTTTTTTTTTTTTTTAATGAATGTTCAAGATTAGAATGTTCTAAATCAGGGCTATTCAATTAGTTTGTCGTGGGGGCCAGTTCATGAAAAGCATCCCAAACGAGGGCCGGAGAGATATGACTTGCAATATAAGTGATGATGACACAACAGCAATATAAAAGCTCAAAGCTGTATTTTTGCTCCTTAAGACACCCACGTTGACTTTTTCTACATTAAAACATTAATATGTTGTATTTTGAAACTACATAACATCACTGCATTGTACAATGTGGCTTTTTTTTTACAAGCATATCCAAATGTATTTTGAGGCACAAAATCAGTGCATTGCTCAAGTAGGCTTCTTCTACATTCAGACACATTCATATGTTCTGTTTTAAACTGCGTGACAATTAGGGATGCAACGATTATAGATTTTGGTTGTACGATTATAGTCTGAAGAATAATCATGGTTTCACGGTTATCATGATTATTATGCATTCATTAAATTCAAAACACTACTAGTTTAGAAAATAACAAGAAAACTGCTTATATATTAAAGTGTTGTTTATTGCTGATCAATAACCAAATACAGCACAAAATATTAATAAAAAACAAACAATAATCCTTTTCTCTCTTTGGACTTAAAAATAAATGAAACTTTTTGAATTTGTTGTTAGTTTGTTGTTTTAGTTGTTAGTTTTAGTTTTAAAACAAGATTTAAACATGGGTGATAATTTTATAATGAAAATAAATGACAGAACAATGAATAAATATATAAAAATAAGAATAAATAAAAATAGTATTTGTCTAATGTTAATTTAAGCTGTATATTAACTAAGCATTTAAATGAACTGTTGTTATTTTCTGCGTTTATACATAATCATTTTAATAATTTTTTAATAATTCATCTAACATATCTTTCATTTACATTGCACTGAAAGCCACGCACAACTCTCACCACTACAACCTGAGACAATTTCTACTAAGTGCGTCAGTCTACTTGCAAGCCGTGCGCACTGCTTCCAATATGAGCATGTCTCCATTGGAAATAATGTACTTGCGTCCGGAAAAGACGCAATATGTCAACGGCTTGCAGCTATAGTTAATCCAATGTGCGTTCATATTGGCATAACTTTGTTTAGTTGCAGCAGCTTTTTTCCATGCAACAGAAATGCGGCGTTGAGAAGCCTTTAATGAATAAAAGCGGGGTTAATAGTGAAATATCAATAACAATATCAACAATATCAGTGCATTTTACAAAAGGCCTTTTCTACAAACATATCCAAATGTTTTCGGCTGCTCGCGCCACTCACTTAATGTCAGGTGACTCACGCTCTGTGCAGCCTTTAACTGCAGCTCGTGCCGTATTGAACAGACGCACGTCACTTCATATCTATAGCGGCCATTTTCGACTGAACTAAATTTATTTTTGATGTCTTGGTCACACTATTTGGAGGGCCGGAACAAATTGCCTCGGGGGCCGGGTTCGGCCTGTGGGCCGCCAATTGAATAGCCCTGTTCTAAATGAATAGGGCATAGGGGGGATAACAAGGAAAAGAAGACAACCAGGAACTATGCTTCTAACCACAGCCCTAGAGGTGTAGTTGCAAGCGTGCATGTTTGGGATGCAGTTTGTGAATGTACGTTGGAACGACAGATTTGGAAAATGCCAAATCAACGAACTATGTTTGTAACGACGGAACTTGCGACCTTAGTTAGCTAAGGATGGTTTTCGGAAACACACCCCTGACCATGCAACAACAACAAAAAAATCATCTTTCTCTCTTTCTCCTACACAGCGCTACAACCATGTCCAGGCCAGCGGGGGGCAGTATTAATGATGTCGCCTGCTTCCTGTCCACGGGGGCGGGGCCTGGGTCACCCACCTCAGTGTTCTCCGCCTCCAGTCAAGCTGATTGGGCGGCTAAGAGACTCGTATGGGTGCCTTCGGAGAAACATGGCTTTGAGGTAAGATTGCAACTGATCAAGATATTGTAATATTGACATAATATATTGCTGATATTTTAGAGAGGACGGTAGATAATGGATTGCTGATATATGGCTTTTAGACATGTTTATAAATGCATATGATATAATGCTATTTAATTAAATGTAATGTGTCAGAAATTCTCCAATAAGTATCCAATGGTTATTTGGCACAATTCTCATTTGAAGAGCCCCATTACGCATTATAAAAGTCATATTTTAGTTTTGGGGTTCTTCAACTACAGGCTGATATGCATGATAATGTTTTATAATATGCATTTATTTTTACCTAATTATCCCAATGACTCTCATAGGATTTGTTCAGAGATTAATTTTTTCCAAACCCCTCCTTTGCATGATGCTCATCTGTTATGATTGGTCCGATGACCCAGTCTGTTGTGATCGGTCAATTGCATTCAGTGCGAAACAGAAATAAACATCCAACAAGCACCCAACCCATGGTGCAGAGTATATGTGTAAGCCCAATTCAGGAATCATTAAAGCAATGCAGTTAAACACCAGCATATTGCTCTATTCTTAACCATAACCCAAAGTAGTAACAATAACATACATTCAGTATTAACAAACACAGTGGCTAAAGTTGAACTATTTTGAAATTAACTAAAATTGAATTGATTATAATTATTGAGAATGGCTTAACATCAGCCAGTATGTCAGCCTTGTAGGCATGGGCCGGTAAAAGATGCTGATGGTATGATAACCTTGGATGAAAATATCACAATATTCACGGTATTGTGATTACTGCTCTAAAATATATATATATTTTAAATGTCTGGGTAAAAAAACAAAAACTTTTTTCCCTTTTAAGCACAATATATTTTATTTTAAGCAACATTTGAAATATTCTTTAACAGTAAACATGTCAGGCTAAATAATTCAAATGAATTATTGACTTCTGCTGTCTTCATTTATTTCAAAAACAGATTTTTTTTTACAATTTAAAATGGTATCTTTGGATATTTTGTTTTCTGCTGGAGATACTGTTGTCCTAAAAAAAAAAAAAGTAAATAAAAAAATTGTACACGTACCTTAGGAACGGTATTGCAGGAAATTTTGACGGCTTTAAAACCTTGACTTTTCCAAACCTCCGTATACCTTGAAAACTATTATTGTTGCATGCCTACTTGACAGTTTATTGGTTGACCACAAAGACCTAAAAATGAGTTTCTCTTCTGCTATTTAAATGACATCCAACAGTCTTTTAAATCAAATGTAAGATAACAATTCTGTTTTCATTAAAACCTGTATGACTTTTAATCCGTGTGCAAAGCAATTTAAAGGAAATATTTTAGAATATTTTTGTTGTTTTTCAAAGGATAAAAAAGAGGAATCAAAAAGGACAAAAACTTACTATGAAAGTTCCATAAATGTTGTCCATGTGACTCATGAGCTACATTCAGTACTCTTGTGATTATTGTAAAAGGATCGATTTTTATGACATGCAGACCCAAAGTAATGTAATTATTAAGCGAAAAGTCATTTAAAGTCAAATTTACATGAATGCTATGTGATGTTTGCTTCTTGCTTCTTTTGTGACCATGGAATTAGTTATTCTTTTAGTTATGTGAAATACTGTAAAGGCAGACTTAAAACATTCTACTGGTAAGCAGTGTTGGGGCTATCACATCACAAGTAACGCGAGTTACATAATTATAATACTTTTCTAAGTAACGAGTAAATTCTCGAATAATCTCCAGATTACAATATATTCAAAACTCTGCGGCTAGAATACTCACTCATACCAAACGTTCTGCTCATATAACCCCAATCTTGTATGACCTCCATTGGCTCCCAGTTGCATAACACATTAAATTCAAAATTCTCCTCCTTGCATTTAGATCCTTAAATTGCCTAGCTCTTATCTTTGCAACATGCTCGTCCCCTACTTCCCTACTCGCTCATTACATTCCTCTGACTCTGGCCTTCTTGCTGCCCTCGGTACTCTCTTCAATGGGGGGCAGATCATTTAGTGTTATTGCACCCAAACTTTGGTACTCTCTACCACGTTCACTCCGTTCTGTTAATATTATCTCAGAATTTAAATCTTTACTTAAAACTCACTTGTTTTCTGAATGTTTCTGATTTGATAAACTGACCACTTTGTTTTATCAACCTGTTCTCTGCATATTTGTCTCCCAGGTCTTGTTTTGTATTTCTAGTTTGTTATATTTGACTTCTTGTATGTTTGTGAACCTAATGTTGTCTCTACTTGATTACTGTTTCTTTCAATGTCTGTTCGTACTATCTCTTTTTGTCACATTCTTTGTAAAGTGTCCTTGAGCTCTAGAAAGGTTCTATATAAATAACAATTTATTATTAATATTATTATTATTATTATTAAATTAATGCATTACTTTTTTAAAACAAAGTAAGGTTAAGGTTATGCAGTGTGTTGTTAATTGCTCTATTTAAAAAAAAAAGAAGAAAAAAAAACCCAGCAAGTTTTGAAAGAGATCCAACCTTAGCCAGGTAAGAAAAAGCAATGCAAAAGTAACGCAAAAGTAACGTAACACATTACTTACCATAAAAAGTAACTAAGTAACACTACTATAGAGCAATATTCTAATGCAATACTTCAGATGTAACTTTTGCCAACACTGCTGGTGAGTAATTAGCACAATAAAAAATGTTAGTTGTTAGCCATTAGCCAAGGTTCTTAAAAAACTGCTGTATAAAAACCCTTGACTTCAGACTGTAATCTGCTGCTCAACTTTTGACCTTGTTTATGTTGTTCTTCTTTTAGTTAAAGTGTTAGATCTAAACAGCTACTTCAGAAACTTCTGTGCAGCCCGGCCCTCAAACAAGCACGTGTTTGAGGGCTTTAGTGCTTTGATATGACGCTCTATGAATAGCGCAATACACTTGTTGAACCAGTGGTTGCTCAATGCTAGACATCACTGCCCTGCAAAATGAGGCCTCGTCATAGTGTCCCACGTAGAGAATGTGACCGACTGCCAGAGAGAACAGAGACGGAGATCTCAGCACTTCCTGTTGGAGGTCATGAAGGCGGCACTCTATATTCTTTCTCTCTTTCTGTGTCTCAGTATATCTATTTCTGTTTCTCAACCACTGACACACTCCCCCTTAGACTGTCCGTCTCCATCAAACATGAATGTATTCTCTGTTTCCTACAAAGTGAATATGCGTGTGTGTGAGAGTCAGTGCTCTGTAGAAGAACATTAAGAATAATTTTCAACCTCTGAAATGCAGAAACTCTGTGTTTCTTCTCTCTGTGTTTCTCTCTGTGAAACTCTCACAGTGTTGTTTGAAATCAAAGTATTCTTGCTGGGATTTAGTGAGAGAATCAGGATGCATCTTTACTACTGTATGTCATTAACTCATTCAAGACCCACCAGAAGACTGATTGTACAGGAGAGGACAGGATCATGTTTAGAATGATCCAGTGGGCAATTGGTTCAACATTGTAGCTGTAATTGATCACCACTCAACAATGTAAGGATGTGTCTCAGCATAAACTATCTATGTGAAATGACTGAAATTCCACTTTGCAGTGACCAAACCTCTTATCAGCAGAAAAAAACAAACATCAATACTAACCTTTGCAGAGGAGCATTCTGAAAACTATATGCATTTTTGGAGATCGCAAATTATGTAGCCAAAAGTGCGTATGGCTGCATTTCATCTTTGAAATGAACGATAAAGGGCGGTATGATGCTGTAAAAAAATTTAATAAAGTAAACAAGTAAATAGGAGGAGGGTAGGTCAGTCGATTGGTCAGTCAGTCACTCAGTCAGTCGTCAGCAGCCTCTGGTGGATTTACGTGAGAATAGCAGGTGAGAATGGCACTCGTGAGAGAATTTTGAGATCTCAAAAAGCATACACATCGGCCTCTTGTGGATTTGCAAAAACAAAAACTGCAAAAAAACGTACCTCCAGGGACGTATTTGGCACTCTCTAGAAATGTATATAGCGGTACGTTTTCAGAATGAACCTATGGTTGTCATCTTCAAACTGGAGAAAGACTGAACCCAAAGTGTGTAAAGGCATTGGTGGAAGGTAGGGGAAGTGTCATGATTTGGTGGTGTTTTGTGCAGCAGGATTTGAGCCCTTTATAAAGCAACATGGCAGAGTGAATGAAAATGTTAGTCGGAAGCTCCTTTGGCAACAACGTGGTTCCTTTCCTGCATTCATCACAAAATCAGCCAGCAATTTTCATGCAGGACAATGAACCACACAGAGTAAAATAGGCTAAGCAGTTGCTTAGTGGTGTAATGATACTGTGTACTCAAGTCATCATTCGATACGTATCTCGATATTGAACTCACGATGTGATATTATCTCATATGATAATATATGCTATAAAAATAGAGTTTAATAATAGTATTGTTATTATTTCTCAAACATATGGTTTAAAAAAATTATTATATTATAATATGTAGACCTACTGTTGGTTAAAATTCTAAAGTTTGTGTAGACTTTAAATTCGTCCTCAATGCATAGGACGGTGCACTGTAAAAAGTTAAAATCACTTGTTTTTTTTTTTGTTTTTTTTTTTGGTTTGGCAAAAATCAGTAAAAATGTCTGTACAACTACATTAAACGCATGTGCTTAATCAAAAATGTCTTCATTAAGTTAAAAAGATTAGTTTTGTGAACAAGCTCACCCAAATAAGCTTCTGCCAACTTGTTACTTTGAGTTGAGTTAATCTCAGACCTGCTCACTTGAAAAAATAAAGCCTGCAGTATTTCTAACCCTAACTACAACAACAAAAATAATAGTAAAAACACCAATAATAACATTAATGTCATTATTATTACCAACAACTATGGAAGTTTTTTCCTAACAAATTGAAAATGAAAATTTAAATGCCTAAAATGATCAAATAATAAATCAAACTTTCAAAACAACTACCCAAATGATAAATCAAACGCTCAAACGATTAAATAATAAATCAAAATGCATTCTCAAATGAGAAATCAAATATATTTGATATTTAATTTTCATGATCAACTTAGTAAAATCCTGTAATAATTAAAAGACAAATAAAATGCTTAAACTATAATTCAAATAAAGGAACCAGTTTCTGGTTCTTCCTGATTACACACACACAGCTGAAAGCTCATGATGGGCTGATTACTAGGACTATAAAGACACCTCATTTACACAGAGTCTTTGCTGAGTCGTGCTTTTCCCTGTGAAGCATTACAAAGTGGTTTTCCCTGTTTGTCCTGCCATGTTTTGATCCTTGTCTTATTTACTGTTATTGTTGTTTTGCCTCCTGTCCTGTTTCTAATTCTGTGTCCAAGATTGTTCTGATAATATCTTATTTCTTAGTACCAATTTTCAAAAAAGTTTTTTTGTTCACTCAACTTCAGACATTTTAGGTCAGTGCAACTGATGAGTACACGAGAAAAATGAAAGGAAATAAGGATTATGGGTTTCTTTGTTTACTCAACTTCTGGCAATCCAGTTCTGCAGACAAAAAAGTTCAATTAGCTTAAAAAACTTATAAAGTTTTGTGACATAGTTCACCTCTCCAGAAAACCAATAATCTTATGTTAACCCAATTAAATGTTTTTTTGTAATACTGAAAAATTATTTTAGGTCAGTGCAGCTGATGTTTTCAAAAGTTGAGTGAACAAGGAAAAGCGAAAGGAAATAGAGTGGAGGAAGTATGACGTCACCTTGTAGGCAAATCGGCTGCTAGCATAAAACCGGGCTTTTCGAAGATTGCAAATAATAAGCTCTGTGTTCAAACACTGTTCATTACACTTACACGTTTTGTCAAGCCGGATAATCCTCACACGAAAATACAACTTTTAGCACTTTTGCATCTTGAATGCAAACGCAAGAACTGAAAAGCTAACATTAGGCTATAAACGGACTATAGTACCTTCGGGTACAGACAACTTTTAAAGCTTATGTTTTAGAAATATGGTCCATGACAAAGATTTACTCTCTCGGTTTATTATATTATAATCCAAGCTATATATCATAAACAAATAAATAAGCAAAAACACATCTGTATAGACCTACGTGCCTTTTGGATAGTTTTTTACGTGGGAAATACATTTTGTTTTGCTTTACGATTGTAAAAGTTTTAAAACTGTATGTATAAATGTGCCTACATAGTATTATCATAAGACATTTAAATAAGTGTATTGCTCAGGTGCGTACAGCCCGCTTACCTTAGTAATAGACGACAGAAATGAGGCGGGAGCTGGGCATGAGGGACAAGTCTATATGCCTGCAAGTTCCATCATGGACACAGAACAACATTCAGTATTCTTTTTTGTCATGAAGTACAGCGAAAAGCAGCCCATACAGTCATATATGCTAAGGAGGTTTTAAATTTTAAGAAGTGTAAATATTGCAGTTATGACAGAGTTAAATGTGTTCAGATGAAGAAAAAAACAGTTAATATGTATGTATTTTTACACATTTATTCACATGATTGCATTACTGAGAGCAGGAAAGAGACAGGCTGCACTGGTAAGCAGTATCTTCATAATTAAAATAAATGATCAACAAATTAATCTGTCTTGACAGTCTTTAAAAGTGAAGGCATTATCTACACACAATATGAATTCCCAATTAGAAAAATACTACAAACTATAAAAAAACTCCTCATGAAAATACTTAAATCACAGACAAATCCAAATGCCCAACGCAAGCGAGCTGCGTTCCAGACCAATTCAGCTCGATGACATATAATGTCTCCGACACCGCCTGTAGTCCCGTTTAGCAACTTGATAGCAACTGTCTTTTAAAAGAAGCGTAACCAATTTAAAAAAACAAGAGTGTGCTGTAACTGAAGTGTTTTATTTCGTAGAATAAAACGTGAAAGTATCTTGAGTTTGTGTTAGCCACGAACCTTATTTAAGCGAATTAACCGAAATCCCATTGAAAAAAACCATTGACTTTGGGATGAGGGAACCGGAACTGCTAAAATGCTAACTTGCTTCCGGGTTTTTGCATACAAATTGACGTCATAGTTCCTCCACTCTATAAGGATTATGTTTTTTTAGTGTGATAACAGAATTCTGAAGATGAATTAATTATACTAGACATATTCAAAAATAGACCATCGCACTGATAAAATCAGATATTTGTCACTATCAGATTTCCTGTTGCATTATATTCAACGCTAGTTATACTGCTGCTGACACTGTAAATATTTATTCTCATGCAGAACACTAACACTATGAATACAGGCATTCATTGGATCTACAGAATAGCAGCACGCACAACTCTCTGCGTTCACTATGAAAGAATACAGTAAATATCTTATACTTCTAAATGAAATATGGTCATTTAAATGATGCGCACATTTTAATTTATTTTTATTATTATGATATATCGCTAAACCTCTACCATTCATTTAAGCTGAAAACAGTAAAGTATAGCTGAGTCCAGATCTAAACCTTTTTGAAAACCTGTTGGTAATCTGTGCTGACAAAGTTATAGTTAAGAAACCCACTAGAGTCAGAGAACTGTGGAAGAGACTAGAAGATCTGGAGTGGATCCAAGATCCCAGCAGAGCAGTGGGAGAGACTAGTGGTGTCCTGTGAGAGGCATGTGATGTCTTTGACAAACTAAGGATGTCTGTAAGAGACTAACGATATATATGGCGATACACTATAAATGTGTTGTTCAAAGCAAGGGCTCTACACTTCCTACTAATATTTGACTTCTGTATCCTTCTAAAAATGTATTCGTAATGCTTCTTACAAAAGGGTTTTTGTTTAAGTGCCTTGGTTATTTTGCAAAACCCTATTCTATTATCATCATTTGCTCTCAAGTAAAATTCCCTCCAATTTTGAATGATGAACATTCCTTTATTGATCCTTACTGTACACCATACGCGCTCACACACATGCATGGACAGTACATACATATTTATATGCAAATAAATACATGTATTTTTTGTGCTTTAGTTTATTCTTATTTAAATTGGTAATTCATTTACATCCAACACTGAACTTTTCCCTTTACAATGATAATTACTTTAACCAAAGACAGTGACACATCGGCTGCAAATGTAGGGTTGACGTCATGTTCAAATAACAACATTTTACAAAGAGCACATTCATTTATCCTGTCATGATGCTTTATTCTTCTGCCTGTGTTTCCTTTGGTCAGTCTGCCAGCATACGCGAGGAGCGGGGCGATGAGGTGGAGGTGGAGCTTACAGACAGTGGGCGGAAACTAACACTTCTGAGGGAGGAGCTTCAGCGGATGAACCCGCCCCGATTCAGTAAAGTTGAAGACATGGCCGATCTCACATGCCTCAATGAAGCCTCCGTCTTACACAACCTGCGAGAGAGATACTATTCAGGACTCATATATGTGAGTGTTTCCCTCAAGTCAATGCAGTGTTTTCAGTGATCACTGAGTCCTGACACGTGCCTGAGAATATGCCTTGCCATCACTCGAGTGTGAGTGAGCATGTGTGTATGGGTTTTCTCTGAGTAAGTGAGAAGGATAGTGTTACACACACACACAGATGCACACACGTGTGTTTGTTCATCACAGGCTCACGGTTCAAATTTCAGCTCAGGTTACATGCAGAGCGTAGCCAAGAAAGTACAAACACGCATGCACATACACACACAAGATGAAGGCCCCTTATTCATGACACATCTGTCAGTAGTGCCACCTGAGCTGAGTTTATTTCATTCTACTTGATTCAGAGATCAAATTTAAAGGAATGGATAATATACTGTGGTTTCCCACCAAAATAAGAGCTCAGTGGATTAGCATATGGTAATAAGGAAATTAAGACATAACTTTAATTATGGCAATTGTTTCAATTGTACATTTTTTTTTGCTTTTATTACTGTATTATAGTTTATTATTTATTCCCCATGTTTGTGTGGGTTTCCTCTGGGTGCTCCGATTTCCACCATAGCCCAAAGACATGCGATATAGGTGAATTGAACCGCCAACTTATTCAGCATATGATTTACGCAGCGGATGCCCTTCTAGCCGCAACCCTTTACTGGGAAACATCCATACACACTCATTCACACACACACTCATACACTACAGTCATTTTTAGCATACCTAATTTGCGGGGGAAACCGGAGCACCTGGAGGAAACCCACGCGAACACGGGGAGAACATGCAAACTCCACATGGAAATGCCAACTGACCCAGCCGAGGCTCGAACCAGCGACCTTCTTGCTGTGAGGCGAACATGCTACCCACTGCGTCACCCTATTATTATTATTATTATTATTATTATTATTATTATTATTATTATTATTATTATTATTAATAATAATTATTATTATAATTATTATCATTATTATAAAAATTAATAATAATGAATTATTATTATAAAATAATGATTATTATAATTATAATAATTATTGTTATTATTATTATTATTGTTATTATTATTATTAACAATACTATTAATAATAATAATAATAATAATGAATAATAATAATATTATTAATAATAATTATAATTATTATTATTAAAATAATGAATAATAATGAATTATTATTATAAAATGACGGTTATTATTATTATTATTTTATATTATTTTTATTAATAATAATAAAATAATAATTATTAATAAAATAATAATAATAATAATAATAATAATTATATATTATTATTTTATATTATTGTTATTACTAATAATAATGGGGCGACGCAGTGGCGCAGTAGGTAGTGCTGTCGCCTCACAGCAAGAAGGTCGCTGGTTCGAGCCTCGGCTGGGTCAGTTGCCGTTTCTGTGTGGAGTTTGCATGTTCTCCCTGCGTTTGCGTGGGTTTCCTCCGGGTGCTCCGGTTTCCCCCACAGTCCAAAGGCATGCGGTACAGGTGAATTTTGTAGGCTAAATTGTCCGTAGTGTATGAGTGTGAATGAGTGTGTGTGTATGTTTCCCAGAGATGGGTTGCGGCTGGAAGGGCATCCGCTGCATAAAACATGTGCTGGATAAGTTGGCGGTTCATTCCGCTGTGGCGACCCCGGATTAATAAAGGGACTAAGCCGAAAAGAAAATGAATGAATGAATGATAATTATTATGATGATTATTATTATTATTATTATTTATATTGTTATTAATAATAAAATGATTAATATTATTATTAATATTAAAATTACTATTAAAACAAAAATATTGCTTGTTATTTATATTAATAATAATAATAATAATAATAATAATAATAATTATAATTATTATTATTATTATTATTATTATTATTATTATTTCTAAACTGTGCAGCCTTGCAGTCTTTGAATTTTTCATAAAATTGCTTGTTTCATTTACCCATTTGCTAGCAATGCAAGCCATGTCAATGCAGCCAATCAGCTAGTTTCGTGTGCATTATCCATCATGCAGTCATTGAACAGACTGTGGGCAGTCTGTGGGTGGTCTGTCTGTGTGGGCAGCTCCTCCAAGAATAGTTTCTACATAAACAACATCATCATTTCTATTTGTCTGAACTGTTGTGTTTGTGTTTGATGTCCCACAGACATACTCCGGCCTGTTTTGCGTGGTGATCAACCCCTATAAGAACCTGCCCATCTACACAGAATCCATTATAGAGATGTACCGTGGCAAGAAACGACATGAGATGCCTCCACATATCTATGCCATATCGGAGGCGGCGTACAGGAGCATGCTGCAAGGTACCATGGCAACCAACCAACTTGCTGTAGGCTGATTCAGTTTGTGTGAATTTACACATACACTATCAACATATTTAAGAAAGAAGGCCAGTTTCATGTTGCTGCATGACGACTGAGGTCTTTCACACGCTTAGTTTCAGTCTGAAACCCCAGGCATGACTGAGACACTGAGATTTGGCATTTTTACTCTGGATTGAGGTGTGTCTGTGGTTAATAAACTGGCCCAACCGGTGTACGTTTTTTCAGGTAAAAAGAGCCATGAAGATGTCATAGGTCTTTAGTCATTTCCAGAAAATGACATCATGTTTATTTAATTTTTAAAAACTGGTTCTGGTATTTATTTTAGTTTCGTTGAGATACCATTGTATTAATTTGTATTTGTATTTTTCATTTTGTTTTATGTTTAGTTAAAGTTTTATTATTTAATTTGATTTGATTTAATTTAATTTAATTTAATTTAATTTAATTTAATTTAATTTAATTTAAATTTAATTTAATTTTATTTTATTTTATTTTATTTTATTTTATTTTATTTTATTTTATTTTATTTTATTTTATTAAATTAAATTTAATTTAGTTTTTGACACAAGTATACAGCATATACAGATGGTAGACAATTTATATCTAATTTAATTTAATATTCATTTACCGTCTCCCATTAAAATTATTAATTTAAACAAATATCTTTTTGTGTCCTTAGACTGCTTAAATGTAACTCTTCACACCTTATTTCATTATGTGTACATGAACCATAAATATGCTAGTTATTTAGTTCCCATTTTCACCAGCTATACCTGTTCCACTTAGTCATTTAACAGAAGTAAACACAGCAGCAAATGCTACACAATAGCAGATAGACATGTAAACAATTTCAACACTTTAATTAATTTGATGACTTGGACAAGTGGGTTTGATGACTACTGTAGAAATGACGTACTGTAGGTGTGTCCTCGTTTGGTTACACTTAATGTAAATAACTGAAGTGCAGCCAATCATATAAACAGGCATACTTAAAATAGCTAAATGAATAGGCGTACCATCTATTATGGAGGACAAAGCACACATATCTTTTGTTGTTGACAATAGTGACTGTATGGCCAGTATCATAATACTGTGCTACTAGAGATGCTCCGATCAGCATTTTTGCAGCTGATACCAAATACTTATTCCTTGTCATGGTGATCGGCCGATACTGAGTACCGATTCTGATGCTTTAAGCTTTATAATGCATAAAGCACATTTTCCTCTAAGTATGATACTTAAGTGGATAGCTCACCTTACCTAAGAGAATAAATGAAGGATGCTGCATATAATCCCTTAAACACGTCTCATAACCTTTTAGGTGTGAACATGGTCAGAAGTAGCTTTAAAGAAAATAACAGATAGCACAGATAAAAATAAATTTGGTAAGAAAAATTATGCATTTTGGAAACATTGCAAATGATGCAGAATTCAACATGTCTCAATCAAGAAAAAGTTTGAAGCGCATATTTGATGTGTAGGAAGTTAAAATGTAAACCTATAAATCCATTACTTTTACTTTACTTAGGACGTAAAGTGTCAAAAACACAGAACTTTCAGTTCTTATATGTAAAAAGGCCAAAATACATTCAAGGTCATTCAAATATTTTGCTCATCTCCAACCAACACAAACACTTACGACTGATTCATGAGATCGGCCACATCAGCGAGTACCGATTGAGTCATTAAATGTGATTATCAGCTGATACCGATGGGAGCATCCCTATTTGCTACATATCATGTGTCAGAATGGGTAGTTCACCCACCAATTTACATTTTCTGTTAATTCAATTCTCAACTCTCAGGCCATTCGAGGTGCAAGTCTGTGACTTCTTTTCTTCTGTAGAACATCAAATACAATTTCTAGCCGAAACTCTTTTATAATTTATGCAATATTTATATAATGCAAGTCAACAGTCAGTATTCCTTTAAGAGTAAATAAAAAAGTATAACAGGTATACAAGCAAAACAAAGGCAGTTCCCATGGTCCTTGGTGATACATTGAGATCATAAGAAGTGAAACAATCAGTCTATTCAAGAACCCAATCATTATTTCAGATGTAGCATCTATCTTTCTAAGTAAGATTGTACACATGAATGTTATCAGACTCTTTTATATAGGGTTCAGGATTCATTTTGATGAAATGAATTAAAATAAAAGATAATTTTTATGTACAGTACATACAACACACATATCCTTCCTCTAGTTTGCTGATGCTCCAGAGTGTAATTTTTACTGCTTACAAAATAATGGTCTGTTTCTTGCATGGACCAATCGTTTCACATTATACGACCTCAATGTTTTGCTTGTATATGCTTTTTATTTGTATTTCTTTTTTGACCATGAGAGATGATCACTATTGACTTGTATTTTTTAAATCACCACAATCTAAAATCAGCTAAATTTAAAAAAGAGGGTAAGTAAATGAACAGCACATTTTCCTTTATGTGTGATCTATCTCTTTAATAAAATTTGCTCAAGTATTTTCTGTCAGTTAAAGGGAAAGTTTACCCCCCCCCAAAAAAATAACCATTCCGTCATCGTTCACATCATTTGAGTTTCTTTCTTCTGCTGAAGACAAAAGAAGATAATTTGTAAATTGCTGGTTGCTGGGACCCATTGACTTCCATAGTAATGTTTTTTCCTACTATGGCAGTTTGTGTGTCACATTCTTCAAAATAACTTCTTTTTGTGTTCAACAGAAGAAAGAAACTCATAAAGGTCAAACCACAAGAGGCAGATTAAATGATGGGGTAATTAAATTTTTTGAGTAAACTATACCTTTAACTGATTTGAAATTGCAGTCAGTGTTATTTACTATACTGCATTATTATAGTATTTAGAGCAGGCGTCAACAAACCTGGACCTGGAGGGCCAGTGCCTGTAGAGTTTAGTCCAACCCTAATTAAACTAGGTATATTTGTAGCGTCCATACAGGTGTGTTGAGGCAAGTTGGAGCTAAACTCTGCATTATGTCGGCCCTCCAGAACCAAGTTTGTTGAAGCCTGATTTAGAGTTTTAGCAATTTATGTTGACTTTTTTATGGTTATGTAACTTGTGTGTTTGTAACATATTTAGTGTGCCACTACCCGATATAAAATTTTCATTTCTTACAGAATGGTGATTTGTCAGCACTACACTGAAAAAAAAGTGAAACTACTGTGTCTTTCATTCAAAGGACATTTAAAAAAAAAAATGGTTTCTGATTTTAACCTATTTTATTCAACTTGCCTTAGAGAGAACAAACTTAAACAAACCCCCTAGGAAAAAGTACACTGAAAAATATGATTCATTGGATTTACTACCTTTTTTAAGGTAAGTGGTGGTAAACCATTTATACGGACTGGATTAAAACAAACAGATTAAATTTAGTAAAGTTTAACTTAAATTGTTTGTTTTTTAGCCAATATAAATTGTTTGCAAACCATTACCTTAATAACTTTAGTAAATCCAATGAATCTTTTTTTGCTGTGTAGTATTTTTACTTTAAACCTGCAGTTTTTATATAATGTGACCACATGAAATAGTTGCTGTTTATGTGATATTTGGTTTTTATGTATTTCTAATGTGAGTTTGATCACTCTCTTGTGTGACATTTACTGAAAACACCAGTAGATAGTTTACCTTATTATTGAAAATAAAATAACTAGCAATAGCATAGCCTAACGTGATATGCAAAGTCCAAAGTACGATTTTACTTGAAAACTTTTAAATTGAACCACAGTAATGAGTTCATGCTCTATAAAAACAATATTTTACTTTGAGTGAATGTATTTTTTTTCCTTGGGCAAAATAAATATTTTAATTAGTATTAAATTTTATTTTTCAGTCAAAACTGTAATTTGAGGGAAATTTATAAACTTAGCTGTAACAAATGACAGTATTTTTTTAGGTTGGTCCAAAGCAAAATTATACTTTGCACTAAGGGTATAAAATATTTTTTTTTCATAATAAAAATCTGTTGTTCTAAAGTAAAGACAAAAAAAATTTACTTTTAGAAAAATGTAAAATATTAACTGTAACAAATGACAGTAATTATTTTAGGTTGTTTCAAAGAATATTTTTTTCAGTGTATGTACCCAATATAAATAAATGCAATAAAATTATTATTGTCAAAGCATGCATATTGCATTAGTTTTTGTTTTATGTCCACTGTTTTATATTCAGAAATTGCAAATCAATCGCATTCAAACTTCTATTCATTCAATGGTTCAGATCTATCACTGTAATTGTTAATTGGTCATGCTAATGTCCTTTCTCTTTCTTTTTTTTCACTCAGACCGAGAAGATCAGTCTATCCTCTGCACGTGAGTTTCCACTGCCTGTGCCCATTGTATACATTTACTGACTTTTATTAGCATGTGTCTAATTTTGTTCCAAATTTGATTCCAATCTTTTAAGTCACCTGCCAGTATTTGTTTGAAGAACTCTGAAAATAGTCTGAATGGGTTTTTACAGCAGAAGGTCATTTATTTGTTCTGTTTGTGTATATGTGTGCGCAGAGGGGAATCCGGTGCAGGAAAAACAGAAAACACTAAAAAAGTGATTCAGTATTTGGCACATGTGGCGTCTTCGCACAAGTCTGGTACTCTGGGGCGACCCAAAGACACTGTTGTACAGGTGAGGACAGGGGTCTTTTGGGAGCAAAACTCTTGGGACTAAACTTTTGGGTGCTTCTTTCTCTCATTGTATAATAATAAATAAAGCATCTGTTACAGTGTACAGTTGTAATAATTTATAAATATGAGTAATGTATCTTAGATAAATAAGAAAAATAAATACACAATGCAATAGTATTATTTACAATTTTAAAATACGTTTCTGTAATTATGTAATTGTATCATTATTATAATTAAATAATTATTTTATTTAATAATTACTGTATTAAAATGCAAAAAGAACATATATTATGTAAAATAAAAATATATTAATATTTTACTACAATTAATGCTAATTTAAGCATCATGCCGTCGTACAGTTAAGGAAAACATTTAGAGACTACACTGTAAAACCCAACAGTCAACTTTTTCAAATAAAATGAGTGTAGTTAACTCAAAATTGACTAAAAGATAATTCTACTCATTTGAAATGAGTTTTGAACTCAGTGTTGAAGGTAATGAGTTCATTAAATACCTCATTACTTCAACTTAAATGGAGTAAGTTCACAGTACTCATATAGATTCATTTTTTAACTCAAATGGTTTGTAGCAATCTGTTTCCCTTATTGGGTTTTACAGTACTCAGTTGGTTTGAGTTCACTTCATTTATTGGGTTTTACTGTGCTCAAATTGCTTGGTTTACTCAAATGAATTAAGTTTACAGTACTCATTATGATTAGTTTTTGAACTTAAATGGTTTGTTGCAATCGGTTTCCTCAAATGGTTTGAGTTACCTTAACTATTTTTTTTTTAAATTTCACATTAAGGTCTGATATCATTTCTTAAATTTAATAAACTTAGTTTTTTTAAAAGATGACAATAAATAAACATGATAAAATAAATAAATAAAAAGTCAACATTTAAAATATGCTTTTAACAGTTAATAAAAAATGGTAGGCTACTGTTCCTAAAGTAAAAAGAAAACTGCTGTACTGTACTTTAATGTAAAGTATTAACAAATAGCAACCTATTCATCAAAACCTGGAAATGTTGCTTGGACCTCATAAATATTGGCTATATGTTATCATATTTATATATAAACCATTTTTGATACATTTTGAAATATATGTAGCATGTACACATGACATATTTGTATATCTTTGAAATCCAAATATAAACTTGTATTTTAAAATAACTGATTTGGAATGACATATTTAAATTAGAAATTAGATCTGTTTACTGTGCGTCCTTTACAGTACACGTGTCAGAAAAGTGAGTGATTATATGCAGAAATACACTGTTTGACCAATTCCTACGTGATTTATCCATTCATACGTGCAGAATTTCCATGATTTTGAGATCTTATCTTAAGTGGACCGTGGAGTTTGTGTTAACCGCACACAGAGACTAACTTTAATTAGGCTGTATTCTAGCTCTAATCTTCAAACATGACAAAGTTGCTTGAGTTTATGTTCTGTGTCCCGCCACATTTGAATCACATCCAGATAAATTAGCCGAAATCTCAGGTAACAAATTAATCGAAAGCCATGCTGCTTTACAAAACAAATAACTTTATATATCTCAAAACATGCATTATTTTACACAACTACGAACACACATTTAACACATTTGTGATAATTATTTTACCAATGATGCAGCATGATGCAGCGCAAAAGCGCTTCTCTAGCGTGTATCTGCTCCGCAAGTGCCGCGCGCCTCTAGCGGGTCGCACAGCGGATGCGCCGCCTAGTGCCGTGACACGGCATGCACATGACGGTTGGAAGTATCGCTCACCAGACGCGCACATTCGCATGTTATTTAATATGAAACTATTCAGATGGCACTCTGTGGCGCGTCAGAAATATGAACAGTGTCCTGAGTCGTGGCTGGGCACCATGGACAGCCGCCGACTTGTGGCAGCGGTGTGCGTACCCTGAAACCTATGTTTAGAATTCTAAAATGCATGGTGCTGCGTGGCGCAACGCCGAGCGGCGCATCTGGTGTGCAACCCCCTTCTTTCTCTGGCTCTGCGCCAAAGTGGGTTGATTTTTAACATCTGATGACACGATGCACTGAAGTAAACATTCTACGCACACAGATGCGATCGTATGCTTCAGGGAACAGCTGGTGCTGATCACATCAGTGTAATCGTTCGCGTCAAAGGATTAAAAGTGTGTTATTATTTTTTTCTTTCATTGTTCAGTATTTCTTCACATACCACTAGAAGGAAGCCCGCGTACCACTAGTGGTACACATAAGACAGTTTGAGAAGCACTGTGTTAGACCCTTACCATACACCAAAACAATGTTATATATAATTTATCGGTATAATTTATACTTCTAGGGTTTTAATGGGGGCCCCCAGATTTCCGGGGGTCCTATGCAACCGCTTATTGGGTAAATCCGTCCCTGGTTACAAATCAGGTTTATACCACCAAATAATAATTAGATTTTTTAAATTAAGTTAAAAATGAAAGATATAACAAGTTAATCATTGGAATTGTGATGTCTAAAAATGAATTCAAATGTGTGTTTTTTTGAAGCAACAATAAAAGCTAATGCTATAAAAGACCGAATTCTAACTTCAAATAGGCAAGAAATAGAATTAAAAGTTTACAGAATCAAACAAAAAGTCGCTGTTAGTAGCCTAGTGGTTAAGTGCGCTGACATATAGCACCATGGGGCTTACAGTGACCTGAGTTCGATTCCTGGCTTGAGGTCCTTTGCCAACCCTTCCCCTTCCTCTGCTCCCTACTCTTTTCTGTCTGTAACCTTCACTGTCCTTTCCAATTAAAGATGAAAAACCCCTAAAAAAATATTATAAAAAAAGAATTAAACAAAAAAAACTTTTTACTTAAAAACTCAAGTAGTCCTTTAATGCAGTGTTTCTCAAACACATTCCTGAAAGACCACCAGTACTGCATGCTTTGGATGTCTCCTTTGCCTGTCACACTCATTACAAGCCTTTCATTCTCTGCTAACAAGCTGTTGATCTGAATCAGGTGTGTTTGATTTAGAGAACATGGAAAATGTGCATAGCTGGTGGTCCTCTAGGAACGTGGTTGAGAAACACTGCTTTAATGTGTTGTATATACACAGCATTTCTGCTGGGTATCCCAAACTTTTCCCACACTGGACGTGGGCCATCCTTAATGTCGTTTCTTGAGTTACAAAACTATAAATGTTGTCCCCCCCACCCCCACAAAATCTCCTTTCATTTGCTTCCTGTCTCTAATATTTCATTTTAATTTCCACTCTTCTGGGTTGCTCTCCTCTCCGTGTCTCCTGTTTTTCCTGGGTCCTGCTGTTTCTTTCCGCTCTTCTTTCGTCTTCCTCTTTGTCCTCTGCTGTGTGTTGAAGATGGATGGTACTCGCTCTCTGGGTCGTGGCAGTAGCGCTGTGAACAGGGTGAGTGGGCGCTTTTCTCTTCATGACTGGCAACATCCGGAGCTCAGACTACAGCAGTTCTAATTCATGTCCTGCCACTTTAACCACATAATGTGCGCTGTCTAATTAATGTTGTGGGATTCATTGTGTTGATTTTTTTTAGCCATGCTTTTATGATTTTGTTCATCAGTATGTTCTGTTTTTGTCCCCTGTGTGTCCTGTTCAACCACTCCATCTCTCTCTTTTTTGTGGATTCTAACAGACCGTGCAGTATGTGAGTATGGTTGAGCTCTAATGCTTACTATGTGGGTCTATAGGGGGCGCTGTATGCATATTAAAGCTTTGCTATGTTGTTTTTATGACCTATATAGATCATTTAACTCTATATGGGTGTGAGCGAAACCTCGGAGATTAGATCGAGATTGTTTAGCCTTTTATAAATGTTTTTTTAGGTAAAGGCTTTTGCTGAGCTGCAATTTTATGAGTTTGCACTTTCAACTGTGTGTGTGTGTGTGTGTGTGTGTGTGTGTGTGTGTGTGTGTGTGTGTGTGTGTGTGTGTGTGTGTGTGTGTGTTTATGACCTAGCTTTAATTTAAGGACAAATCTCAAGCGTCACCTAATTTAGAATGTGGTATTTTCATTACTAAAGTTATTGTATATAACGTTTATAAGATGCAAAATAATAAAATAAAAATAAAAATTGGCATGAAAAAGAATTTTTACTTTTAGCTTTTTATCTAATATTTCGTTAACCCTTTCATATTAATTTAAAAAGTTTGAATTTTGCTTTTTACACTTTGACTTTTATAGATTTCTTCTCCAAAAGTGCACCTAAATCTCCCAGCGTAATATCACAGGGTGTCCGTGGGGTCTTAAAAAGTATTAAAAGTTGATAAATTAATGTAGAGAAATTTAAGGCCCTTAAAAAGTATTTAAAAGTCTTAAATGCTACAGTATTTGGCATGGTATTAAATTTTATATCATTTTTGATTATGCAATGTATGGTTGCATGCTTAAAGTTTGCCTGAATTAAATCTGCAAATATCAGGATGCTGTGTAGTTTATGAAATCAATAAAATCCTGCTAGATTTGAAATCATGCTGCTTTGTTTACTACAGTTACCAAGGAAACACCATTATTTCTGCAGCTTTATAGGCGCCAACCTGCTGAATTAGCTAGATTTAATAGATTTTTATTCGATATATGAATAATGTTTTAAGCCCCAGTCAGATCAAACGATTTTGGCATGATTTTTGCACGATTTCCTTGACGTAGAGTGTCGTGGGGATTCGTAAATGACAAAATGGACGTCGTGACACAAGATTCAATCGTTCCTTCTCGTGTAATATGGCATAGTTCACGACAACCGATGCCATGTCTGCGATGCCTCGCGACACCATCGCAGAAAGTCTAGCATCATAGCATGTTTCATTTTTTTCTCGTTCTTCACGACGAGTTCAGTCACGTGGGTGACTCTGCAATAGAAGCACATTCTTTCTCTAATTTTCCTGTTAATGTGCCAGTCAGGTAATGAACAAAAAAGCTGCATATTTACTTATGGGTCGGTCATGGGTGGATAAGATCAATCATTGGTTATGCAAATTTTAACTACCTGTTTTAAAATATTACAGTGTTTTAAGCAATTTTATCTGACAGACTGGCACAAATATGCATCTCCATTCTCTTAACGAGTCTCTGAGTTCTCTCAGCCTTCCAACAGAGTTTGTTCTTCCGAGGTAATCTGAGAACATGTTCAGTGCTGCGAATACATTGCAAAAGCATTTCCTGCTTATTCAAATTTGTCATTAATAGTGAAAACAGTTTATTATAGGCTTCTCTGAAGCTGTGAATATTCATTCATTCATTCATTTTATTTTTGGCTTAGTCCCTTTATTAATCTGGGGTCGCCACAGCGGAATGAACCGCCAACTTATCCAGCACATGTTTTTTTATGCAGCTGATGCCGCTCCAGCCACAACCCATCTCTGGGAAACATCCATACACACTCACTCACACACATACACTACGGTCAATTTAGCTTACCCAATTCACCTACAGCGCATGTCTTTGGACTGTGGGGGAAACTGGAGCACCCAGAGGAAACCCACGCGAACGCAGGGAAAACATGCAAACTCCACACAGAAACGCCAACTTCTTGCTGTGAGGTGACAGTACTACCTACTGCGCCACTGTGTCACCCTGAAAATACATACAATAAGTAATAAATAGGCGTCACGGTGGTGCAGTGGGTAGCACGGTCGCCTCACAGCAAAAAGGTCTCTGGTTTGAGCCTCGGCTGGGTCAGTTGGCATTTCTGTGTGGAGTTTGCATGTTCTCCCTGTGTTGGCGTGGGTTTCCTCTGGGTGCTCCAGTTTCCCCTACAGTCCAAAGACATACGCTGTAGGTGAATTGGGTAAGCTAAATTGTCCGTGGGGTATGAGTGTGAGTGAGGATGTTTCCCAGTGATGAGTTGCAGATGGAAGGGCATCCGCTGAGTAAAACATATGCTGGATAAATTGGCGGTTCATTCCGCTGTGTCGACCCCAGATTAATAAAGGGACTAAACCGAAAAGAAAATGAATGAATAAATGAAGTTATAAATAAATATTTAATAAATAAGTATTTAACAATTTAACATTTTTTTTTTACATTTTATAAATGCCGCCTTAATTAACAGAATAATTTTATTTTAAAAAAACATGAAAAAAAAGTAGTGTATATATAATTGGGGGGGGGGGGGATCTCAGAACTACTGTAGTTTATCCACCCACACACACTTACAATGAATCTGCACTTCTTTAGAAGATTCATCCCACACTTTAAAAAGCACAGAGTTAATATTTGGGTTCTGATTAGTCTGGAGTAATCTCAAAGTAATAGAAGTGGTAAGTCTTTAGAGAGTGTGTGTGTGTGTGTGTGTGTGTGTGTGTGTGTGTGTGTGTGTGTGTGTGTGTGTGTGTGTGTGTGTGTGTGTGTGTGTGTGTGTGTGTGTGTGTGTGTGTGTGTGTGTGTGTTTGCGAAAGAGTGTGAGGGCCTGCTTGGCTGTAGTCATACAGTATGCTGATGCTGGGCTGATGCTGGGCTTTTAGCTGAATGTGAGTAATATTCTTGCACTAAAGGGCTTTTCTTCTTTTGTTGTGCCTAGGGGGAGCTGGAAAGACAGTTACTGCAAGCAAACCCTATTCTTGAGGCCTTCGGCAATGCCAAGACTGTCAAAAATGATAACTCTTCCAGATTTGTAAGCCCTGAATTGCCACAGCTAACCACCATCACATGATCTTGAGTTTGTGTTTTGCTCTGACCTGACATGTATTTTTATTTGTTTCAGGGCAAATTCATCAGAATCAATTTTGATGTTGCTGGATATATTGTTGGTGCTAATATTGAGACTTGTATCCTTCATACATTCGCTAAAATCACATATATGCAGCTGATAATTGCAGAAAAGTTGCAAAATAATGTAGTTGTGATAAAAGTACTGGCATTTTTAGTTGCAGGTACTACTATATTTTTTTGTCAATAGCATGTTTGCTTACAGATGTTACTTTGGCTGCGTCCGAAACCGCATACTTCCATACTATACAGTACGCTAAAATCAGTATGCGAGCCGAGTAGTATGTCCGAATTCATAGATTTCGAAAATCAGTATGCGAGAAGTACCCGGATGACTTACTACTTCCGGCGGGATTCTGAAGTGCGCATCCCATGCATGCTGCGCTATCCCATGATGCTCCGCGAGAGAATTCATGAATGGAAGTAAATCGATGCAACTGACGCAGGTAGGTCACGTGACCATGACAAAATGGCGGATGTAGTACGTCCGAATTCCATTCATACTTCTTACATTCATACTGTATAGAACGTACTTTTCTAACGGCCGAGTAGTACGTTTAATTTTAAATACAGTACCTACTGAGTAGTAGGCGGTTTCGGACGCAGCCTTTGTATATTATGTTAACATAGCAAAATGCTTAGAAAGGCATTTTAATTATGAGAAAAGTAGAAGAATTTTTGGAAATTCTGCTGTATTTTTTATGTAAATTATTAGTATTTAGCTGAGAAAGTTAGGTGAGAAAAGCTCTATCCTGCTTATTTGCAGATGCTACTTTAGAATTTTTGTTATAACTAAATATTTTAGTTGTGAGAAAGCATCTTTGTTTATAGATACTACAGTTTTTTGTGTGTACTTGAAGAATCATATTGAACAATTTTGTTAGGTATGAGAAAAGCTCTAGCATCTTTGTCTTTAGATACCACTTAATATTTTATGTTGTATTTGAAAAAAAAAAGGAAAATAATGTTAGGTGTGAAACGCTGTACAGTACCATCTATGCTTAGAGATATTATTTGGGGTAAAATTGAGAAAAAAAACTGGCGACAAAAGTTCTATCATCTCTGTTTGCACATACTACTTTAAATTATGTTATAAAACAATTGCTCAGATATATAAATAGTGCAGAAAACATCTACAGTAGCACCTTTATCTACAGTAACTTTATATTTTGTATATGATTAGATTTAAAGAAATTATCATTTTTTTTCAATAAGGTTCCATTAGATAATTTATTTACTAAAATAAACAAACTATTAATAACTATACATTTATTATAGTATTTATTCATCTCTGTTAACCTTAGTGCATGAAAATACAGTTGGTCATTATTAGCAGTGGTGTGAAGTAACAAATTACAAATACTCAATCTCTTGTAATTGAGTAGTTTTTCTCAGGAATTGTAATTTACTAAGCAGTTTTATAAATGTGTACTTTTACTTTCCCATTTTTAGTGCTGTATCAGTGCTTTTACTCCACTACTTTTCTTCAACCTGCAGTCACTACTTTATTTTTTCTTGTCTGTGGGGATTAGAAAAATCAGTCCTGTGATTCCTGTTCAATCAAATTGCACATAGAAGGTCAATCGCATCATAATGAACTACCTCAAGACATGGGCGATTTATAAATGCAGCAAACTGTTTGGAAGCATTAAAAGTGTCCAAGAAGGTGTCCAAAATCTTTACATGCATTGACCCAGAGACTGTTTAGATGATGTCACTTATGAGAAGATGACAGATGTTTACTGTATGATGACCGAAATTGGATTTTGGTTGCCATACTGTACCTGACGAATAAATGTCAGTATTTGATGTCAATATGACGTTGGTTTAAGATGTTGGCTCAACGTTGGATTTTGGTCACTTTCTAACACAACCTAAAAACAACCAAATATCAACGTCATTTGATGTAGTTATTGGACATCAAAATAACGTTGTCTTTAGACACTGCCTAGACATTGAATTTTGGTCACCCGACATCAGAACCTAAATCTAACCTAATATTAACGTTTTATGACGTTGTGTGCCTGCTGGGCAATAGCTAAATGCACTACAGAATCTTACGATTACACGCATCCACAAATGACATGTAAATCATCAGTTTTTTACAGCGTAATACTTGTTACTCTTAAGTACTTTTGAAAGGTCTTTTTACTCATACTTTGAGTAATATTTAAAACAGATACTTTTACTACATTGTTAGGCAAGTAATGGTACTTTTGATTTTTTCAGTACTCTTTTCACCACTGATTATTAGCTCATATAAAGTCCCAGTATATTAACTAATGTTAACAAGTCAGCTTTTAATATTGAAGTGTAAAAATTGTAAAATGTTAACGATTTTGCACGAGTAAAGGTTGAATTAGGACTATTAAATGCTGTACATGCACAGTATTGTTCATTGTTTGTTCATTTTAGTAAATACATGAACTAACATTAACTAATGATGCCTTTTTGTAAAGCGTGACCAGAAAAAGATACTACTAGTTGAGAGAAAAGCTGTAGAATGTTTTTCTTTATCGCCTCAATTTATCGCCTTTATTCAAACCAAACTAAAAGAAATAAGACTTTCCTCAGAAAGAAAATTACTGTGAAAATGACCTTGATCTGTTGAAAGTCACTTGGGAAATATTTGAAAAAGAAAAAAAAAGAATATTCAAGGGAGGACTAATCATTTTGACTTTTAACAGTGTATACCTCATTCAATGAATTGTATAATGTACATTATTAGGGGCCAAGCAGCAACGCTTCGAAGGCACCTATTGCTTCCGTTAGCGTTCCTATTATTATTTCTCTTCTTCTTCTTCTTCTTCTTCTTCTTCTTCTTCTTCTTCTTCTTCTTCTTCTTCTTCTTCTTCCACCGGATTTGAATGGCAGCCCATATAACCATATGCGGGAAAGGTATATAATTTGGCATAATGATAGAGGGCAGTGTCAACATGAACCACAGCAAATCTGAAGCCTCTAACTCAAACTTTCTAGCGCTACCACTTGTCCAAAGTTTCAGTTATGTTTATCGTTATAACTTTTGAACCAAATGGGCTACAGTCAATTTTTTTCCCCTCTGAATCCTCGAACGCACCCTATGACGTCATTTTCCGTCATGATTTTTTGTTTGCTATTTTCCATTTTTCGCAAAACCTGTTTGATCGAACTCGTCCCTGACCGTTTATCCGATTTTCACCAAACTTGAATCACATGATCTACAGACCGTGCTGACCAAAATTTATGGAATTCAAGTTGATTCAACCAACCGTTTTCGTTTAACTTGCGAACAAATCTAACGTAGAGCTTGCGAAAATCGACTTAAAGTGATATCTCCGTAACCCATTGATGTATTTACACCAAACTTGGTGTGTGTTGTGACAACCATGGTCTGAGGTTATCTGCAGTTTTGGAGCACTGCCCTCTAGTGGTCCAGAGATACAGAAAATAGCTTTTTTTGCTTATATCTTCTCAGCCCTTTGTCCAAAACTCATAAAACTGGTCTCTTCACATCCGACAGAGCATGCCGAGTCGAATAATGTCTGATTTTCCTAGGTCAGCCCATTTAGATTTTTGTCAAAAAATGCTATATTTCACAAACGTATTCACGTATCATTACAAATCATGGTATGCATCTTCGACACCATGCCGTGAAGGTACTCAAACATTTCTGGAGCAGCGCCACCTTGTGGCCAAAAGTTATAAGCAATTTTTGAAAAATGCTAATAACATTTTCTAAACATTCCTTATTGACATGACATGTGTCTTGTTATATTCCCTGGATCATGCCGAGACCATGGATACCAAATATGCCAAATGAACTCAACTTCCTGTCCGCCATTTTGTTTTTGGTTGAAAACCTATTTTTTCAAACTTTTCCTAGACCGTTTTTTTGACTTCGATGTTCTTCAGACCATGCTGGAAAAAAGTTATGGACTTCATGTTGATACGCGACACAGTTTTCGTTTATGCCACCGACAAATGTGCTGGCACGATGTCAAAGATCGTCTGAGGCTGTAATTCTGCAATGTTTGAACATATTGATGCTGAACCTTAGGTGTGTCATTGGCGCCTCGCAATAACCACCACACATAAATGTGACAACAGCGCCACCTAGTGGTCGTGCGTTATAAATCCTTAACTAACCATCAATAATGAATCTTCCAAAATGGCTAAAAAATGTGGATTGCATAGGTTTAATGAGGTAAAATTGACATCAAATTATTCCTTGGGTCATGCCAAGAACATTGATACCAAACATGCCATATTACGGCAAACTTCCTGTCCGCCATATTGATTTTGTTCAAAAACGTTTTTTTGCAAACTCCTCCTCGATCGTTGATTCAATTTTCGCCAAATTTGACTCCGATCAGCTTCAGACCATGCTGACCAAAAGTTATAGAAATCATATCGATTAGCAAAACGGTTGTCATTTATGGCATCAACAAATGTGTTAGCACTATGTCAATGTGCATCTGAGACTGCGACTCTGCCATACTTAAACATATTGACACTGATCTTTAGGTCTGTCATTGGCAACTCACAATGACCTCAACACATAAATTTGGTAGCAACGCCACCTAGTGGTCACGAGTTATAAGCCGTTCACTAACCATCAATAATGATTCATAAATATGCTAATAACTTTAGTCTGCATATGTTTATTGTCATAAAAATACTTATTCCTTGGGTCATGCTGAGAACATTGATACCAAATATGACATATTTGGCTAAACGTCCTGTCCGCCATATTGATTTTGTTTAAAAAAAACTCTTTTGCAAACTCCTGCTAGACCGTATACCGAAATATCACCAATTTAACTCGGATCATCATCAGACCATGATGACTAAGTGTTGTGAAATTCATGTCAATAGGCAAAACAGTTTTTGTTTACAGCATCGACAAATGTGCTGGTATATAACAAACTGCATCTGAGGCTGTCTCTCTGCAGTGCTTAAATATATTGACACCCAACTTTAGGTTCTTCATTGTCACCTAACATTGACGACAACACATCAAATTCTGGCTCTGGACTGCTTTGCTATTTCTGGCTTTGCTCATAAAGTGCTTGGCCCCTTAATGGCTGCTTGCAGCTAAATTTATTATATTATATTATATTATATTATATTATATTATATTATATTATATTATATTATATTATATTATATTATTATCCGTTCCCAGAGATGGGTTGCGGCTGGAAGGGCATCCGCTGCGTAAAATCGTGCTGGATAAGTTGGCGGTTCATTCCGCTGTGGCGACCCCGCAAGGGACAAAGCCGACAAGAAAATGAATGAATGAATATTATTATCTCTACTGTGTTTATTGGCACATTTTTCATTAACCTGTGAGTGTATCAGATCTACTAGAGAAGTCTCGAGCCATTCGTCAGGCTAAAGATGAGCGAACCTTCCATATCTTCTACCAGCTTCTCTCTGGTGCAACTGAGGCCATGAGAAGTCAGTAGTCCACACAAAAACATACATGGTTCACAATATATTTGTAATATCTTTAATGCAAACACCGCTGTTGTGATCAAATATCTGCTCTGTTTCTACAGAGGAGCTTCTGCTGGGAGGCGCAGATCAATATCGCTTCCTCTGTGGAGGGTCACTTCCTGTTCCGGGTCAAAGTGATTCAGAAAACTTCACTCAGACAATGGACTCGATGACCATCATGGGCTTCACCCAGGAAGAATCTACATGTAAGAGAGAAGAGGGTCTCTAGAAGGGGTCAGAAATTATGCTCAAGTGAATGTACAGATTCAGAATGAAGTTTTACTCAATTTAAAGCATGTGGGCAAAGATAGATTCGAGTTAAAGTTAAAAAGTTTCAGTTGTGCTTATAAATGTAAAAGTACCTTAGCAAAAATAAAAATGAGACACAAAATTATTCTTACATCATACTAAATTATCCTCTAATGCAATAAATGAATAGTATCATAACAAATCAGGATCATAAAGTAAAATATTAACTCATCACAAATTCTCATCACTGGATGTTATTTGCACTCATACAATATTCAAGGTTCATACGGTCATGGAAAACCTGGAAAAGTCATGATATTTTGACATGGCATTTTTCAGGACTGGAAAAGTTTTGGAAAAACAGAAAAACCCACAAAGTTTTGGAAAAGTCATGGAAATTAGTTTAACAAATATCTGTATACTTGAATTAGGGCTGTGCGATATTGACAAAATCTGACATTACCATATTTTGTATTTCTGTGATATACAGTTGAAGTCAGAATTATTAGCCCCCCTGAATTATTAGCCCCCCTTTTTATTTTTTTCCCCAATTTTTGTTTAACAGAGAGCAGATTTTTTCAACACATTTCTAAACATAATAGTTTTAATAACTCATTTCTAATAACTGATTTATTATATCTTTGCCATGATGACAGTAAATAATATTTTACTAAATATTTTTCAAGACACTGCTTAAAGTGACATTTAAAGGCTTAACTAGGTTAATTAGGTTAACTAGACAGGATAGGGTAAATAGGCAAGTTATTGTATAATGATGGTTTGTTCTGTCGACAGTCGAAAAAAGAATTAGCTTAAAGAGGGCTAGTAATTTTGACCTTCAAATTGTTCATAAAAAATTAAAAAACGCTTTTATTTTAGCCGAAATAAAACAAATAAGACTTTCTCCAGAAGAAAAAATATTATCAGACATACTGTTAAAATTTCCTTGCTCTGTTAAACATAATTTGGGAAATATTAAAAAAAATAATAATAAAAAATTAAAGGGGGGCTAATTATTCTGACTTCAACTGTATATTGTGATGTGTATACATTTTCACCAGATGATTTAAACAGGTTTATTGGATTGAATTGGATTTTGTAGAGGATTGAATCTCAAATAATATATAACAAATAAATTACAATCATAGATAAATAAAATATAGTAAAGATAAAAGTGAATTATCTGGTTTTTAGGTATTCACTATTCAGGTCCAGATATTGAATAATCAGCACTGCATAGTCTTCATTGTATATTATTTAATCTTTATTAAAGTTACAAAAAATTTCTTGTAGCCGGATGTTTTAAAATTTGAAGTATTGAAACGGTCACAGGCCTTAAAGGGCCACGAAACCCCCTGTCTCAGCAGGGTGTTTTCACACCTCTGTTTTGAAAAAAGTCAGGAAAGTTGGGCGTGTCCAGCTCTGGGAGTGTGGGAGTGTCGGAGGAGGGAAAGAGGGTAATTTATGCATAGAAGGGCGTTTCCATTTGGGCGCGCGCTAAGTCTCACAGGCAAAACAAACAGAGAGAGGCTGACTTGATACAGCATGGCGAATGAGAGAAAAAAAATCCTCCGCATTTCTCTGTAACTTATGTACTCGGTAGGTAGATAGCGTCAGAAAGCCGTGTCTGTATAGGCTATCCTGTCACAAAATGCGGCGAAAATCCTGCACGACGGGAATAGTTTGTGTTTATATGTTTACACTCAGAGAGCAGCATTTACAGCGGATCTTTCAGTCTATAATATTGTACTGTAATATTGCAGTGATATTAACATACTGTAAACTTAGTAACTAAATCATTTTGACTGAGGTATGTCTATAAAAACTGAAAGAGCACTGCTGAAGATACGACAAACTTTGTAATCTGGGTTAAACAAAGAGCACTGATCGCACACACTTACCTAATCTGTAGCGACAGGAGAAAAAGGAGACAAATCCGGATTTCACCATTTCCAGATGCGAAAAGCTCTCGGGTAAAAATGTTCCTTACAAACGCGTTTCTGTCGCGTGTCGCGTGCACTGTAATCCACACGCGAGTCCAGCAGCTCTCTCATAGAGGGAAAATGAAAACAAAACCTTGTTGCAGCACACTAATAAACGCAAAACCGATGACTCTTGTCTCCAAATTCTTGTTCTTTCACTTGTTTTGGCAACACAACGTGGCGTCTCTCTTCCGTCTGTACAGTGTAAACAGTCTCCGGAGCTATCATGCATATTAATGAAGTTTCACGTCATACACAATAGAGCGCGCTGATTGGTTTGAAGCACGTCTTTGTCATGAATTAATGCAGCACACTCACATACGTCAGAATGTCCGCGAAAAGACAGACAGCCAGTCTCCAGGCTGGATTTACACCTAAGTATCTCATGGCTGTGACGTAGCTTCAAAAATTCGTTTCAAACCGGAAGAACGAATTTGCTCAAAATAACGCAAAAACAACCAATTTTCACTTTTTT
Source organism: Danio kyathit (assembly GCA_903798195.1). Classification (NCBI taxonomy): domain Eukaryota; kingdom Metazoa; phylum Chordata; class Actinopteri; order Cypriniformes; family Danionidae; genus Danio; species Danio kyathit. The sequence goes on along the minus strand of LR812534.1, from coordinate 19,577,631 downwards.
GTGCAATATATGTGTCCTAATAGTGTTTATAGCAGCGTGGGACACATATATGACTGTCAACAGCTCAAAACATGTGTTTTGGTGTTTCGTGACCCTTTAAAGGGACAGTTCACTCAAAGATTAAAACGTACTCACTATATACTCACACTTCTCTTGTTTCAATACTACAGGAGTTATTAAATTATATTCTTTTTGTGTTCATTAAAAAAAAAAAAAAAAAAATCATAAATGCTTGAAACAAGTGAAGGATGGAATGAAAATGGCAAGTAATTTTTGGGTGAAGTATCTCTTTAAAATGCATAACTTTCACTTCATTATGATTAAACATTAATATAAACATAATATAAATGAATATTTAATATAAACTATAATCCCAAACATTGCATATCCTGCGATGTGACTATTGCAGATGCACACATTGCGATATCAATGCTGAAACAATATATTGTGCAGCCCTAAGTTGAATATAGGTTAGTTGTCCTTACTTTATTTCTATTCTTGGCCAAAAACTTGCTCTCACATTGTTAGTGCTGTGTAAGCATCATCAAAATCAATTTTACATAGACATAAAAACAAATTTAAACAAAATAGATTGTGTTCTATGATATGCTGTAATAAATTTGAATGTCATTGTTTTTCTTATTATTTATCATGTATATATAGACATTAAATGAAACATTACTTGAAAGTTCTGGAAAAGTCTTGGAAAATTCATGGAATTTTAGTAGAAAAAATGTGTATGAACCCTGAATACTGTTCATTCTGCAAATATACTAAAAAGACAGCTAATGGATATGCAGCTATAGAAATCCCTTTCTCTGAATGTTCTGGCTATATTAGGTATATGTTTGAATAAAATGTTTTCTATAAAGATCTGCATTTCCTCCAGATAATTTTTGTCATGTAGACATTTATTGCCACTAAAAATGTCAGTTTGTCAGAATAACACATTTACACAATCAGGGTTATTCCACCAAAGTTGTGTTGTCTAAACATGGCACCTAATTTATTATTTTATACAAAAAAATGTTATTATTAAAAAATATATAATAATCTAATGACATTTTTATTTTACACTTGGCAAAAATGTCATCAGTAGTTCACAGAATAAAACAAAAATAGCATTTTATTTAAACACAACTATAGATCTTAAAGAGTTTTCAGTTTGTCTTAAACTAACATACATGAATAAAACATACAGGACATATAATACAAATAGAAATTTACCTTTATTAAACATAATACATAATACAAACAGATATACAAATGTGATTTGCAAATTTATAGATGAAGTCATCTAGTAACTTTTTGAGCAGATCTTCTTAATACTGAAAATAATTGGCAACAGTGTTCAGAGCTGTATTCAAGTACAGGTAGCCAGTTTAAATCATAATTGAGTAAAGTACAAGTACAGTAAAGTAATATTTAGGTACAGTATTCAAATATTGCATGCCACTGGTATTTAGAAGAAAATATGTCTCATCCTCACACTGTCTCTTTTTTCAGCCATGTTAAAGGTGATCTCTTCAGTGCTGCAGTTTGGGAACATCACGTTTCACAAAGAGAAGAACACAGATCAGGCCTCAATGCCAGATGACACTGCAGCGCAGAAACTCTGCCACCTGCTGGGCATTAGTGTGCTGGAGTTCAGCCGTGCCATTCTCACTCCTCGCATCAAAGTGGGTCGTGAATATGTCCAGAAGGCCCAGACCAAGCAGCAGGTGTGTGTGTGTGTGTGTGTGAGACGATGTGTTTTCATGTGGTGTTTTAAACTATTATGCATTAAAAAAGGTCAAATTTTGGTTTTGGGGGTCTTCAACAACAGTCTGATATGCATGCAAGGTCAAAAAACACTTTCATTGTCTTATAATATGCATTTATTTTTACCTAATTATCCCAACGACTCCCATATGAATCGTTCAGTGATTCATTTGTTCTCAAACCCCTCCTTAGCGCGGTGCTAATCTGCTCTGATTGGTCCAATGACCCAGTCTGTTGTGATTGGTCGACTGCGTTCAGTGCAAGACAGAGAGAAATTCCCAGCACAGCTCATCAACAAGTAGTCAGAGTGCAGTGTATGTGTGAGCCCAATGCAGGAGTGCCCATAAGTAAAACAGTGACACACATTCAGTATTAATACACACAGTGGCAAAAGCTGAATATAGTATATAGGCTGTAATGCTGAGGTATTTTCGCAAAAATACACTTCAACCACTCTTCACAGCCTCATCTTTGGGTAGGGAAAATAACACTAAATTTCCCTCGCACAGCGTCTTTGCGACATGATTCAACCGGGATCTGCTACAGTGTTTGTGGTCGGGGGGGTTGGGGGGTTAAATTTTCCCGGGTCTGCAAGCGTAACAGTAGTGGGTGGGGCTTGAGTTCTGTATCGACGTCACGCCGGCACGGCTAAAGACTCGTTACAGCGTCAATTCATTCGTACCACTATGAGTCGACTCTTTTATAGATGAATCAATAGTTTTAAACCCTGAGCACTTTCAAATGTAAGCCTTAGCTGGATATTTCACTTCACTTAGACACTGCATGGAAGGTCATTTTCAAAAACCCATAATAGAGGCTCTTTAAAATGCAACAGAACAGATGTAAAGTGCATGCTTCACAAACAGACTCATTTGCATATGAATTGAACCACTTTATATTTTCAGCTTAGTATACAGTGGAATCTTATTAGTCCAAATTTGTTCTCCATGACTGTATTTTAGAAGTAATGTTTTTAAAAATGTACTCCATTCTAATATACATTTCTAATTTTATTATGATCATAATATAGAAAAAGGCTTTATTTTATATTGACTCTACAATACAATTTAAAAGTTTGGAGTCAGCATTTTTTATTCATTCATTCAACTTATTAATTAAATTTTTTACTTAATAAAGTAATATTTGCTTATTTATGTTTTTTTTTTTTTTTTTTTTTTGCAAAGAAGCCCTGAATTGATCCAAAAGATTTCAATGAATTTCAATCTTTTTGTGTAATTTATTTAATAATAATATATATATTTTTTTAATAATAATAATAAATGTTAAATGACCACTCAATCAGCATATTACAATTTGAAGGATCTAAGACTAAAATAAATCATTCACATCAATAAAGTACATTTAAAATATATTCAAATAGAAAAATATATATATTTATTATTTAATATATACAGTTGAAGTCAGAATTATTAGCCCCCCTATGATTTTTTTTATCTTTTTTAAATAGTTCCCAAATTATGTTTGACAGAGCAAGGAAATTTTCACAGTATGTCTGATAATATTCTTCGGGAGAAAGTCTTATTTGTTTTATTTCTACTAGAATAAACACAGTTTAAAAATTTTTTAAAACCATTTTAAAGACAAAATTATTAGCCCCTTTAAGCAAATTTTTTTTCTATAGTCTACAAAACAAACCATCGTTATACAATGACTTGCCTAATTACCCTAACTTGCCTAGTTAACCCTTTAAATGTCACTTTAAGCTGTAGAAAAGTGTCTTGAAAAATATCTAGTAAAATATTATTTACTGTCATCATGACAAAGATAAAATAAATCTGTTATTAGAAAGGAGCTATTAAAACTATTATGTTTAGAAATGTGTTGAAAAAAATCAAACTGAAAATTAAACAGAAATTCAGGAAAAAATAAACAGGGGGCTAATAATTCAGGGGGACTAATAATTCTAACTTCAACTGTATATTATTTCTGTATATTTATTTATAATATTATTAAAAATATTACTGTGTCTTGTTTAAATAAATGAACAAGGATATAATAAACAGAGAGACATTTTACAAATAAAAAATGACTGGCAGCATTCTTGTACCTGATCCACTTGTGAAAGCACTTTTTATTTCAGCTGAAATCACTCTCTTTTTTGAATTCATTGAATCTCCAGCTTTATTCTGAAATAAGTCGCATTAAAATAAGAATAAGTTGAAAACAATGTCTCATGTAGATCAAGTAAATATACTCTGATTGGTCATTTTGTCACTTAATACAGCATTTATGCAAGTGGGGATAAACTTTTTTGACTTCAACGATGTTGTATAGGACAAAAATAATAATTTTTCTTTGGTGATTTTGCTGGATGTGTTCAGGCTGACTTTGCAGTGGAAGCTTTGGCAAAGGCCACATATGAGCGTCTGTTTCGCTGGCTGGTTCATCGGATCAATAGAGCTCTGGACCGCAGACAACGTCAAGGAGCCTCGTTCATTGGCATTCTGGACATCGCTGGATTTGAGATCTTCCAGGTGAGTGAAATGCAGTGAACTTAATCAGGGTCTTTTTTATCCTGTCGACAAACATTATTCGTCCTCATTGTTTCCCACTCAATAGCTGAACTCGTTCGAGCAGTTGTGCATCAACTACACTAATGAGAAACTGCAGCAACTCTTCAATCACACCATGTTTGTGCTGGAGCAAGAGGAGTATCAGCGAGAGGGCATTGAGTGGAACTTCATCGACTTCGGTCTGGATCTTCAACCCTGTATCGACCTCATTGAAAGACCGGTCAGTTTGTGCATGCTTTTATGTGTGAAGATCTTAAAGGCCCTGATATACTTCAAGAATAGTCAAAGAGTGTTGGAGTGATGTAGTTTTGTACAAAATCAAGGCAAAGGAGCGAACGTGAGAGGAGGATATATATAGTGAAACTAAACTGTATTGTTCTATGTAATTGCCCCTTTCCTTAGCTATGCCTTTTGTTAAAAAAATGATACAGCTGAATAACTCGATGTCAAATACTTAAATAATTACAGCTGTTCTTTTTTAACTAAATTGATGGTGGAACAAACTGTTAGCTATATTTGGTCTGGCACTCGCATATAACATTGCTGCACAGTTTTCTGTTTTATCCACATTCTAAGTCGCATTCTTTCAAAATGATACAGTTTTTTACAGAAACATAATAAGATCATGATCCCAAAATTCACCTATTCTTCTGATGCTTCACGTAGCCTATATCCACATTTCTTCAACAGTAGCTACGTTTCCATCCACCTATTTTTATGCGCATTTTGGATGTGCGCATAAAAAAAACGGTTGATGGAAATGCCAAGATGCGCATACATTTTGAAAATGCAAATAAAAAAACATATGCGCATAACTAAGTAGGATAAACTTTTTATTCGATAAGAAAAGATTCCACAACAAAATTCCAGTATCCGCATTAAAAAAGGTCATGTGATTTTGTTATAAGAGATCATGTGATGATAAAAATGTGTGTGAATGAACAAGCCAGCAGACTGAGCACACTGTAAAACATCTAAACATCTGAAATGTCATTCTAAAACGCCTTAACCGTTTCAGCATTAGTGTTATTTTATTATTAATTACCTCAAGAACTGTCAAGAGCACCTGTGCTCCACGTCTGACGCCCTCAAACGCCACCATGCATTACCGTCCAGTGTCAGCATCGTCTTCTGAGGCGCAAGTCATTTAAAAAATAAAGATTCATGCAGCTTCTCCTCAGCAACCTCCGTTTTCACTATTGATATTTGGCTCAGTTAATCAGGAAGTGACGATTTTGTTTGCTTTGACTCGTTGGATGGAAAACGCTGCTTAATTCGCACGTCTTTTATGCGATATTCCAGTTTTGCGCATAAAGTTAATTTGCATTTTTGGAAACATAGCTATTGACATTTGTATTAAACTGAGCTTAATTCAACTAAATTGAACTTTAACAATGGCATTTGTATTAAACTTAACTCAAACACACCTGACTGTAATTATCAAATACTCTTCAAGTCCTAATTAATTGGTTCAGGTGTGTTTGATCAGGGTTGGAGCTGAACTTTACAGGAAGGTAGATCTCCAGAAACAAGTTCCTGCCCCTTTTCGCAGTGCCGTACAACAGAAAATCACATGCTCAAACTCTAGTGTGACCACAGCTTTACCTGCAGGTTTCAAACAAGCCCAAATAATTCAGTTAGTTTGATCAGGTGTGTCTAATTTGGGTTAAAGCTAAACTGCAGAGCTGTGTCCCTCCAGGAGCTGAGTTTGACAGTTCCTTAAAGGACGGCATTTACAGTTCGGCAGCTTATAAAGCTTGCTTCTGTTTTCTTTTTAGCTTATTTGCGTTACACCAGGGGTGCTCAACCCTGTTCCTGGCGATCGACCTTCCAGCTGATTTCAGCTCCAACCCTGATCAAACACACCTGAACCAATTATTTAGAACGTGAGGAGCACTTGATAATTACAGGCAGGTGTGTTTGATATGGGCTGCAACTGAAAATTGCAGGAAGGTCGATCGCCAGGAATAGGGTTGAGCACCCCTGCGTTACACCATGTCACATAGCAGCTTTTGGGCACTTGTTTTTTATTATAAGAAAGAAATGACTAAACAGTAGATCAGGGGTGCTCAATCCTGTTCCTGGAGATCTAAGGTGCATCCCAAATCGCATACTTATGCACTATTCTACGCCATTTTGTAGTATAAATAGTGTAAGTAGTGCATTCACACTAAAAACTCTTGAAAAGAATAAGTGCACTTTAAATACCTGGATGATGAACTTATTTAACAATTAAAATTAAGTGTGGAATGTTGGACACTTCGCGCACTCAAAGAACATAGAATGATCGTGATTCTAAGCTCTTTGACACACTCAACAGCCGCTGCTTTGCTCACATAGCGAAAGGAGCGTAGCTTTTGGGCACTGATGTTGGATTACTTATTTTGGATTGTGAAAGCAAAATTCTCCTACGAGAGTGATTATGCCGCCTTCCAATAGTAAATGCAGTTAAACTCATGGCAGGTATTATTTGGTAGTTTGGACATTTATTTAATTAATTTGGCAACTGACAAACGCCATCTGGGAAACGGTTTGAATTTCCGCTGGATAAAAAACCATTAGTGTTCCATTTGGGTGATTAGACATTAAAAAAGCAAGTGATTGCTTCATATTTTAAATTTTCTGTACAGAGAGGTCATGTTTTGATCCTCGATTGGTTTCACGCAGTAAAGTGATGCGATTTCGCAGGTCAGAGTTCACCAAGCTTGAACTTTGCAATGCAGTGAACTGCAAAACTTGACGCAGGATCTTTCATTTCCAGTCTGACGCATTCGCGTGCATATGAATGGAAGTCTATGGGGAGAAAACTCCAGTGTGACCGCAGCTTTAATTAGCAAGTGTTCCTTCAGATCCTAGGCTGTTTTTCAATTCCAAGATTGCATTTCACTCATTTAAGCGGAAGATTTTTTTAAACATTACAGCTTTCATACTACGATTTATTGCTTTTTCCTTTTGAATATATAACATGCACAGAAGCCTAACAAAGTTACTTTATACAAAACAAATAAAACAGAATTTGATATGAATTTCAGCAAATGAGCACCCTTAATGTGTTAATGCCTTTATTAAGATTGAATGTTTACTTTCACTGTCTCATTTAGGGAAACAAAATAAATTAAATCTCTTATCTTTAATAATAAATAGGTATATAAAATGCTGCGCTTCCACCTACTTTATTTAGACTCAATGACTTTATTTACATGGACATCAGAAGTCGAATTATTTGCCTTAATCTCAATAAGACAATAATATGATTAAGGTGTTTACATGAGTTGCTTTTTAAATGTTTCCTTTCCATCATTGCTTCCCCACGCTAACCACTTTTCATCCAGAGTTTTATTTATTCATTCATTCATTCATTTTCTTTTCGGCTTAGTCCCTTTATTAATCTGGGGTCGCCACAGCGGAATGAACCGCCAACTTATCCAGCACATGTTTTACGCAGCGGATGCCCTTCCAGCCGCAACCCATCTCTGGGAAACATCCACACACACTCATTCACACTCATACACTACGGACAATTTAGCCTACCCAATTCACCTGTACCGCATGTCTTTGGACTGTGGGGGAAACCGGAGCACCCGGAGCAAACTCCACACAGAAACACCAACTGACCCAGCCGAGTTTTATTTATATGTTTTATTTTTTAATTTGTCGACTTTAATTGCAGTTTTAATTGTATTAATTGTTTTATTCAGATTAAGGCAAATAATTCGATTACTGTCCATGTAAAGGTAGTCAATGACTTCTGGGACTTGGAAAGACTGCTGCGCTCACAAGTCTGCCTTCGATGCATTCTTAATATCAAGAACGTGGTCTTGAGTTTTGGAACTGAACTTTGGGGGTTGATGGTGATGTTACATGAGAACACAAGGACGCACGATCACTTAAGACTTCTCATTGAGAAACAGCCCTACTTAGTTGGTTTAGTTGTATTTGATAAGAGTTGAAGCTGAACTCTGCAGGACGGTAGATCTTAAGGAACAGTGCCTCTGCAATAGATAGTCAGTGGAGCTGCTTGGATTATTTTCCTCATTTGTGTGGGCATGGCTAATATACGCTCTGTCTCTATAGGCATGCCAGGATGTGAAAAATTCTACACCTTTACAATGAGTGCTGTTACACTACCTGATTTGACATGTGCTGCTTGACAGTGTTTGTGACTGGTTTGCTCCACAGGCTCATCCTCCTGGTGTGTTGGCGTTGTTGGATGAGGAGTGTTGGTTTCCAAGGGCAACTGATCGCTCATTTGTGGACAAGTTGTCAGCTGAGCAGGGTTCACATTCAAAGTTCATGCGGCCCCGGCAGCTGAAAGAAGAGGCAGACTTCTCCATTATACACTATGCTGGCAAGGTCAGATTTGCACTCCTATACTCTATATTTCTGCTTTATTTAGTCAACGTACAGTCGAACTGAACAATGTTTACTTTCTTACCTTGTCAGGTGGACTATAAGGCAAACGAGTGGCTGGTGAAGAACATGGATCCATTGAATGATAATGTTGCATCTCTACTGCATCAGTCATCTGACCCATTTATTTCTGAGCTCTGGAGAGAGGGTGAGCAATTGTGTTTGTGTGTGTTTGTGTGTGCTGAATCAGTTACACTTATAGATGTTTCATTTACACTACAGTGTACTTTGATTTTATATTATTTAGCAAAAATTCAAGTTCAGTGACAGGATGACAAAATAAAACTAAAATAAACAAAAATAAACTACAAAAAAAAAATAATTTAATAATAATAATAATTATGATATTTATAAACTCCCCAAAGCAGGAAAACAAAAAAATAACTTATATATATATATATATATATATATATATATATATATATATATATATATATATATATATATATATATATATATACACATATACACAGGGCTTGACATTAACTTTTTTGATCACCAGCCACTGTGGCTAGTAGTTTTCCAATGTTACTAGCCACTCGCCATTTTCACTGACCACAATTTTGTTGTTAAGAAAATATATTTTATATGCATAAATTTGACTTTGGCATGTTAAAATTACTTGATTTAAATTATGTGTTATGTCCACATGCCTCCTTAACATTTTTTTTTTACTTCACATGACTTTTTTATGTCTCAACACTAAGGATTTACCTTTTTTTTTTTACTCTGGCCACAACAAACTAATTATTTCCTTGCCACAAATTAAAAAAAAAATGTGTCAAAATATATAGCTGTATACATAGGCTGCACTTTTTATTCAACAGAAATATTCTTAAAAAAACAATTTTTAAAAAATTTTAACATTTAAAAAAATTATTCTCGTTTATCTAAAACTATACACAGTAAGGCTAAGGGTCTTAGATCATTAGGTAACTGTAGAAAAATGGAGAGTTAATCTCCTAATAAAACAGTGTCATAGTAAAGGATGATAATTAAACCATATTAACAAAAGTAACTGCAAGCAAAAGAAAGCAGGTGAAAAACATTTTATGTGCGATAGTGAAAGGATGATCACTTGCACACTGTTAATGTTAGCCCCATTAATAATCTGTTCAAAGAATTGTAAAAGCGAAAGCAGCAACCGCTTTTGCTTACAAAAAATCATGAGCACCGCATTTTTCCAATCTATTTCAAAGAGAAATGATCGCACCAGTTGCATTTCCAGGCACAGTTGATTTGCGCAAAGAAACGGGAGCTTTTAAGCACTCACACGCTTCACATAAGCTGTGCTTTGCTCACAACATCAGTGAGTGAGGATTGCATGTGTCTCACAGTGCGCCTGGTCATCCTCTCATTCGGTATTCACCTACTTTCATTTGCTCGCCCGAAAAGTTATCAATCGTGCTGCTTCTCTGTTCTAAGATCACATTTGCGTGCATATCGACAAACAATCTTAAACTTACATTCTAATTTTTAGGGAAGAGGCAGCTATATATATATATATATATATATATATATATATATATATTATATATATATATATATATATATATATATATATATATATATATATATATATATATATATATATATATATATATATATATAATATATATATATATATTTTTTTTTATTTAAATAAAATAAAATATTATTTATCTATATTTATATTCATGATTATATTATTATTTTAGAAATAATAATAATTATAATTATTATTGTGTAATAATAATAATAATAATAATTCCCAGGAATTTTGGTTTACAATTAGGTAGGTAATAATTGAATGAAAGAATACATTATATCAACAATAATACATAATTTTATTGCTTTATATAATTACCCACTTGTTTAAACAATACCAATGACAAAACGCTTGTTTACAATATAGATGTTGTTAATTAATTAGTTTATTTATTTATTAATGTTAAATAATGCAACGTTTGCAATATATTTTTACTTTTACATGTACATATTATTATTTACCATATTTTCCCAAAATATCAGAATTAGAAGCAGGAAAATAAATAATAATAATTATAACACTACTGATATTAATTATAATAGTGTCTGGTTCAAAAAGCAGCAAACCAAAAAAACATACAAACAAACAGTTTCTTAATGCAAAAATACAAACTGTATAACTGTATTAATTAATAAATAATTAATAATGCAACATTAAATTTTGCTATTGCTAATATTTAACCCATGTAATCTACTACTGACTAACCCTCTTCTCTTCTCTTCTCTTCTCTTCTCTTCTCTTCTCTTCTCTTCTCTTCTCTTCTCTTCTCTTCTCTTCTCTTCTCTCAGATATTCAAACTCTTCCTCGCGTGTACTTTTTTGACTCTTATGCTACACTGCAAACCAATGGCTGTGACAGCAGTAGGTTTTTCTGCCATTCCTCTTTTAACCTCTCCTTCACTTTATCTAACCATTGATTTGCTCTTCACGCTTTTTTTCATCTCTTTTTCTTTGCATCAGATTGTGATGTGATGTGTGGGTGTTGCTGTTCTGTGCTGTAGTTTAGTAGAATGTGTAGTTTGTTTTTCGTGGGTTGCTGTTGAACTCACTTTGGTTTAACAGTAGATAGGTGTGATCTGATTGGCTGTAGTTCATTGTCAAGGTGTCAGTAATGTAGAGATGCACATAGAATTTCTTTCTGTTTGGACCATGTAAACATTTTAGGGTTGGGACAAACCAAACAAATGCCAAACAACCAATTTAGATACAAATGTACTTATATACACATTTAAATTGATTTTCTAGCTGAATTTTATACTAAGAGACAGAACAATTCCAGTACCAGTTGTCCAGATTACTGACAAATAAGCTATATTTTTGTGCATTGTTTTGCATAACACTATATAAAGACTTCAAAACACTTAAATGTGGAACAAAATTTGTAGTGATGCATTTATCTCCAAATTGCTAACTGTCCAGATGTTGTTAGTTTGTCCGGTAGCTCATATGAACTTGTGATGCAGAGCAAAAAAAGCTATAAAAATGGCAGCCCAGGCTTATTGGAAATGTGTGCCTCAGCATACATTTTTGCCAAATGTAAAATACATTACTCTGGGTACATTTTGTTGCACGGTTCATATGACAAACCCACTAGAGGGTGCTATCTAATTTTTTTTGCAAATTTTAAATACGTTACATAGGGGACATTTTGTTGTACATTTCAGGCACACAGACTTATTGTACATGTCCTTGAGAAGGTGTAGCTTGTTGTACAGAACACTTAGACCAAAGAACCTCTGACCTAATGGCCCATTTCCACTGAGTGGTACGGTACGGTACGGTTTGGTACGTTTTTATGGCCGATTCCACTGAGTGGTATGGTACTGTACGGTATGATATGGTACGGTACGCTTTTGTTGTCATTTCCACTGTCAAAAGGTACCAAAAAGCGAACTATATCGTACCACTTTTTGGGTACCCTTTTAGAAGGGTACCTAGCCCAACAAAAGGGTACCAAAAGGTGGAGCAAAACGTGCAGCTGAACGCTATTGGTTTACAGAGATACGTCACTAGCTCGTGCATAAGCTAGGAATGAAAACAAAGGAAGCGCCATTTTTAAATACACAGCGGAGACATTACATTGTAATAATATATACATGTAATAACGAGCCATGGTCGACACGAGCTTAAACAATCCTTGTTGTTGTCTTGAAGAACATCCACAAAGCCAAGAAGAAGAGCAAAATCTACCCTGTGCCCCTCAGTTGTTTACAAGGCCGTCTTTCTCACATGCGCTCGCTGCGCGTCTATGTTTGAAATAACAAATTCTTTGTTAATAATAATGTGCACGTCATTATTGAAGTGTTTCTGACATACAATCCTTTCAGAAATGGACAAATGCGAGAATGAAGCGCGAAAAAACAAAGGAGAAGCCAGAAAAAACAAAGGAGCAAATGATTGTTTCAGCAACCTAAAACATGAACAAACTGCCATGTTAACTATTATCATCACCTTTTGTACTATTATGAACTCGGAATGATGGAATTTCTTATAAGAGGTTACATGTGCTGGTGAATACTAAAGACACAGATGAGTGGTTTGCACTGACTGGGCTGTATGTTGCGTGTTGTTTTTGAACCCAAATAAGGACTAAATGTACGTTTTTTTGTAATTGGTAACATATAGGAGACTGTAAGGGTCTGTATGTGTTTATATATGTTTCGCCCTGTCATTGATCTGCAGTTATAATTAAATCATGTTCATAGACAGGTTAGTAATGAACATTTATACACAAGTATGTATGTGTATAGAGCATCTGTTTTGTGAGAAGTGCTTCTCATATGATATGTAAAGACCCATTCTGCTTTACTTTGACATTTCACCGAGCGAGATTGACGTCAACTGAATCTTTCTGTCGTACACCATGCCCACCATTGGTGGACCTACCTTTGGTACCCTTTTGGCAGTGGAAACGCAAGCCTGATAAAGGTGACCCGTACCAACTCTTACCGTACTGTACCACTCAGTTGAAATGGGCCATAAACTATCCCTAAACAATAGTGCTTTTAAAAAGCAAATGTAAGAGAAAAGTGCACCATGACCTCGCAGTTTTATCTTGTTTTTGCATTGCTCTGAAGTCCATGCACTGCTCATGGACTTGTGTGCTCTGCTTCACAAGTTAGCTTCATGGGGTGGGGTTTTGTTAGCACTTTTTTAGGTTTAGAATATGATTTAACATACAGTAGATGAGATATACAGAAAACAATAACTTAAGTGAGTGCAGAGAATTCTACCAAGAGCAACTAATTTCTGGTTTTGCAGAAATGTCAGCAGAAACACTCATTAAGAATGAACCTGGGTTACAAATAGGCATGGGATGGAAACCGTTTTTTAAGGTATACCATGGTTTAGAAAAATCAAGGTTTTAAAATCACCAAACTTTTCTGTTATACGTTCCTAGGGTATATGTAAGATTTCTTTTGTTTTTGTTTTTTAGGACAACAGTATTTCCAGCAGAAAAGATATTCAAAGATTCCATTTTAAATCTGTTTTTGAAAATAATGAAGACAGCAGAAGTCAATGATCCATTTGAATTATTTAGCCTGACATGTTTACTGCTCCAAAATACTTTAAATGCTTCTCAGAATAAAATATATTTTGTTCAAAGGGGAAAAGTTTTAGTTTTTTACCCAGACATTTAAAAATAATATATTTTAGAGCAGTAATCACAATATCGTGAAACCATGATATTTTTATCCAAGGTTATCATACCTTTAGAATCATATACCAGCCCATGCCTAGTTGCAAGCAGTAAGAGCTGAGGCAAGCTGACAGTGGGATAACCCCACATCACCTGTGTTGGGGCAAAAACTAAAGATGCACTAGAACACACTGGACAAACTATATGTAACTGTACAATTCATTCTGATCTCATATGCAGACTTAACTGACTTTGGGCCAAAGTTGCAAAACACACCAAAAACTAAAAGCCAGCCAAAGCTCAAAAAATTCCTGACAGTTGACATTCGGCTTGCTGTGTCCCAGGCTTTAGATGACTTCAACCCGAACAGAAAAAAAATCTTTATTTGTATGCTTTCAATAGCACTAAAACTGTACATAGCCATAATCCTCTCTAAACATAAACATGTCTCTGTAGATAATAACACCATGTTTTGTGCTTGTCAGTGGAGAGGATTGTGGGACTGGATCAGGTGTCCTCAGGTGAGAACAGTGGACCGGTGAGTTTTGGGGCCGCTGGACTCAAGACGAAGAAGGGAATGTTCCGGACGGTTGGCCAACTCTACAAAGAGTCCCTCACTAAACTGATGGCCACCCTTCGCAACACCAACCCCAACTTCCTGCGCTGCATCATTCCCAACCATGAGAAAAGGGTAGGAAAAAAAGAGGCAGAGATTGATCCAAATCTTAAAAGAAATTTTAAATAATGACAACTGGATGACCCAGGACCCAAGACCTACAATATATTATCATTTGCATGTTTCTATGCCTTAAATTATATTAAAATTTATATATTAAAGAGCCCCTATTATGCATTACAAAAGGTCATATTTTGGTTTTGGGGGTCTCCAACAACAAACTGATATGCATGCAAGGTCAAAAAACACTTTCATTGTCTTATAATATGCATTAATTTTTACCTAATTATCCCAACAACTTATCGACTTATTAACATTGTTGAAGTAGTCAGAGTGCAGAGTGTATGTGAGAGCCCAATACAGGAGTGCATTAAAGCAATGCAGTTTAACACCAGCATATTGCTCTATTCTTAACCATGACAAACATTCAGTTTTATTCCACACAGTGGCAAAAGCTGAACTATTTTGAAACTTGACTACCATAGCAATGACAAACGGCAGTGAATCGCGAGCTCATAAACGTATTTAAATCTGTAAACAAAGTGGCATGTGCCACGTTTTCAAAGTGGTTTTAGACACAGTGGTTTTTAGATATGAGATTATAAAGAGTTAACCAGACACAGTACAAGCCGCGTGGAGTGGTTACAAGTAACAAAACACAATTAAATACATAATTTGCAAGCTAGAGAAAACAAGGAGGCAACCATTTTAATCGCACGTAAGTTACTAACACTTGTGAAACGGAGGAAGAAACTGATCCATGAACTGTGTACTGTAAAGTTCCTGTCAAGCTCTGACAAAATCCCAACGAATCCTCGTTGTAAGCATGTAGATTTCTGAAGCACTCGTCAGAAAAATGACAGGAACACAGCACAAGGCTGGGGCTATAATGCTGAGGTATTTTTGCAAAAATAAACATCAGCCACTGACTCTTCATAGCCTCATCTTTGGGTAGGGAAAAAAACACTAACTTTCCCTCACACTTCAGAGCACAGCGTCTACACGACATGATTTAATTGGGATCTGCTACAGTGTTTGTCTTCCTCTTTTTCTTTCTACAGTGTTTGTGGGTGGGGCCAAGGGGTTTAAATTTTCCCGGGTCTGTGCGCAAAACAAATAGGCGGGGCTTGAGTTCCATATCGACGTCACGCCGACAAGATTCATTTGAACCACTCTAAGTCGACTCTTTTATAGATGAATCAATAATTTTAAACACGGCACACTTTCAGATTTAAGCCTTAGCTGGAAATTTCACTTCACTTAGAGATGTGTTACACACTGCATCATTTTCAAAAACCCATCATAGAGGCTCTTAAAAAAACTCATTAACAAAGAATATATAAGCATATGTATATATCATATTTATATCTGTATATTTATCTTTCTTAAATGTTGAAATTAAATAAATAAGAAATGTACATAAAAAAAATATTGACTTATGTCAGTATAACATAAAATTTACAGTTGAAGTCAGAATTATTAGCCCCCCCGTTTATTTTTTTTCCTCAATTTCTGTTTAACGGAGAGAAGATTGTTTCAACACATTTCTAAACATAATAGTTTTAATAACTCATTTGTAATAACTGATTTATTTGATCTTTTACATGATGACAATAAAATAATATTTGACTAGATATTTTTCAAGACACTTCTATACAGCTTAAAGTGACATTTAAAGGCTTAACGAGGTTAATTAGGTTAACTAGGCAGGTTAGAGTAATTAGGCAAGTTATTGTATAACGATGGTTTGTTCTGTAGACTATCGAAAAAATATATAGCTTAAAGGGGCTAATAATTTTGACCTTAAAATGGCTTTTAAAAAAAAAACTGCTTTTATTCAGCTGAAATAAAACAAATAAGACTTTTTCTAGAAGAAAAAATATTATCAGACATACTGTGAAAATTTCCTTGCTCTGTTAAACATAATTTGGGAAATATTTCAAAAAGAAAAACTAATTCAAAGGGGGCTAATAATTCTGACTTGAACTGTACATATCATTGACCTGGTTTATATAACATGTAATTCCTCAAAACGTAATTTTTTCACCGCAATGGGCAGTATTTTCCAATTTTTGGAGTGATATTTAAAATCTTTTGTGTAAACAAATCAAATTTCAACATGTCAACCAAACGTAACAAGAATTGAACCTGATTTATTTGACACATTTCTGTTCTGGAAATGTATACGTATTATGTTATTATTACATATTTATTTACATAAATTCTTCATTTGAATATGTATCATGAAATACAAAACAGCTTAATTGAAAATAAAGAAAATAGAAAATACATATTTTATTTATTTATTTATTTATTTATTTATTTATTTATTTATTTATTAAGTGTTTCCCAAAATTTTGCTCATATAATTTTTTTTCTTGGTTGATTG
Organism: Danio kyathit; assembly: GCA_903798195.1. Taxonomy (NCBI): domain Eukaryota; kingdom Metazoa; phylum Chordata; class Actinopteri; order Cypriniformes; family Danionidae; genus Danio; species Danio kyathit. Next base: position 19,560,694 of record LR812534.1, on the reverse strand, counting down.
TAAATATTAAATTATGTATGCTCATTTTAAATTTGAACATTTATTTATTTAGTCAAATGGTTGTTGCATTTTTATATTGCATTTATAAAAATAATATATAATATATATATTGCATGTATAGTGCATTTCTGATTTTCTGTTATTGAAATGCTCACAGGCTGGAAAGTTGAGTCCTCATTTGGTTCTTGATCAGCTGAGGTGTAACGGGGTGCTGGAGGGGATCAGGATTTGCAGACAGGGCTTCCCGAACCGCATCCCTTTCCAGGAGTTCAGGCAAAGGTGTGTGTGTGTGGTGTGTGTGTGTGTGTGTGTGTGTGTGTGTGTGTGTGTGTGTGTGTGTGTGTGTGTGTGTGTGTGTGGTGTGTGTGTGTGTGTGTGTGTGTGTGTGTGTGTGTGTGTGTGTGTGTGTGTGTGTGTGTGTGTGTGTGTGTGTGTGTCTGTGCACATGTCTGTGTATCTTAGTCTGAGACATTTTCATATTCAGAGTTAAATAAATCTCACCAGGTGTCCATTTTAAATATATTATAAAAATTAAGTACGTTTATTTATATTGTAATAACAATTGTGGGTTTCAATTTATATCATTTCTAAATAGCAGCTGTATGTAAAATCAATACTAAAAACAGTACAAGTCTATGGAATGTCCCATTTAGATACTGTTTATATGAAAGTAAACGTGTGGGCGTGAATAGATGTGGAAGAACGTCGCTGCTTTCAATAATACTTTTACTTTGTAGGTTTAGCTTATGCAATTGATATCTTGTCATATATAACGGTCTGTCTTTCTTTCCGTTTGTTTCCAGGTATGAGATCTTGACTCCAAATGCTATTCCTCGTACCTTTATGGATGGCAAACATGCATCTGAGCTCATGGTAAGTGATATCGCTACTACATAAATCTTTTTTATTCAGAGTATTGATTTGATACAGGATATTATACACTTGAGTTTTAAATCAATAAATAATAAAATTACAGATGCTTATGGATGAGTAATTAAACTTGGAAGGTCAATGGTTGTAATGTTTTATTCACATTTCTGATTTTGAAGTTTAGCCAATACATGTTGTTGTTGAAATGTATTTTTTCTGTACCTACAGATCAGTGCTTTAGAGTTGGACAAGAATCTTTTTCGGGTGGGACAGAGTAAGGTGTTCTTCAGGGCTGGGGTTTTGGCTCATCTGGAGGAAGAACGAGACTTAAAGATCACTGACACCATTATCCGCTTCCAGAGCGCAGCCCGTGGATACCTCGCTAGAAAGTAAGTTTCAATGCATGTGTGGTAGATATGTGGAATGTATTATGTGCACATGTGTACAGCGTTCAGCATAATTGAGTGCACCCCATTTTGAAAATGAATATTTGTATCCATTTCTCAGTGAATAAAGGCAATGTATTTTGGTGCATTTGAACAAAACAGATTTATTAAACAGATATATTTATTAAAATAATATTTTAGTCACCAAACATATTTAGAAATTGAAAGATAATACAATAAAAATCAAGCAAAATATTGCAAAAACATACCTACAAAATTTCAACTGAATTTTTTAATTTTTCTATTCTAAATTTGTATTTAATATTTTTTTTTTATAAAAAACATACATTTACATATAATTTACAATAATTTACATATAAATTTGGGTGTACTAGTTCATGGAGCGTTATCGTAAGTTATTTTGTTCGACAAGCTCCAGATTTGGCTTCAGCACTGACTAATCTAATGTATATGCACAAATATAATATTGTATAGCTTCCTATTAAAAATATTAATTTAAAAGATAGATTTGTGAGGGGTGTACTTGTATATGCTGAGCACTGTATTTTAATGAATGTTTTTTTTCAGGGCGTTCCATAAGAAGCAGCAGCAGCTCAGTGCTCTGCGGGTGATGCAGAGGAATTGTGCTGCGTATCTGAAGCTCAGAAACTGGCAGTGGTGGAGACTCTTCACCAAGGTAACACAGATCACTACGCAAGGTTATAAACGTAAAATTAGTAATGAGCTTAATGAAGAAATGTAACTTTATTAGTTAGAGTGTATGATAGTTATTTTTTTTACACAGCAAAAATGCTTTCCTTATTTAGAGGTTTTGTCTTGTTTCCAGTCCAAATATCTAACAATTCTTCAATCAAGAAGCATTTTTTAGACCAGAGATGTCTAAAGTAGGGCCCGCGGGCCAAAGTTGGCCCATGGTAACCTTTGATTTGGCCCGCCATCCCATCTGAAAAAAGAAGGAGACTGATGGGGAGGTGGTTAGGATGAATTCCTTTGACAGAGATCGTCATTTTGACTTTAATGTAGCCTTTTGTTTCTTTGTTTTATTGCTAAGCTACAAACTGAAATTAAATGACTCGATTAAATGTTGTAAATGAATCAGACTTTTAAAAAGTAAGATGTCTGCGAACAAATCAAGTTAAAGGCAGGAGCAGCTCGACTAGTGTGTTCCGCATTAAACTCAATTGTGTTATAAATGGGATTGTTAATGTTTTTACTATTGTAAGTTAATTATTAACACTGCATTAGTTAATATGATTTAAAGCAATGTTTTCTAGTTATTTGTAAATATTACCCATTAAATTAGGAAATTACCCATGGCAAATTTAATATATATGGTTTGGTATATATATTTGGCCCACAACCCTTAATCAAGTTTGCTTTTTGGCCCTTTATAGGAAAAAGTTTTAGACAATCAACAATATTGCTTACTTTATTGGCAGATTATTTAGCTTGTTTGAAGTTAAATATTACTTCATTTTGACATATTGTTTCTGAAACAAGACAATATTGTAGCTTGTCTAGACAATGCTTCTTGATTTAAGAATTTTTAGATATTGGGACTAGAAACAAGAAAAACAACTCTAAACAATAAGACAGGCTTTTTTTGCAGTGTATTTTTTGTTTCATTGCATATTCAGACACAAACATTTAGGGTCTGCATTTTTTGTGTTTAATAATAAACATAGTCGTCTTGGATAAAACAAGGCTAAATTTGGGTTGTCAGTGAAAATTTACTAAACGTCTAACAATAGTCCAAAAAGAGAGTAGTCATCAAATAGAGAGTAATGAAGGTCATGCTTTATTTTGATAGTCTGTTTGTTGAGTTTAAGCTACATTGCATCTACATGCAAACTAATTCTCATTAGATTATAAGTAGACTGTTAGGTTGGGGTTAGTGTAAGATGACATTTACTTGCAGTTTCTAATAGTCAGTTAAATGTCTGTTGAAGGAGCAGTATCAACAGATATTAAGCAGACAGTCTACTTATACTCAGATGGACCATCAAAATAAAGTGTTACCGTTTCTAGTCCATATATCTAACAATTCTTAAATCAAGAAGCATTTCAATATTACTTACGCCATTGGCAGATTATTTAGCTTGTAAAAACTCACTTAATTTTGACATTGTTTCTGAAAACTTGTCTAAAAAAAGCTTCTTGATATTTAGATATTGGGACTCAAAACAAGACAAAAACTGAATAATAGGAAAAGCATTTTTTTGCTGTGTATTCATCGTTTCATTGCATATTCAGAACTACATATTCAAAACATTTGGGGTCTAAACTTTTTGTTTAATAGATGTCCAATAGACGTATAAATAATATAGGTGTCTTGGTTAAAACAAGGCCAAATTTGGGTTGTCAGGGAAATCTACTAGACGTCTAACAATAGTCCAAAAAGGGACTAGTCATCAAATAGAGAGGAATGAATGAATGAATGAATGAATGAATGAATGAATTAATTAATTAATTAATTAATACACATGTGGGGCTCTATTTTAATGGTCTAGGTGCAAAGTCTGAAGCGCAGGGTGCAAAAGCATCCACTTTTGCTATTTTAAGGATGGGAAAATAGGTGCTGCGCCGCGGCGCATGGTCTAACAGGGTTAAGCTTATTCTCTTAATGAGTTATAGGTGTGTTTTGAGAATAATCCAATCAAAGTCTCATCTCCTATTCCCTTTAAGAGTCAGTTGCGTCGCGCCATAGCGCCTTTGCTATTTACATGGCGGACTTTGTAAGTGGAAAAACTGAATACTTCAAAACAGTTAAAAAAAAAACAGTTAAACAGCATCTGCAGCAAGAGGATAATGAGCCTAATCTATTCGGCCTTTACTTTCGCTTTCACTCTTTCGTTGATCAGGAAACGTGTTGTATGCTCTCCACTGAAGACATCCATTGGCCTAAAGAATTAATTTTGTTTGTTAAGCGCAAAGATTTGATTCAAAACTATTACTAAATTCAGTTCTAATTTCCAGCAAACGAATAAATGAACAATAATAACAAAGTGTGGTCAAAAAACTTATATCCAAAGACACGTCCTATGCCCCATATGATCCAAAACCTGACTGGTGGACAAAGCTAAGCTTGTTTTTAATAAAACAAATATAAATATGCATATAATACATAATACTACTAATAAAAATAACATTATACAAAAGCAAGTTGTTGTGAATAAACTGAAAAAAGCCCCCCGAGATGAAGAAGACATGAAGGTACTGTTTTTTATATTTATGTAGAAAATAATAATTTTTGTAATATTTTAATCCTTTAATTATTTTACATTTGTAAAGATATTTGTGTATTGCTCTACATCCTGTGTGTTTTAAGCAATGTTTAAGCGAGGCGCACAACTGACGCGCTCTGCGCTGGACTTTAGACCTTCTCTCAGCTGGTGTTTTGCGCAGTCTATTTTAGTTCCTCAAAATAGCAACGCACCAACAGTGCGCCTTAAAGAAATTGTAGATTAATGTGATGGGGTGAATTCAACTGTGATCTCTCCTGCAGGTAAAGCCCTTGTTGCAGGTTACCCGTCAGGATGAAGAGATTCAAGCTCGGGAAGCACAGCTTCAGAAAGCCAAAGACAACCTGAGTAAACTAGAGCTTGACTTTACTGAACTAGACAAGAAAAACCAACAGGTAACTTTCTTTCCTTGCTTCCTTGTGTTTTTTATGTCTGTGTATTTGCTTGATCCACGTTGATCTTGGTATCCTCTTGACAGCTGATTGAGGAGAAGTCAGTGTTGACTGACCAGCTGCAGGCCGAGGCAGAGTTATTCGCGGAAGCAGAGGAAATGAGAGCCCGGCTGGCCAATCGCAAACAGGAACTTGAAGATGTGTTGGGAGAGCTTGAAAGCCGATTGGAGGAGGAAGAGGAGAGGACTGTTCAGCTGACCAATGAGAAGAAGAGGATGCAGCAACATGTGCAGGTGAGGAGGACGAATGTTTCTGTTGTGATTTCAGTTTTCTTTTTGATAGTTTGCCTTATTAAAACAACACACTTTTAACTGCTTAAAGTAGTCAGACTTAGCCGTGACATCAACTTCAAATGATAAGTAGCCACTATATCAATGCCATTACCCATTTGTTGTCTAATTTTACACAAAGACTATAGATATCAAAGACTGTTCACTCGCATTACTACGAATGGTGAAAAGTGCAAAGCTCATTATGGCCACCACAACGAAGGAAGTCCCTCCTTTTTGTTGAAACAGCCAATCCTCAATCTTTATAGCCTGGCAGGTCTAATAGATTTGTAGATTCGCTTGATCGTTATGGCAATCCTTGTCGTTTGGCGACTAATGTGTGCTTGATTTGTTGTTTACAGCATGACTGTAAACATGACTTTAAATCACATAAGTGCACACTTTTGTCTTTCTAGTGTTGGCCTCCAGTCTTGGCTGCGGGTTTTGTAACTGCATCCTCTGGTTACAGCTTCAGATTTTTTTTTTTTTTCAATTTCAGGATTCCTCGTTCAATTAGAAAAGCAATTAGCAGCCATGATTGAATATTATGCCTAATTTACATTATAGGGATAGTTCACCTGTAACCATTGACTTTCATAGAATTATTTTTTTCTACTATGCTTTTTCAATGGTTACAGTTTTCATATTTGTTTTAAATATCTTCTTTTGGTTGAACTATCCCTTTAAAAAAGATTTTTTTTTGTATTTGGTAATTAATTAATCAAATTTTAATAGCACTTATGCTATTATTTTTAAAAAGCTGCTCAAACTGAAGATAATATATCTTGTAATAATATTCATTACATACACTACCGGTCAAACTTTTGGGGTCGTGTTTTGTTTATGTTTTTTTAAAGAAAATTTTTCTGGTAATCAAGGCCACATTTATTAACTGTAAAAAAAACTGTTTAATTGTTAAATACTTATTTATTAAATATTTATTTATTACTTATTGTATGTATTTTCAAATGAAATTATTAGTTCAGTCATTCTTGCATTTATTACTATTACCATTAATAAAAAATAAAAAATAAAATAATAATAATAACAATAATAACAATAATAATAATTAAGGGCGATACGGTGGCGCAGTGGGTAGCATGTTCGCCTCACAGCAAGAAGGTCGCTGATTCGAGCCTTGGCTGGGTCAGTTGGCGTTTCTGTGTGGAGTGTGCATGTTCTCCCTGTGTTCGCATGGGTTTCCTTTGGGTGCTCCGGTTTCCCCCACAAGTCCAAAGAAATGTGGTACAGGTGAATTGGGTATGCTAAAATTGATTGTGAGTGTGTGAATGAGTGTGCATGGATTTTTCCCAGTGATGGGTTGCGGCTGGAAGGGCATCCGCTGCGTAAAAACATATGCTGGATAAGTTGGCGGTTCATTCCGCTGTGACGACCCCAGATTAATAAAGGGACTAAGTGAAAAAAAATTAATGAATAATAAGATTTAATATTAGTGTGATTTCTGAAGCATCATGTGACTCTTATGACTGGAGTAATGAAGCTGAAAATTCATCATTATAATCACTGAATTTAATTTGTAAATTAAATTATGAACTACATTTGAACAGGTATTTTATAGTGCAATAACATTTCACAATTTTAGAATTTGTACTGTATTTTTTATTTTAAAAATGCAGCCATGGTGAGCAGGATAAGCCTATTTTAAAACATTTAAAAATCCTACTGACCACAAACTTTTGACCGGTAGTGTACATAGAGTTGTTAATTTATGACTATTTAAAGACTGTGAACACAAATAGGTTAATGGCAACCAAAGGTATATGTTACATTAATATAACGTTAAGTCAGTAAAAAAAAAAACAAAGCTGATACTGAGGTGTGTATATATAATAATAAATTAAAGTCATCATGACAGTTATTTATTTCGAAAGTATGCTGCATGTAGGACAAACTCAACTGCCATGCAATACATAAAGAAAGAAAACTAACAAACAAGTGGGCAGTTATGGACTAAGTTGGTGCATTCCAACTGCCATATTTCGCCCTCTGAAGGGCACTTTGGAGTGAAAAAAATCAGGACTGCCATATTGAAGTGTCATTCCAAACCAACATGCTCAAAACTGGCCACTATAAAGGACCATTTGGAATGAAGTATTTTGAAGGATATGGACACTTTGGGCCATAATCCTTTGTGCAGGGAACTTGTTTGAGGTCACACACTTCATTCAATTTGGAAGGACTCCTCTTTGTGCCCTAAATCCCTTTAGAGAGACCATCCAAAGGGCTTAGGGCATAAGGATGAGCCCTTCTGAATGGAACCCAGCAAGAGTTTTGTCAACAACACTGCTTCTTTTTCTTAGGATCTGGAGGAACAGCTAGAGGAGGAAGAAGGGACACGTCAGCGCCTCCAGCTGGAGAAAGTTACCCTGGAAAGCAAAGTGAAGAGTCTGGAAGCAGAGACCTTGACTTTGGCAGAGCAGAGGGACAGATTCAGCAAGGTAAGCAAGAGAAGAGTATAAGTCTGAATATATGCAGCTGCAGTGTTACTGTGGCTCATCATGAATCTCTCTGTTTTTCTCTTTCTCAGGAGAAGAAACAGCTGGAAGAGAGACTGAATGAAGTGACAGATCAGCTCACAGAAGAAGAGGAGAAGGTGAAGAGTCTCAACAAGCTGAAAAACAAGCAGGAAGCTGTCATTGCTGATATAGAAGGTATCAGCCGTCACATCATTTATATATTAAACGACTGTAGTGTGTGAGTGATTCATTGTATTGTATTTATATATACTGTATATACATATATGTGGGCTTTGTGTTTGACCACAATTCACAGTCCTGACATTCTGTTTTTGTAATATTATTTGGCATCAGTAAGATGTTTTTTAAAAAAAACTTTCTTCAGCAGAGACGCAATAAATAAAAAAGTGACTGAAAAGACATTGAAGAAAACATTAGACATCCTGTAAATTTTAATTATTTTTCAGATATTCACAATTTTGAACATAATGGGCCCTATCATACACCCGGGTCAATGCACTGCAAGGCGCGATGCAATTGTTGTTTGCTAGTTTCAGCTCGAGTCATTTTGACGTTTTGCACCACGCTGTTTAAATAGCAAATGCATTTGCGCTCATATGTGCGCCCATAGGTGTTCTGGTCTAAAAAAGGAGGTGTGTTGAGGCACATTGCTGGCGCGTTGCTATTTTGAGAAACTAGAATAGATGGTTTAATAGATCAGCTAAGAGGAGGTCTAAAGTCCAGCACAGAGCACGTTAAGCCCAGTTCACACTACAGGATTTTAAACATCTGCAGATGGCTGTGCAGTTCACACTACATGACTTGATTTTGTGTCTTTTAATCACTGTGGTGTTCACACTACGCGACACTACGTAAATGATCCACAAGAGGGGGGTCACACACTACATGATCTCACAACAACGTGTTCACCAACAGTTCAGTCAAGCTTCCAAACCACAGCCAATGAAATTTTGAGGGAGGAGTCGTCAGAAAAAGCTGAACACTATTGGCTGCTTGTGTGCTGATTACATCACTGACAGCATTTCAAGCTTTCAAGGGAGCATTTAAAAACATCATCAGTCAGCTGATGCATCAGCGGATCAATCGCTCATCTGCAAAGTTCAAGTGGAAAGATACACAGAGAGTTTTTAATTTTTGTAATTTTCTAACTCTTTGAAATAAAACTAACATATCTATAACACCCTGACGTTTCCTAAATATCTGTGTATTTCTTTCTAACATTGTTATTTTTTTAATTACAAAACAGTAAAGAACTGAGCATTTCTACCTTTAATTACCATATTGGTCAAAAGGACTGCATGCATGTCTGCTTATTTTGCTGTGACTATATGCATGTATTTTTTTACCTAGCAACTTCCTGCTAAAATAAACATAACTTTCTGATAGCAAAAACATAAATTTACTTCAGATATATCTTTCAAAACAGCAAAATCTGTGCTGCGAAATAGCTCCTTGTTTGAAAGTGAAAATGAAAGCGAGGCTCAGACCTTTGCATGTTCTAGTAACTTAACTACATATTTATAGGCTGTATTACCAAAAAAGATAATATTTTCAGAGTAATGCTGTCATAAAATATGATAACAGACATTCAAAGCTTAATTTTAATATCTCAATAGAAGTTTTGAATGTAAATATGATATGAGAACACCAGTATGGTAATTCTAAAAGTTACAGAATTCTAGTTCCACTGTTAATATAGCCTACTCTCGTGTCCATGTTAACACAGAATGAAGCGAGTGCATCGATGCCCATTCTGGCTAATCACAGACGTTTCTGTTCAGCTCCTGAACACACGGCCATTCAGCTGATGTTGATATGCTCTCTCATTGGCTGCAGCTGATCATTACATCTGACAGCACGTGGGGTCGAGTCGGCCGACTGCTCTGGAATATTCAGCATGCTAAATATTGGATTACCGTCTGCGAGGTGTCGGCGACGCTTCAGCGAGCCTCTTTGACGTGTTGTTCAGTAGTTCACACATAAAGACTGCCGAGCGCCGTGCACCCTCAGATTTTCCCCGATCACAGCCCGATCTGTCGGCGAGCTCGTTAACTTCCAAATCGGGCTCAAATCAGGCTTAAAATCCTGTAGTGTGAACTAGGCTTTAGTTGTGCGCCTCGCTTAAACATTGCTTAAAACACACAGGATGTAGAGCAATACACAAATATCTTTACAAATGAAAAAGAATTAAAGGATTAAAATATTACAAAAATTATTACTTTCTAGCCTACATAAATATAAAAACTACTGCCTTCATGCCTTCATCTCGGGGGGCTTTTTCAGTTTATTTATGACAAATTGCTTTTGTATAATGTTATTATTATTATCAGTATTATTTATTATATGCATATTTATATTTGTTTTCTTAAAAACAAGCCTAGATTTGCTCACCTGTCAGCTTTTAGACAATATGGGGCATAGCATGTGTATTTCGAAATAAAGTTTTTTGACCACACTTCATTATTATTGTTCATTTATTAGTCTGCTGGAAATTAGAACTGAATTTAGAAATGGTTTTGAGTGAAAGTGAAAGTAAAGAATGAGGAAGCTCATTCTCTCATTCTCGAGCTGCAGATGGTCTGTTTAACTGTTTTTTCACAAGTGAAGCGTTCAGTTTTTCCACTTACAAAGTCCGCCATGTAAATAGCAAATGTGCTATGGCGCGACACAACTGACTCTTAAAGGGAATAGGAGATGAGACTCTGATTTTATTGAGAGTTTACCGAGAGTTTATTCTCAAAGCACACATATAACTCATTAAAAGAATAAGCTCAACCCTGTTAGACCATGTGCTGCAGCGCAAAGCGGAATTTCCTGTCCTTAAAATAGCAAAAGTGGATTCTGACACGCCCTTAATGCTTTTGCGTCCTGCGCTTTGGACTTTGCGCCTAGATCGTTAAAATAGGGCCCAATAATTTTAATAACTATCTTTAGATAACAAATTTACTACTTATTTTGCAATATAGTATTCAGCTTAAAGTGTAATAAGGCTTAATTAGGTTAATTATGTTAACTAGTAAAGTAAGGTTAATTAGGCAATGAGATATATGCACACAGACTTTTAATTTTAGTCTGCCAGCCCCAGGGCTCCCGGTTAATTGTCATCCCATACAAAATCGCTGTGTTTAAGATCTGATTTCTTTAAAAAAAAACAGCTTTTAAAAAAAAAAAACAACAATCGTCACTGCTTGGCTGAGGTACGATATAAAGTGGGTATCAGACCAAACAAGAAGCACTGCATTAAGTGCAATTTTCCGTGCCATGTATTTAAAATATGGAAATTAATTTTACCCCAGTATTTTCAATGGAATTTCTGCGCTAGCATGCTGCTAATGACGGCGCCTGCATTTAAACGGTCTTTCGTCTCTTTTTACGCTTTAACAACCAAATGGATGCTTAAGTCTATTTAACTGATTATATTTGAATTACATTACAACATCGATGCTGTAACAGGAACCTTATGAAATTGAAAATAGTCACATAAACCTTTCACTGGAAGTTCATCATTGGCTGAAAAACACTAGCTGTGCATATAGCCCACTCATTGGAAAAAGTGGTTTGTTTTGTAGCCAATCCAAACTTGAGGGGTCTAATAATATTAGCAGTTTTTTTTTTTCATTTTGTTAATATATATATATATATATATATATATATATATATATATATATATATATATATATATATATATATATATATATATATATATATATATATATATATATATATATATATTCTAGCAAAACTAAAAAAAATTAAAAAGGCTAAAAAGCTAATATTTTGTCTTCAACTCATTCATTTTCCTTCAGTCCCTTATTTATCCACCACAGCAGAATGAACCTCCTACTATTCTGACATATGCTTTTACGGAGCGGCTGCCCTTCCAGCCGCAACCCAGTGCTGGGAAACACCCATCCCCTCTCAAATTCACACATGCACACTACTGTGGGAGGAACCGGTGCGCCCAGAGGAAACCCACGCCAACATGCGGAGAACATGCAAACTCCACACAGAAACGCCAACTGGCCCAGCTGGGACTCGAAACAGCGACCTTCTTGCTGTGAGGCTGCGAGGCGACAGTGCTAACCACTGAGCCACTGTTCCACTGTTTCATAACGGTTTCCACTTAATTAATAACAGCACAACTGTTTACAATTGTGTATTTTGAGCACCCCATCAGCACGTTAGAAGGATCTCTGAAGGATTATGTGACACCAAAGAAATAATGGCTGCTGAGAACAAGGAAAATTATCTTTAAATATATTTTATTACACACAATTTAAAAAATATTCCACAATACTCATGTTTTTATGCCTTTCATTTTTTTCTAAACACAGCCTTGCTAAACATGGACAAAAACATAAAGTAATACCATCCTCAAAGTTTCAAAACCATATTATGTAACCCTATTATAAGTGACTTTTTTTTTACTCACATCAAAATGAAAAAGAAAAAACACACTGAAAGAGTAGTTTAAATGGCTTCAGGTCTATAGTGCACAAAACATATGAACTACTCATATGGTGCTTTAATAGTGTGTGTAATTTGTCAGACATGATCTGTATGAACCATCATACCATGGAAAAGAATAAAGTCCATATGTTAATGGGTTGAAATATCATAAGGGTAGCTAAATAGCAGCATTGTCATTGTTGGGTGGACTATGTCTTAAAAAAACATAACATAAAAACATAAATATGCATTTGTCTTCTTTAGAGCGTCTTAAAAGGGAAGAGCAGGGCCGTCTGGAACAGGAGAAGTGGAAGAGGCGGATGGAAGGAGAAGCAGTGGAGGCTCAAGAGCAGCTGTCTGACATGAGCTTACTCGTCACTGAGCTGAGAGGAAGCCTGAGCCAGAGAGAGAAAGAGATCACCACATTACAGACAAGGTATCCACAAAGTCAAGCCACTTTAAGAAGTAGTCAGGGTTCCCACTGGCCATAGATTTTCTGGAATATCAATATTCCTGATATATTTTATATCAGGGATTTAAAATTCCCATTTACCAACATTTCTGATTATTGCGACCAAAAATGAAAAAAATTGATGGCAAATTTTATTAAAATTTGTAGCAGTATATGCAGCATTTCTTATGTTGTTTTGCATTGAAAAACCTTCATTACTTTGTTGATCTGAAGAACCATTGGTCACTGTAATGTATATAAAAAGAACACAGAGAGAAACAAAAGCAAAAAAATGTACCTCTTTACTATATAAAGCCTACTCCATCATATCTGACACATGACTTTAAAGGATGAAAATAAACAACTGTTAAAATCACTTCAACGACAGCATTGGAGAAATCATGTTAGAATTGTAAACGATACTGTATGTTTTATACAGCAAACCTATTTAATATTTATAATTTTTAATATAAAACAATGCCGATGGGAAGGAATTTGAACAGTGTGCTTGATAGTAAAGCATACCTGTGACTTAGTCATGGAAATGCAGTTCTTTAGTCACTGAAAGTCAGGGAATTTGACATTTGGTTTACACCATGTCCTAACAACACGACAACACAGCAGTTTGGCTGTCTGTGCCAAAACCGATGCAACATGACAGAAACATTTAAATAACGATTTAGAATAACGAAATAGTACAGGCTTGTAATCTAGTTAATGAGCAATTCCATGCAAATGTCAACCTTGCCATGAAGAAAATTACGTTTTCACCAAAATACAGTATTTTTGGGTAAGCAAGTATTTTACAGTACTTTACCAATACTTACAAATGTATCTGTCAATGTTTCAAACTATTATATTTAACTTTACCAAAATCACACAAGTGGCAAATTCACAGGTGTCACGTCCATAACGGAAAGATGTCACGTCCATAACGACACTTTTTCCTCATAAATGCAAAAATGTCAAATAAAATAAAATCGATCATGTTTGTTCTATAGTGAGCCGACTCGATCTGTTTGATTAGCATTGTTTCTTTTGGGTTGTGCAGTTTAATTGACATTATTTCTGCAAAGTATGTTGTATACTGTAAATTCACAGACTTTTTTTGTCACATCCATAACGCATGTTTATTATCCTCATTTAAAGTATAAAAAATGTTTACAGATTGATATTTTTCTGCTTCCACAACTCTGTGGTCAGTTGTTTTGGAAAATATAAACAGATGTTTCAATATAATGTTAGCATATACTTTCTGTGTGAATTTATGTTTTGAGTTTTTACTGCAAATGTCACATCCATAACGCTGGAATTGCTCTAATACATTTTAAATCTATTTAACATTATTAATAGGCTAGAGTTAGAGTTGGTTTGCACTGAATCACAATTCTAAGTTTCATTTTCAAACCAGCGTCTGCTAGGTTTTTTATTTTTTAAGATCTGCAGTGAACTATCTGCTGCTGCTTTCAGTAGTATGCCAATAAATGTCATGTAAAATAGTATTTAAACTCACATTGGAAGCATTTATCATGGAAAAAAGCACATAATCTGTACCTTTGTCATAGTGGTATATGCTGTTGTTCTGCCACGACGCCACAGAAATAGAAAGCATTTCTATAATAGAAATTTTGCACATCGCTTTCGCAGATGGTTAGGACAAAAACTTCTTTTAAAATGGAAAAGATATCACTTATCATGTGGCGCGGGGCTGCTTTGTGTGTTGTTAGGACACAGTGAGAGTGGGATCCTTGAGTAAAACAACATGCATTTATTTGCATTTTTTCTCTCAGGCTGGAAGAAGAGGGAGCACGTCGTACAGAGGCTCAGAGAGCCCTGAGAGAGGCCATGTCTCAGGTCTCTGAGCTCAAAGAGGAGGTGGAGAATGAGCGAGGGATGAGGGAAAGAGCTGAAAAACAGAGAAGAGATCTTGGAGAGGAGCTAGAGGCTTTGAGGACTGAGCTGGAAGATACTTTGGACACTACAGCTGCTCAGCAAGAACTCAGGTGTGTACAGTCTCTAACAGTATTTAGGAAAAATGTTTACATTCCGTTTTTATTAAATATTGAATACTAGGTGACCACTTACCCTTGCAGATAAAGATACATTTTTAGGATACTTACAGTATTACAGAATATTACATTCTAGAAATAATATACAGTAATTAAAATCTATATATTTAAATGTGAACTGAATACAATGTTAAATATAATGTCAATACAATTAAATGAACGTATTATAGCTCAATTTATTAAATAATTATTAAATATTACAAATTATATCACAAATTATAAAATATTAATATAAAAAATTATTGTTAAATATAATTAGCTCACATTAAATAAAATTTAACTAATTTAAGTATGCATTACCTTTCTTTTGCCTATAAAGAACAACGATACATGCAATTTCACAATTATTTCATCTGTGCTTGAAATATGATTTAAATTTTTGTGAAATTTTTATTTAAATGGAAAAATGTAAATATTTTTATCATGTGAATTTTGTAATTTACTTACCCTCATGTCATTCCAAATTAAAATAAACAAAATGCCTAAATTAATCGTATTTAAAATATGGAAAAACTGAATTTTTTTTCTCTATTAAAACTTTTGTAAAAACATTTTGCTGAGTGAATTCTGTCATTTGTTTACAAATAAAAATAAAATGAAGACCTTAATTAGCACCGTGATCCATCGCCCCGCCCCACATGTATATTGATATATAACTTATTTGCATGTCATCTTAATAGCAATAATGGTCTTTTCATGAGCTGTGTAATATTATACTTATAGCTGCTGTTTGCACGGCTGACAGCATCGTGAGGATGAAATACATCGTGAGGATTATACAGCACCTCTCGCGCTTAAAATGTGTAGATTCAGTGGCAAACGATGTTACCTGTAAACCCCGTCCCACAGACTTTACAGTGAATGGCTTTAGTAATTTTCATAGCGGACTTGAAGCCACTGGAAGTCTTTTATCCACTCTTGGAAAAGTGTAAATGGTGGATTAACATTCAGCACATGATCACTAATAAGATGTGCCATTATTTAACTTTAGGTGGTTTCTAAAACTAAATCTGTCAGTGTTATTTTCATTCTCTCATCTTCAGCGCGTCACATTTTCGCAGCTGTTGCTCCTGTCATGTGAAGGCAGAAGGCGTTGACTGAGTGATTGACAGCTGATATTAACCAATCCATTCGCGTTCAGTTCTAGCGCAGTGGGCCAACAGGAAGAGCACAGAGGCGGGGCAAGCATTGGAGGCTTTTTTACTTCAGCAAGTTCACATGACAACTGTTTTAATCTGTTCCTGAGCGCTGCGTTTGGTGTCTTTAGGTGCAAAGGTGCATTCTGCATAAATGTCTCCTAAATCCGCGCACGCGGTGAGGATTTTGCAGTGAAAACAGGTCGCACGGTAAAAATGTATGCACCAGCACAAATGCTTTCAAATACATATTTTAGGTCGCATAAATATCAGGCGCAAGTGTGACCAAAACGGTCGAGCTCTAGCATCTTTACTTGTTATTATTTCCTCATAATAATAATAAAAGAAGGAAGTTATCATTAATCACAATACAAATTACAGTGAACTCCAAACAAACTCTCGTCTCGTCTCCGCCACCAGCTGTGGGGAAAAGCCATTATGACACAGATCACTCCGCCTGATCATGCCAGAGTTCCGCGGAAAAAAGTGATTGACAGGTGGTAATTTGTGTATAACTTTATTTATTTATGGTTTAGTCATGGGTAAAGCAAAGACCATGTGGGTCAGGTAGTGAAAACGATAGGCTACAATTATTAAATTCGTTATGAATTAATTGATATTTAACAACAAAGACCCCCACCCCACCTACGACGACGATAGCATCGTCTATCGCCGATGTTCACATTAGACATCGTACGATGCCAAATTTGTCAACATCGCCCAACCCTATTAGCCAGTTAAGTACATCAAAATAAGTCAATTTCTTTAAAACCTGACAAAGTATTATTATAATATAATTCTTTATATTGTACTTTTTATAGATTTAAAAATGTAGAGTACACTAGGAGAGCACATTCAAAAGAATTTAGCATGCTTTCTTTTCAAAAGTGTAGAGTTACCACAGGCATTTATTTAACTAGATTAAGTGTGTTTGTGAATGTTAAGGTCTCGTCGTGAGGCTGAGTTGGGAGAGCTTCAGAGATGTTTAGAGGAAGAAACTCGCCGTCATGAAGCCCAGCTGTCAGAGCTCCGCATCAAACACACCGCTGCTATAGACTCCCTTCAGGAGCAACTCGACAACGCCAAAAGAGTGAGTCTTTGGGTTTACACCAAATGAATCTTGTTTACAAGTGGTTGTTACTCTGGGAAGCCAGGTTTATACTGGTATGTTGCCAACCTTTGATGTGTGTGTGTCTGCAGTCCCGTCAGTCGCTGGAGAAGGCAAAAGCTGTTTTGGAAGAGGAGCGCTTGAATCTGAGTGCTGAACTGAAGACGTTACAGGGAGGGAAGATGGAGAGCGAAAGGGGCAGAAAAAGAGCAGAAGGACAGTTACAGGAACTTAACGCACGCCTCTCGCAGGCAGAGAGAGAAAGAGAAGAGCGAGAGGAACGTCTCGGTAAACTCCAGGTAAAATGGAAAACGGAGGGTCTTAAAAAGTCTTAAAATGTCTTAAATCTCAAAAGCTCAATTTTAGGCCTTAAATCTTTTATTAACAGGTCTTAATTTTACTTTGTTCATCTTTAGCTATCTAATCTGGCCATTAACAGCCATACAATCACCAACAATCCATCTCAATAAAACTTTTAACTTTTTATTTAAAATAGCATTTATTACTTTTCTTACAGTAACATTTGCTTAAAAGTGCTCCATTTATTTACTGCTGAGGATACTGACCTGACCTATATTTTTTTGTATTATTGAATTATTATTATTGTAGACTGAAGTAATTGACAGCTATGTTTTGTTCTATTCTTGGTAAGGGTTATAGGTAGGGCCAGACAGAATCTGCTGACATTTTTTGCTATTTCTGTGCAGAATTTTGTAAAAAAAAATCTGCGGTTTTATGCAGAATGATTTTGGGAGTATTGTAACTAAAAACTCAATTTATAAAATAAAAAAGAATACCTTTTTAACTTTTATTTAATGTTTACAATGCAAATTCAATTAGATCCACTTATTTGGTAAACAAAGCAAGTCTCTCATATAATATACAGTATCTGCTAAAAGACAGATAATATTACTTAAGATAATATTACTAAACTGTAATGTAAATAAATCATATGAACATTTTCATAATAGACAATAATATTACTGAAATTAATTTAAAAACAGAATAAATATAAATTTACACACATTTACACAGGTAAATAAATAAACTCACCGATAGGCTAAAAATCTGTGGAATTCTGCGGGTTTCTGCGTGCGCAGATTCTGTGTGGGCCTAGTTATAGGTTTTGTGAATGAATATATTTGAAAATTAATAAAAAAATATTCAAACACATTTATTATTATTGCATTATTAAATGTATTAAATTTTATTCATTTTTGATAGGGCAAGTGAAAATCTTTTATAACTGGGATATTAAAAAAAAAAAAAATCTTAAGCATTTAACCCTGTATAAGCCTAAAATTTCATTCATAAGGGTTTTAAAATGTCTTAAAAAGTTGAATTTAACTTGGTGAAACCTGCAGAAACCCTGAAAGGAGAGAATTCGATTTTTTTTATTTCATTTGTTATTTTCAAAAAGGCAAACTTGGCCTAAGAGTTCATTTAGATGTTATGTAAGAAATTTGGTTTAAAATTGGTTTATTTCTGAATTCTGACAGGCAAAAGAAAATATCACCCTGTGTACCTGTTTGAGGTGATTTGGGGTATGCTCATGTGAACTCATGTAAACATATTTACTGCACATAGGCGATTTTTGGCAAAAATCCAGTTGTTTTAATTGGAATATACAAATCTGAGTATGTTTACATGGACACCAATACTCCGATTTTAATACGATTAAGACACTACTCTTATTAATGCCTCATTCACACTACGAGCGTCTCGCAGCCTGGTACAAAAGAAAGATTTTGGTTCATATAGCTCATATTACCTTTCATTACAACTGTGAGGGGGGTACATTTTTTTATAACTCGTCCATTTCATTTATATTAAGTCTGCATAATTAAGGTCGTGTCCACTTGAGTGACAGGTCTCGCTGGTCGCCGTCACTTCACCTCAGCTGATTCTGGCTGATTAGCCGCTGAGCTCGGCAAATACATTGTATTTTTGTTTTGTTTTGTTTTGTTTTATGTGGCTTTACACAGTCAAATGCTTTTTGGAATTATTTCTTATAATTATCAGATGATATGGCAGGCTGTGTGCATTTTATTTTGCTCACAAACCATTCACGTCCCTTCCATTTCCCAGGTGAGTGAAATTATAAACTTATATATACCATCTCTATATGTATTTGTTATAATTTTCTTTAGACCTGTAATGGACTCTAGGATCTGACAGATTGATTAGCTGTAGGCTATAAAACAGTCATCTGAAACGTCATACAGTGTTATGCCTGGATTTCATAATTAGCCTTGCATTTACTAACACAGACCATATTTGAAGTGTTTGGAAGTAATTTGCGTTTTCCTCCTGTAGAAAAACGTCATAAGAACAATGTTTAGTGGCTCAATGTATTACAACACTGTTTTTAAAAGATTAAACACTTTATTGATATAGTACACAACCAAGCACATGTGGTCAGAACACAAACGAGTCGCAGGTAATGAAGTATTAAACGTTTCTTTCAAAGAAAAGCCAGTCTAAGCAAAATGCTAGCAGGCGTCTGTAGCTCCGCTCACACCCTTATTTGGTTACCCCCGGTTGGAGCAATGATGTGCTAACAAAATGGCGCCGGTTGGCCATGCCCACTTGTAGCTTCTTTTGCGCTCTTCAGAAAACTATGGGTGATATCACGGATACTTCGTCCATATCTTTTACAGTCTATGGTCGCCACCCAGAGTGTCAGGCAGCTATAGATTCGCTGCTAGTGTGAATGAGGCATTAAGAGTCTATCATGTAAACAGTGATTTTTTTATTTACTTAATACAACTAAAGTCATAATTGAAATAAACAGAACTCAAATTAAGATGTGGATTGTTCCTACAGACATGTGAACACCTTAATCAAACTATTACCTCTTTGTAGTACTTTTTGTTACATTTTGCGACAGGATGCACACACACCAGTTGTTAGGCATTTAACGACAAACAAATGAGAGACCACATTTTTGGTGCGAGCTGGAAACGATGACTATGCACGCATCCACCTTTATCATATTATTGACTTGTTCAGGTTAATGCAAATAATTAGTAGTCACTGTGAATTCCACATTTGTTTAAATGATTTTACACAGTTTTGGTTCATACATTGAGGTGAAGGTGGTCAAGTAGAAGTACATTACCTGCATTGATAAACACAACATTCGCTGCTATGAAAGTGTTTTATGTGTGAGGTGAGCATTTAGTACATTGCTACATCATTGTCAATATCACCACACATTTTGACTTATGCAACATAGGCTCATTCTCAAAACGTAGCCCTATATAAGTTTCTGAATATTGCGAATTATCTAGCCAGAGGTACGTATGGCTGCGTTTCGTTTTTAAAACGAACGCTCCGGGGTGGTATGACGCTGTTTCTTTTCGCACTTACCAGCTGACCGCTTACCTCTGTAAGGACGGCTTTCCCACTGTTACCAGTTTGTTCAGTTAGCTCGTCATGTACATCGGCGGACTTGAGATGCAGAGAGAAGTTTACCACGATGACGGGGTTCAAGGTGAAGAACAATTCCAGAAAGCCTGTTAGACAAAAGCAGAATCCAAAAAATAAAAAAAACAAGTAAGTAAAAAGGTGAGAATGTGGTAAAATCTGAAAACATGGTAAAAATCAGGCAAGGGTTTTTCTTTTTCTGGATTGCTTTTTAAAATTGGGTTGGGTTTAGGGAAGGGGGTGGGCGGGTCAATCGGTGCTTTGAAAACACTATTGGTTGGGTTAAAAGGGAAGGAGGAGGGTGGGTCAGTCGATCGGTCAGTTAGTCAGTCATTCAGTCAGTCGTCAGCAGCCTCTGGTGGATTTACGTGGGAACAGCAGGCTTGAATGGCACTCGCGAGAGAAATTTGAGATCTCAAAAAGCATACACAACAGCCTCTGGTGGATTTGCGAAAACAAAAACTGCAAAAAAATGTAGCCCCTGGGATGTATTTGGCGCTCTCCAGAAATGTATATAGAGGTACGTTTTCAGAATGAGCCTGGGTTGGACTTATAGTAGATGTTCTGCATCTGGAATAGCCATGTAAAGCCAATAGTTTTTTTTGTACATGTTAGCCAGGTCAAAACTGATCATTTGTTGGTCTAAGCTAGCTATTGATTTCCAATATTACAAACAAGAACTTGACAAGTTTAGGTTAGGTGTAAGATTTGTTGCTGGATCAATTTTGAAACTGAACTCCAGTGAATCATGAAAGCATCCTAACTTTCAAGTCTCTCCCTCACAGTCAGAGCTTGAGTCTCTGTCCAGCTCCCTCTCCTCATCTGACTCCAAATCTCACCGCCTTCATAAGGAGGTCAGCAGCCTGGAGAGCCAACTGCATGATGTGCAGGTAACTTGTGTGTTTTAATTTGCTCTCTTCCACTACATTTGAATTGTGCTCATAGGACTTAACTGAACTTCTTTGGATGAAATGTTCTCAGCTCACTCTGATTGTTATTCTATTTTAAAGCATATCTTAGAGACTGTAAATGTAAAGGCCTCTTAAGCATGCTTATTTTATGAGTGTATGTGTGTGTTATCTTTTAGGAGCTACTACAGGAAGAGACACGGCAGAAGTTGGCACTAGGTTCACGTGTACGTGCTCTTGAGGAAGAGAAAGCTGGACTAATGGAGAGATTAGAGGAGGAGGAGGAGAAGACTAGAGAACTTACACGCCAGATTCAGAACCATACACAACAGGTATGCAATCATTTTACGCACACAACAGGAAAACACCTTTATCGCACTGCACGATACATTATGGTTATGTCTCCTTGTAGTTGGCTGATCTGAAGAGGCAGACAGAGGAAGTCAATTCAGCAGTGGAGGCCGGGGAGGAGACCAGGAGAAAGATGCAGAGAGATTTGGAGAACGCCATACAGAGGGAGAGATCCAAAGAAGAGGAGAAAGAGCGCATAGAGAGGCAGAAAGAACGGCTGAGAGAGGAGATAGAGGACATGACCATCGCTCTGCAAAGAGAGAGACAGAACTGCACTGCTCTGGAGAAGAGACAGAAGAAATTTGATCAGGTATGTAACAGAGGTCAATGGACGAAGAAAAGAATGTATTACTGGATAGACTGACTTGTAGATAGATGAACAGATTCACTGAATGGATGCATGGACTGACTGGTGGTTTATGGATGGATTAGATGGATGGATGGATGGATGGATGGATGGATGGATGGATGGATAGATAGTTTGAGTTTTGGATGGATGGATGGATGGATGGATGGATAGTTTGAGTTTTGGATGGATGGATGGATGGATGGATGGATGGATAGTTTGAGTTTTGGATGGATGGATGGATGGATGGATAGTTTGAGTTTTGGATGGATGGATGGATGGATGGATGGATGGATGGATGGATAGTTTGAGTGTTGGATGGATGGATTGCCTGACTGGTAAGTGTAGGGTTGAATGAAGCAATGGATGGATGGAATGACAAACTGGTGGGTGTATACTGTAGATGGATGAATGAATGAATGTATGGTTGTAAGTACAGATAAACTGGTGGATGATGAACTCACTGGATTGGTGGACAAATGGATTGACAGTTTGGTGAGTGTATGAATAGGTTGATTGATTGTACAGATGGTTGGAAGTATAAACGCATTGATTTGTGGATGGATGGAATAGATGTAATGACTGCATCGACTATGGCTGTACTGAATGATTAGATTAATATATCGCAAAATGGATGCTGGGTAAATGGATAGATTGATTTACTAGTGGGTGATACACTGAAAAAAGTGAACTATTGTGTCTTTCATTCAAAGTACATTTTTGTATTGGATTAAGTGAAAAATCATGGTTTCTGATTTTAACCTGTTTTAATCAACTTGCCTTAAAGCAAAAAACAACCCTCTACAAAAAAATTAAAGCCTTAGTTTTTCTCAAAGTAGTATTTTTTACTTAAAACCAGCAGTCATGTGAAAAAAAAAAAAATTTATTTATTTAAATAGTTACGTTAAATCAAAAAATTAAATGTATTCATCATCTATACAAACAATATTTTATTTAATTTAAAAAAAATCCTTGACCAGAATAAATATTTTGATTAATATTAAATTAGATGTTTAAAATTTCAATCAAGTTAAAACTATAATTTGAGGGAAATGTATAAATTTAGCTGTAGCAAATTACAGTCTTTTAGTACAGTTCTTTAAGGTTAGTGTAAAGCAAAACCATTCTTTTGTTGTAAAATATGTGTGAATGTAATTTTTTTTCTTTACCACAATAAATATAAATTTAGGATAAAGTACATTTTAAAGTTTGAAACAAAGTTAAATAATATTTTTCAAAAAATTACAAATTATAGCTGTAAATGTACATATTTTTTTAAAAAAGTTCAAGTTACATAAGTATATATAGTGTAGATCAGGGTTTCCCAACCTTTTTAGCCCATGACCCGTAAAATAACAATGCAAGTGACTCGCGACTCCCAAATTCCTCGCATGTGGTTATAAATATACAAACGTTGCACACACAACAATAGGCCTATATAAACACGAGCATATTGACAACACAAAAAAGTGCAACAGTCTTAACACCCATATCATTTTTATAGTCATTTATTAATTTGTTTAATTTAATATTAACCTCAGCTAAAGAGACTGGTGGACACAATGTTTTCAGCAAAAATCTATTCTTGGTTTAATTTTGGAGACTGCTAATCAGAGATCATTCTCAATGTTCAGCTGTGGCCTGTATTTATTTTTTAAATGTATTTGATTACCATAAAGGTGTCAGAAAGTTTAACCCGGTGCTATAAAATCAATCTGCTGCACCTGACACTATTGCTGTGTTATTAATCTAACGTAAACACATCAATCCTATGAAAAAAATTATTTAAAGGTTGATGGTTTTCATTTGCATGTTGTTGTTTTTATTATTAAAAACTACTATTTTATCTTTTGTTGGTTATGGTTAAAATATGGTAATTCTAATGGTTTAATAAAATTTATTTGACTTTTAGAAATCACCAAGCGACCCCCTGTCAGTGTCCCGTAATCCTCCAGGGGGTCCCGACCCCCAATTTGGAAACCACTGGTGTAGCTAAATGAATGAATTGACTGGTGTATGTGTGGATGAGTTATTAGATTGGCTGGTGAATAGATAGTTATGCTTACTGAGTATATGCTGAGTGTATGCACAGGTGGATAGAGGGATTAACGGGTATGTATGGATAAAGAAATGAAGCTAAAAGACCTGTAATGGGTGTGACAGACAAAGGAGACATCTTAAACATGCAGAGCTGGTGGTCCTCCTGGAACGTGGTTGAGAAACACTGCATTAAAAAATAGTTAAACTAATATTTGTAAGTTTAATGGTGAAGTAATGTATCTCTGAATATTACTCACCCTTTGATCTTTAACCTTCAGTGTTTGGCAGAGGAGAAGGCAGTGAGTGCTCGGCTGCAGGAGGAACGTGACCGTGCTGAAGCAGAGAGTCGAGAGAAAGAGACACGCTTCCTGTCTCTCTCTAGAGCATTGCAGGAAGCAACAGAACAGAGAGATGAACTGGAGAGAACCAATAAGCAGCTTCGCCTGGAGATGGAGCAGCTGGTCAATGCCCAAGATGATGTCGGCAAAAATGTACAGTTTGGTTTTTTACCATACTGCTTGCCTAGTTTATTAACCTGTATGAGTATAGTGCCTACAAGAACATGCCCTTCACTGTTTGACTAAAATAGCTGATTGATTCCTCAGTATGTGCAGAAGCCCAAAATTACTTATTCAACCAAGTATTTCTTTTTTTTTGACCAGAAATGACAGGCTTCTCCCAAAAGATAATGAGTTGATGTACAAGAAGCATCACTGTGGAAAAAATACATATATTTGTCAGCTTTCATTTACATTTGAACAAAAACTTTCAAAATCCGAATTTGCCAGGAATATGAATAATTTCTGTTTTGACTGTATATAATTAATGTTCTTTTTTTTCTACCCTTTTTGCCTATATTATTTGGCCTCCTCAGGTCCATGAGCTGGAGCGTTCTCGGCGGGCTTTGGAAACAGAGGCACAGTCTCTGAAGGAACAGACACAGGAGTTGGAGGATGAGTTGGGAGAGGCGGAGAACGCTCGACTTAGATTGGAGGTCACACTTCAGGCCCTCAGAGCTCAGTTTGAAAGAGAGATCAGCACTAAGGAGGAGAAAGGAGAAGAAAAGAGGAGGGCACTCAACAAACAGGTAAATGTCTCCAGGAGAACGAAGGAGTTACACTGTTAAAAATGCAGGGTTCCACACAATTCATTCATGTTGTCCCAACACAAATCAGTTAATTTAACTTAACACTTTTAACAAATTTATGTGGATTGAACATAAAAAAATTAAGTTGTCCCAATGAAATCTCAAGAATTGTGTTGTTTCAGCTCATTTTAATTATGTAGTTTGAACAAGTAAAAAAAAATATTTTTTGAGTGTATGGGTTGAAATAATTCATTCATTCATTCATTTTCTTTTCGGCTTAGTCCCTTTATTAATCCGGGCTCGCCACAGCGGAATGAACCGGCAACTTATTCAGCACGTTTTTACGCAGCGGATGCCCTTTCAGCCGCAACCCATCTCTGGGAAACATCCACACTCATTCACACTCATACACTATGGATAGTGGGGGGCACTGTGGGGGAAACCGGAGCACCCGGAGGAAACCCACAGGAACGCAGGGAAAACATGCAAACTCCACACAGAAACACCAACTGACCCAGCCGAGGCTCGAACAGCGACCTTCTTGCTGTGAGGCAACAGGACTACCTACTGCGCCACTGCGTCGCCAGGTTGAAATAATGTTTGAAGAATTTCAGACCTTCTTTCTCTCCTACTCTACACTGTATAAAATGCAGGGTTCCACACAATTCCTTCATGTTGTCTCAACACAAATCGATTAATTTAACTTAATTGTTTTTACAAATTTAAGTGGATTGAACATAAAACAATTAAGTTGTCCCACCAAAAAAACTTAAGAATTGTGTTTCAACTCATTTTAAATAAGCAGTTTAAACAAGCAGCAAAAGTTTTTTTTTCAGTGTATATTTCAGGGCTCGAAATTGCGACCATTTTGGTCGCATATGTGCCCGAAATGTAATCTATGCGACCTCATAATATATTTGGGAGCGTTTGTGCGACTGCATATAATTGTTGTAGTGTGATCTGTTTTAATTTTTTTTTTTAAACGTGCTGAATCGCTCTTCCCTGCCGCTATATTGGTTCATATTAGCTGTCAATTACTCAAGGCTGTCAAGAGTGTCAGATGACAGGGAGGTTTTGTGACCACGGGAAATGCAAACTGCTGAAGAGTGAAAAGTACACAGGTTTGCAAAACCAACCTAAAGTTACAAATAACGGTGCTGATGACAGCGATTATGTGGTGAATGTTGATCCGCCAGTCGAGATGAATCGAGTGTTTTCGGAGAAGGTGCCCGAATGTCGATGCGCTGCATTCACTGCGTGTTTAGCGCAAATGCCCGCTAAATGTAAAACCTAACACTACACATCATCGCCGAAGAAGCTTGCCTAAACTGAGTTTGAACTAAATCTGCGGCTCATAACAAAAAACGGTGTTGCACCGGTGGTCATTGCGAGAATCCTCAATACTAGACCAGCTGACTCATCTGCTTTTTTCCACAAACACAGAATAAATGTAAATCAACGAGACTGAGCATTTACAGTGACACAAACCGAAAACAAAACTTTTAAAGAGTGGTAGAAGTGAGACTTTTTTCCTTTCTTTTGTCCATTCTTTCTTGAGATGTAAATTATTTTTCTATTTAGTTACTGATGATTGTTTGCAGCTTTCAGCCTTGAATTGAAATATTTATTATAATCTTTTGTTTGTTTTGTAGCATAAATATTATTTATTATATTGACATGCATAAAAAAACAATAGTGCAAAGTAAATATTTCTTATAAAGTAAATATTTCATTTTTTTTTTGTTTGATGCAAACCATAAATTTATTTTTAATTAAAAAAACAGTAGGACTTTTTATAGCAGATAACTCACATTCTAGCAGAATGATAATGAGAAATGTAATTCATTGTTAGTATTATTGTTTTTTTTGGTGCTCCTAAATTTTTGAAGTTGGGAGCACCGGTGCTACCAAGTAAAAAAGTTAATTTCGAGCCCTGTATTTGATTCCTTACATTTTATTCTTTTGTTTGTTCAGGTACGAGAGCTTGAAACGATGCTTGAGGAGGAGAAGACTCAAAGAGCTCAGGCTTTGACTGTTAAGAAACAACTGGAGACAGAGTTGCAGGAGGCCGAGGCTCAGGTGGAAGCAGCCAATAGGGGCAGAGAGGAAGCGTTTCGCCAGATGAAACGTCTCCAGGTTTGTCAGTTTAATTAATCATTACTGTATATAATCGTGTATAATCGTGCATTCTGTAAAAACTGAACCCTTAGATCAACTATAAGAAGTACTTCAACTTGCTACACCTAATAGAATTAATATTTTAACTTGAACAGTTTTCAGCAATAGACCATTTTGGGGCATGTAAACAATAACAATGATCCTAATGTATTTCCTGTATTACATTTTTAGTTTCCGTAGCTTCCGAGAATTCAAAAAGGTCAACATATTGATAAATGATGTTATGATAGCCGTTTTAACGTTAAGTTACGATTGAATTGCCATTTATTACAGTCATGAAATAGTTTGACAGCAAGCAGGAAATGTTCATGGGCCAATGACATAACCATATTGAAATGGTCTATAGTTTAGTTAATACATATACAGTTGAAGTCAGAATTATTAGCCCCCCTGAATTATTAGCCCCCCTTTTTATTTTTTTCCCCAATTTCTGTTTAACGGAGAGAGGATTTTTTTCAACACATTTCTGAACATAATAGTTTTAATAACTGATTTATTTTATCTTTGTCATGATGACAGTAAATAATATTTTACTAGATATTTTTCAAGACACTTCTATACAGCTTAAAGTGACATTTAAAGGCTTAACTAGGTGAATTAGGTTAACTAGGCAGGTTAGGGTAATTAGGCAAGTTATTGTATAACAATGGTTTGTTCTGTAGACTTTCGAAAAAAAATATATAGCTTAAAGGGGCTAATAATTTTGTCCTTAAAATAGGTTTTAAAAAAATTAAAAACTGCTTTTAATCAAGCTGAAATAAAACAAATAAGACTTTAAAGAAAAAATATTATCAGACATAATGTGAAAATATGTTTTACTTGCTCTGTTAAACATAATATGGGAAATATTTAAAAAAGAAAAAAAATCAAAGGGGGCTAATAATTCTGACTTCAACTATATATATATATATATATATATATATATATATATATATATATATATATATATATATATATATATATATATATATATATATATATATATATATATATAGGTTAAACTAGTTAGCATTATAGTTGGAATTCACGTGTTACACATTCATTGTTGATTTGTATATATAATTGAATCAGGAACCTGATTTTGCTCACAGGCTGACAGTTGAAAAGCCCTGATGTGAACATTTGGTGTGTTACTGTGTGTTTTTTAAGACTCAGATGAAGGAGCTTATTCGTGAGCTTGACGAAACCAAGTTGGCTCGAGATGAGATTGTTGCCCAATCAAAGGACAGTGAAAAACATCTGCAGACATTGGAGGCAGAACTATTGCAGCTGACAGAGGTGTGTTAACCTGTCATTGCCACTCATTATAACTGTGAGCGTCTTCCTCATTTTTATCTTTCTATTCATGGTTGTTTTTATAGGATCTATCCGTTTCTGAGAGGCAGAAGAGGCAAGCCCAGCAGGAAAGAGATGAAATGGCAGATGAAATCATCAACAGTGCAACTGGAAAGTCAGTATCTGTTTATGATCATTGTTTTTCTTTTACATTGTTCTTTTTTATACAGACAAATACTAGTCATTAAGCAACCCCGATAAAAAGAGATGGTTTTAACAACTATGCTAATCAGCACAATTGTTTGTTGGCCAATAAAAGATATTCAAATGTCAAGTGGAGCAAGAAAGGCAGTAAGAAACAAATGCTATGGTCAAATGATCAGTTGTTCTTATTTAAATGCCAATAACACTTTTATTTATATACCACACTTATTTATACATGTAGAAAATAATAATAAATAAAATATAAAACAGTAATAGAAGATATTCAAATATCTACAGTGATTTCTGAAGTATCAATTGGCACTGAAGATTACAAATAATAATATCTGGAAACTCAATTTGCCCTCACAGGAATAATTACATTTACAAATAAAAATAAATAAAATATTAAAATAAAAAATAATAATAAAATAAAATAAAATAAAAAATATAATAAAATAATATAAAATAAAATACATGTAGATAATAATAATAAATAAAAAATATATACCAATAACAAAAGATATTCAAATATCTACAGTGATTTCTGAAGTATCATTTGGAAAAAAATAAAATTTACAATAAAATAAAATAAAAAAATTGAAAAATATAAATTAAAATAATATAATAAAATAATATAAAGTAAAATAAAAAAATTATAATAAATAAAATATAAAATAAAAAAATAAATTAAAATAAATTAAATTAATAAAAAAATAAAAATTTAAAAATAAAAATAGTTACTGCAACAACAGCTTAGGAAAGTTTAAAAACATTTAAAAAGAAAAATGCGTCACCGCTTACAATCCCTGTAGTGCACTTAATATCCACATTTTTGAATCCAGAGCTACTTTTACATCCAGTCAGTTCCCAAAAGAATTAAATTAGTGCCCTGCATGAAAAAACTCTAAAATTAAAATATATAAACTCCAGTATTAACGCTAATGTTTAGTTTTATTGTGAACTTTTAATGTTGTTTTCCATTTAGATCTGCTCTATTTGATGAGAAGCGGCGCCTTGAAACTAGAATCACTCAGATGGAGGAAGAGTTAGAAGAGGCACAGAGTAATGCTGAACTACTAGCTGAGAGGCAGAGGAAGAGCACCTTACAGGTACACAAAGAAACACACACACACACGTGATCTGTCTTTAACTAAACCTTAACTATCATAACTATCACATACAAACATAAAGATGGACTAAATCTGTTCTGTTCTGTTAGATTGAAACACTTACAGTCCAGTTATCTGGAGAGAGGACACTAGCGCAGAAGAGTGAAGGTGTACGAGAGACTCTGGAGAGGCAGAATAAAGAGTTGAAGACTCGTCTCAGTGAGATGGAGGGAGCTGTGAAGGGGAAACATCGTCTCAGTGTCGCCGCCCTGGAGGCTAAGATTGAATCTATGGAGGAACAAGTGGAGCAAGAAAGACAGTAAGAAACAAATGCTATGGTCAAATGAATAAACCCTGTTGTTTTCTACTTTAAATAAGTCAATATTACTTTTATTTATATACCACACTTATTTATACATGTAGATTAGTTCTACAAAGATAAAGTGCAATTTTTAAGCTCAATTTACTTCAATTTTTTATTCTTTTTAGTTTAAGCCTGTCAATATTTGTAATGTTCTTCAATTATGAAAAATTATGTTGTCGTTATTCAGGTTTTTTCATATCAATAACATTGTCAGTGTGTAAAGTGCCGTTCTGTTAATTCATATTATGATAGAGTCAATAATCCATATTATTACTGAATTTTAATTGTCTGGTGAACCACACATAAACACACATGCATGCATGTATAGATATCTTTATGGGGACTTCCCATAGTTTTTTTTTATTCTGTACAAATTGTATTTTCTATGGCCCTAACACAACCCTACTCCCAATCCCAACCCTCAGAGGAAACCATCAACATTATTACAATTCAAAATGCTTTATTCCAGGTTATTTATGAGCCATTTTTCTCATGAGGACCAAAAAAAGAGTCCCTAAATGGTCAAAATGTACTGGTATTGCTATAATTATGGGGACATTTGGCAAGGTACACACAAACACACTCATAAAAAATAGCAGATTGTCAAAACTGCTTTTCTTTTTTGTACATAATCAAAATAGATCAAGGAATGTGTTGGAATATCTAGTCAATTCCATGCGTGTTCAATAAAAAGTTCAGAAGAGGGTTTTCTTCAATGTCAAAAATATTAGTAATTTATTGGATACGAATGAATAATTCGATTCACAGAATTCTGTTATCCTCAATGCAATGCAAGAGTTACATTCAAGAGGTGCGCAACTTTCATTTCCTGATTCAAGCTTTTATACGCAGCGGATATTAACAGGTGGAGTTTAGTAGAATTCGTCACTTGTCAATCATTCCCCAGTCTTCCATTGGCCGCACCCATACATACATCCTCTTTTTCTACGAATTCTCTGCACAACATTAAAATCATAAGACTTTCTTAACGGCACATATTCGGTGTTCAGTTTCAACCCATCTCTGCTAACAGGAAGTTTAGGTGCAGAGCTCAAGTTAATTTTAGAAAATCAGGCCTTTGCATTTCTATCAGCTTCATCTACTTCTGCAAAAATGCTTCATTAGTATGCAAGGCGTATCAAACTCAAGAGAAGAAGTTTAGTTAATATATCACCATTAAGCAATACAAATACAATTGATTAATGAAAAGAAAAAAAGACAAAAATAATATAAAATATATTGCTTTTTCACAACAAATGCAACCCTCTGAAAAGACAAGTAATCATTCAGAGGAAAATAAGTGTCCAATGTGACTTGAGTGTGATATCTCACATGTACAGAATCTACTTGACAGTTTATGTCATGAATAAACTGAAAATATTCACTGAAAATAAAGCTTGACAGCCATTGTTACCATTACATTTCATTGTAATGTATGGTCAGGTGCATACCTCTGAAAAAGCAAGAAAATGATGACTGCATTTTAAAGTGTTAATCTTTAAAGCATCTACAATCTGTAAGCACTTGAAAGCACACTGTGACTGTTGTGTATTTTGTGTTCCTTTCTTTAGAGAGCGAGCCATGGCCAATAAGCTGGTGAGGAAAACAGAGAAGAAACTGAAAGAGGTTGTGATCCAAGTGGAGGATGAAAGAAGGCATGCAGATCAATATAGAGAGCAGGTACTCCTTATAAACCTAATCTCCAAACCTTCACAGTCTGACTTGGCCCAAAATTGATCAGCTGTTTTCATTTACTCATCCCCATGTTGTTACTACCCATCTCTTTATTTCTATGGAACATAATAAGAACATTTTTGCAATCTTGGTTCCCACCAACAGTTTTGGTTCCCATTTTCCCATAACAACATATTAAACAGAACCAAAACAATATAATATAATATAATATAATATAATATAATATAATATAATATAATATAATATAATATAATATAATATAATATAGGCGATGCAGTGGCGCAGTAGGTAGTGCTGTCGCCTCACAGCAAGAAGGTCGCTGGTTCAAGCCTCA
Source organism: Danio kyathit (assembly GCA_903798195.1). Lineage (NCBI taxonomy): Eukaryota > Metazoa > Chordata > Actinopteri > Cypriniformes > Danionidae > Danio > Danio kyathit. Next base: position 19,528,423 of record LR812534.1, on the reverse strand, counting down.
GCTGGGTCAGTTGGCGTTTCTGTGTGGAGTTTGCATGTTCTCCCTGCATTCACGTGGGTTTCCTCCAGGTGCTCCGGTTTCCCCCCACAGTCCAAAGACATGCGGTACAGATGAATTGGGTAGACTAAATTGTCCTTAGTGTATGAGTGTGAATGAGTGTGTGTGGATGTTTCCCAGAGATGGGTTGCGGCTGGAAGGGCATCCGCTGCGTAAAAACGTGCTGGATAAGTTGTCGGTTCATTCCGCTGTGTCGACCCAGGATTAATGAGGGGATTAAGCCGAAAAGAAAATGAATAATATAATATAATATAATATAATATAATATAATATAATATAATATAATATAATATAATATAATATAATATAATATAATATAATATAATATAATATAATGTCACGGTTGTAGGTGGGAAAAGGATGAGGGCTCAAGTGTGGAACAAAATCATGGGTTTTTATTAATAATTACATTAAAAAAACAGCAAAAAAAAAAAAACTACCCAGAGGGGGAAAACATTAACAAACAAACAAATAAACAAACTTGACTGGACAGGGCTGCCATCGATCAGGGATGGACAAACAGGGACACGACTTGACAGGATAATGACATCTGGAACGTGTGACAAATGGCAAAGAAAAGCAGACAAGAGGAGACTATAAGTATAAAGAATTAACAAGCAAACAGGTAAACAGAATAAACTAATAATGGGTTAACAAGGAGGGTAGGACTAGACAATAGACAGGGGAGCACGACACAAAATATAACAACAAAAGCCATGTGCTCACGTAAAACAAGACAAAAACTGGAGAGCAAGGGCGTTTTGTACGCCTGAGCGTACAAAAATGTATTTATTTATTTATTTTTATTTTTTTGCATTTTCCTATCACAATACATAACCCTGCTTGCTACAAAAGAGTCTGTATTACATAATCTATGGTATGTAGCTAATCTTATATAGTCAGCTTTCATTTACAAGATTTACTACAAGATTTACGTTCGGGCTGTACTGCTGTGTTTAGTGAGTTACACTTGGATTTCTACATTATAAAATCTCTCTATCTTTGTAGTTGGATAAGTCCATGGGGCGCCTCCGTCAACTAAAGAGGCAGCTAGAGGAGGTGGAGGAAGAGAACTCTCGCTCCAATGCCCAGCGCAGGAAACTACAGCGAGAGCTGGAGGAAATGAGCGACAGCATGCAGAGCATGAACCGCGAGCTCAACACTCTCCGCTCCCAACTCAGGTAAGGATGATGACAGTGTGTTTGCCTTTTTGTGTATAGAGCAAAAACAAACAACAACAACACGCAAGCTTTTTTTGGCTGAATCAGGCCCATCATTTCCTGATGTACAATTGAATATACTGTATATACTATGTTTAATATGACCAAATTCAATATTATTAAAATATACAAATACTGTATATATCTAGTTACATTTCTTTCAGACTCATATAACGGTCATAACACAAACAAACATATACCTGCTTTTTAGAGTCTGCTGTATATGATAAATCTTATCGGACAAGACTAGATCATCACTAGATCCAAAATTGATCCAAAAATTGCTTTTTTAGTGTGAAACATTTAGCCTTTTTTGTTGGTTTTAAATAAATTTGCTATCAATGCATTTCATGTTATACTGCATGTTTCATTCACTCATTTACTCATCTAATGTGTCTGATTGTGTGTCCATCTATATTTGTGCGTTTGTCTCCTACACCCACACAGCATCACAGAACGCCAGAAGTCAGAACAGTAGGTTTTCATGTGTGAACATACATAGATAAAGTGTCAGCCTACTGTATGTTTGTTTTCCTCTATGGGCATTTCCCTGTCTCCTCTTGATTCCTCTGTTGTTTCAAGGTTCCCTGCTAAGATTAGAGTTTTTCGGTGCTTTGTAACTGATTTAATTCAGAATCATATTAAGATGGTGTACAGTAGTCTACCTTGGGTTTTGGGACACTTCCTGTTTTTAGATTGGGATAAATTACAGATTCTTTATTTCACCAATCATACACCTTTAATCTTTTTCCCTTTTTCTTTCTTAAGGTCACAAACAGTGACCCCAAAAATAATTTGGACACTAAGGTCACAGTTCAAAATGCATTCATGTCCTAGTTTTAGGACAAAAATGAAAACAAATAGCTTTGTTTTTGTTTAGTTTAGTTTAGTTTTGTTTTGTGTTTCGTTTTTGTTTTGTTTTTTGTGTTTTGTGTTTCGTTTTGTTTTGTTTTTTGTTTTGTTTTGTTTTTTGTTTTTATTTTGTTTTGTGTTGTTTTTTTTTTGTTTTGTTTTGCTTTGTTTTGTGTTTTGTTTTGTTTTGTGTTTTGTTTTGTGTTGTTTTTTGTTTTGTTGTGTTTTGTGTTTTGTTTTTTTTTGTGTGTTGTTTTTTGTTTTGTGTTTTTTTGTTTTGTTTTTGTTTTGTGTTGTTTTTTTGTTTTGTTTTTTGTTTTGTGTTGTTTTTTGTTTTGTTTTTGTTTTGTGTTGTTTTTTGTTTTTGTTTTGTTTTGTTTTGTTTTGTTTTGTTTTGTTTTGTTTTGTTTTGTTTTGTTTTGTTTTGTTTTGTTTTTTTTGTTTTGTTTTCTGTTAGTTTTGTTTTGTTTTGTTGTTTTTTGTTTTGTTTTGTTTTGTTTTGTTTTGTTTTGTTTTCTGTTAGTTTTGTTTTGTTTTTGTTTTGTGTTGTTTTTGTTTTGTTTTGTTTTGTTTTTTTTTTGTTTTGTTTCGTTTTTGTTTTGTGTTGTTTTTGTTTTGTTTTGTTTTGTTTTTATTTTGTTTTGTTTCGTTTTTGTTTTGTGTTGTGTTTTGTTTAGTTTTGTTTAGTTTTGTTTTGTTTTGTTTTGTTTTGTTTTGTTTTGTTTTGTTTTGTTTTGTTTTGTTTTGTTTTGTTTTGTTTTGTTTTGAAGCCATGAACCACATGATAAAAAAAGAAAGCTTGGTAGAGGGGGAAAAAAAGACGAATCTTCGAGATAACTTATTATATTAAGATTTTAACTTGTTATTTGACATAATAACTCACTGTTTCAAGATCTTAAGTTATTTCCACATTTTTAAACTCATTTTTAGATTTATTAACTCATTATTCTTCAACAAAAGGTTTGTGGTCATTTCAATATAAACCACTAGACTGGGATTCAGTTATTGATTGAACAGTTGGTCAACATTACTACAATGCATTCTTTAGTTTAAATTAAAAAAGTTAATATGTCAAAACAACAACTTAATATCATCAATTAATGTGTTATTATTAAAAAATAACAAGTTAATATATTAAAATAACAAGTTAGTATGTTGATATCCTTAAATAACCAGGTAAGCTTTTTCATTATGTGGTACAGTGCTTCCATACTAAGTAACTGCTGTACTTAACTGCACAAACAAGCAGCTTCTTTGTCCAAATATGCTTTGGGGACATTGTTTATGTATATTAAATTATGTATTTGAATCGCATGTCAATATATTCTGTGTTTGTGTGTGTCTGCCTCAGGCGAGCTCCACTCCCTCTGTCCATGCGTGCTGGCCGCAGAGCTCTGGTGGATGACCTTTCTCAGGAGAACTCTGATTCTGAAGATCCAGGTGCTTCTCCCACGCCGTCCAGCGGCCCACCGGGTACCCCCACACCCTCAGACAACGCCCTGGGCCCCCCTCCCCCCTACAGCCTTACAGACGCTGAATAAGAAGGGGCGAGATGGACAATTTTACTGGTTTAACTCGCATAGCTTTTGCAATCGTTCCCTTAACAGAACATCAGTGCAGTCACACATAACTTGAAAGTAGTTGATGTGATTTATCGATTTTAAATGAACTGACAAATTAGCATGCAAGATGGAGAAAGATTATAGTACTATAGAAACCAAGCAAGCAGTGAGTTAGAACTGCAGAAGTCAAAATCACATTTCCCAGCATTCCTTGGGAAATGAAGTACTGTATATCGATGCAGCATATCAGGCTCGTTGTGGCAGAATTGTGATGGCCACCTCAAGCTTGATTTCAATCAGTTTAAAGCCATGTGTTTAGGTGAAATTTGCATGTGGATGGCAATCAAAAGCCATCTGGGTTTACACAGATGATCCACAATCAGGCTAGAATGTGTTATCTGTTCTCGCACAAGCCATCAAATCCTCAAAGCACTGAGAAACTTTCTCTCTCTCACTCCTGAAACAATATCATGCTTAAAGACAGTGAGAACTGAACAAGAATATCTCTTTGGTATTTTAAAATATCAGTGTTTTAACATTTTAGAGGTGGTAGCATTACTTAATACATAGAAAATAATGCTTTTTGCTAAACGTGATTTGGCAGAGATGATGATTATGGAAGCCCCTTTCTCCTCTAGAGTAATAGAATAACAAAAGTAATTGAGGATTTATATCACAAAATTGCATTATTCTTTCATCAGTATTGTGATTTTACAGCTTTCAGTTGCAAGAAACAAACTTTATATCTTAGTTGCAACATTCTCAGTATCGTGGCTCAGCATTGTGACTTTGTCTCACCATTACAACTTTCACAGTATTGTAACTTTACACCTCAGAATTGTGATCCTGCTAATTGCAACTTCACAATTGCGACGGTCCCAAAATTGTGATTTTATTACTTGAAAATGCAAGTTTGTTTCTTGCAATTGTGACTTTATTACTGATGGCGTGACTTCATATCTCACAGTTGCAACTTTCCTTTTCAAAATTGTAATATTTACATCTTGCAGTTATACTTATTTGTCTTAAATGTGACTTTAGAACTCGCAGTGTGACTTTATATCTCACAATTGTGACTTTCTCAGTACTGTAACCTCATGTCACAACTGCAAGTTTGTTTCTTGCAGCTGTGACTTTATATCTCACTGTGTGAGTTTTTATATCGAAATTACGCTTTTCCCTAAATGGTGATTTTAACTCTTGCAATTGGATGTTTGTTTCTCGCAATTGTGACTTTATAACTTACAGTGTGACTTTATATCTCACAATTACGCCTTTCTAAGTGTAGTAACTTGACATGTTCCAATTTAAGGGTTTGTTCTTGCTATTTGTGACTTAGAGTGTGACTTTATATCTCACAGTTGTGACATTCTCAAATGTTGTGATTTTACATCTTTGCATCTTTTGCAGTAGTAGCTCTAACTTGCAGCGTAACTTTATACTCGTTGCCATCTTCTTTTTTTAATATTGTGATTTTACACCTAACAAATATAAGGTGGCATTTACACTAGTGCATTTTTGTTTTTAAAATTGCATTTTAGATCCAGACTGGTGTTTTTATTGCAATTTTAATCTCCGTCCATGCTATACAGCCCTACACAAAATATATATATTTTGCTGCTTGTTCAAACTACTTATTTAAAATGAGCAGAAACAAAACAATTCTTGAGATTATTTGCGGCAACTTATGGTGCTTTCACACTAGCACTTTTGGTCGCACCCGGGTTCATTTGACATCAGAGTACGGTACGTTTAGCTAGTGTGAACGTTGTTTTCTGAATTCAGGTGCGCACCCATGAACCATAAACAAGTCCGCCTGAACAGGGTGGTCTGGGGTACGGTTCGTGCGAACTCTGATACGGTTTACTTCTGATGTAAATGCAATCGTACCAAAAAACGAAAGTGAACTGACAACTGTACAACAAACTAATTTTCATAATGTTCATTCGTGTGTGTATGTCTGTGTATCACCTACCTTGACAACTAGCAGGACTGACCCATTGTAAACAGTGATAATGTCTGATTGCCTCCATCAAAAACGCCTTCTGCAGACATTGTGTGATTTTCTGAACATTTTTTATATTTTTGCAGCAGGTAGACGCAAGCGGCTCTCTGTATTTTGATTTTGATAACAAAACCAATAGTTCCAGTAAAAGCAGAACGTCTGATATGTGTACGTCTCCATTTTGGAGCTTTGCTTTTGTGATTGTTACCTAGCAACAGCTGTACACAAAACAGCAGCTTGATGATGCAAGTGTACCGGGCTTCAGAAGGAAAAAAGACAATCCGAAATTGCATACTTCCATACTATATAGTACGCTAAAATCAGTATGCGAGCTGAGTAGTATGTCCGAAATTATATAATCCGAAAATCAGTATGCGAGAAGTGCGCATCGGATGGATGCTACGCTATCCCATGATGCCCCTCAAGAGAATTCATGAATGGGAGTGAAGTGACGCAACTCATGTGGGTAGGTCACGTGATCCTGACAAAATGGCGGATGTAGTACGTCCGAGTTCCATTCATACTTCTCACATTAATACTGTATAGAACGTTCTTTTTTAACGGCTGAGTAGTACGTCTAAATTCAAATGCAGTACCTACTAAGTAGTAGGCGCTTTCGGACGCAGCCAATGTGAAAACAAAACAGGCGAGGAGGGACAATCAAACTTGGGTTCAGACCAGACATTGTGAAAGCACCCTTAAGTTAAGTTACCTTAATCGATATGTGTTGAAACAACATGAATGAATTGTGTTGAACCCTACATTTTTACAGTGTATGTTACATAATAAGAGATTGACCAATCAGAGAGCGATTGTGGGTAGCCACACCTCCATTTTCAATGTTGTGCATTCCAGTCTGTCTATCCGCTTGTTAAGTCTTGACGTATGAAATATTGTTTCTAGGTCCAAGCTGCTTCTCATTTGAATTGAGAAAATATTCGTTTATGACCATTTTTTTGTCATGACACACATTAAAGTGAATTTTATATAAAACACAGACACCAATATTTTACCAATTTATTAAAAATAATCACTTTCTGGCCATCGGATATTAGACATGGATATATATTGAAAGTGTGATTTTTGAAAGTATTACAGCCCTACAGTAAACGTTTATAATTACCATTTGTTAAGTCTCCCCGGAGAGTTTGATATAGCGCTTGGACCCGGATGCCCCTTTCCGTGACGTCACACTTAACAAGCAGATAATGAAATGAAACATCAAATTTTCTAATAAAAATGGGGTCTTTAGTGTTTTCAAATCACTCCATTTTCGCAGGTTGAAGATGTCAAGAGTAGTGTGGATGACAGGGATAACTAACAAAACATATGTGTTTTAAAATGAAAACGCACTAGTGTAAATGGCACCAAATTTCCTCCGTGGATTTGAAACTTTATACATGACAGTGTAAATAATATCTCTCAATTACAACGTTCTCAGTATTGTGATTATACACTCACCGGCCACTTTATTAGGTACACCTTACTAGTACCGGTTTAGACCCCCTTTTGCCTTCAGAACTGCCCTAATCCTTCATGGCATAGATTCAACAAGGTACTGGAAATATACCTCAGAGATTTTGGTCCATATTGACATGATAGCATCACGCAGTTGCTGAGGATTTGTCGGCTGCACATCCTTGATGCGAATCTCTGATTCCACCACATCCCAAAGGTGCTCTATTGGATTGAGATCTGGTGACTGCGGAAGCCATTTGATTACAGTGAACTTATTGTCATGTTCAACCAGTCTGAGATGATTCGCGCTTTATAAAATGGCATGTTATCCTGCTGGAAGTAGCCATCAGAAGATGGGTACACTGTGGTTATAAAGGGATGGACGTGGTCAGCAACAATACTCAGGTAGGCTGTGGCGTTGACACGATTCTCAATTGGTACTAATGGGCCTAAAGTGTGCCAAGAAAATTCCCCGGTTGTAACGAGTGGTTATTTGGGTTTTATTTGTCTTGCCATTCTCCTCTGACTTCTGGCATCAACAAGGCATTAGCGCCCACAAAACTGCCGCTCACTGGATATTTTCTCTTTTTCATGGTTGTGTGGGAAAATCCCAGTAGTTCAGCAGATTCTGAAATACTCAGACCAGCCAGTCTGGCACCAACATCCATGCTACGTTCAAAGTCACTTAAATCACCTTTCTTCCCCATTCTGATGCTCGGTTTGAACTGCAGCAGATCGTCTTGACCATGCCTAAATGCATTGAGTTGCTGGGATGTGATTGGCTGATTAGAAATTTGCGTTAACGAGCAGTTGGACAGGTGTACCTAATAAAGTGGCCGGTGAGTGTAAATCTAGCAACTGCAGGTTTGTTTCAGCTAATATTGGACAGTGCAACTATCTCACAATTGCAACTTTCTCAATATTGTGACTGTTTATGTGACTTTATAATTCACAATGTGACCTTATATGTCAAAACAACACCTATATCGTGCAGTATGACTTAACATCTCGGCTTTATCTCTCACAGTGCGACTTTTAAACTTTTATCTCACAGTTACTTTTTTATTTTTTTACTCTGAGGTAAAAAGGGGGCTTCCATATGATGAGTTACACGCACAAAGCTATGATTGTATCAAATGAAAAGTGAGAAGGAGAAAATAGCTTTTGTATTAAATGAATATATGCTACAAATTTGAGCTGTCCATTTACATCTTAGCCATAACTTGACCATAAGAAAAGAATGGGGACACAGAAAATAAATGATTAAAAAAAAAAGCAGCCAAAGCTGACAGATTTCACCTCCATATAGATTTAGCAGTAACAGTTCTTAGATATTTGATATATACCTGCTTCAATCTCATTCAAACTTTAGTATTCAGTTCAACTCCCTATTAAGTTCTGGGTATCTGTGCCGCAGATCGCATAACCTTTTAGATACTGTGCGTAGATAGATAGTTGGCTTTAAAGGGATGCTTTGGTTGGTAGTGATATACAGTAGATAGTTAGGATTTCTTAATTTACGTCTTAACACAAGAGCTCCAGTTTCAGACTACTGACTTGTAATTTTTATCAAGTAAGACAATTCCAGTGTGCAGTCTTTATTTATTTTGTTTTTTATTGGTTTTGTCTGCACATAGACATGTCATGGTTATTTGTATAGTTTGAAATGTAAGTAAAAACAAGGCAAAATGAAAGATTTTGTGGGTAAGGATGGCTTTATATGTTATCAGTAACACAGGACATCATCATTTCACCTTTTGGGGCTCAGATAAACGTACACATTTTACACAAATAACACATCTGCAAGTGTATTTGGTACTGTTTTAACAACAGACAAGTCTGAAATCAGTTTTATGACATATTTCAAAGATGTGAACATATGATATTTTGCCTGTTTTTGGTTCCCGAGGGGTTGAAGGCTGCTAGTTACTCTTTAATTATCTCATTTTATCAATGTATTTTTTTTTTGTATCAAAGAAACATACTGTATTTTTGTTTGTTTGTTCATTTTTGAATGTGGTAAATATTTATGGATCCAAGCTTTTATGTTGAAACACGATCTAGGGCATATGGATGACTTAAAGGGACATTATACTAGCTGTTTGCATGTCAACAGTGCCTGTAGTATCTGCCGAATATACAAAATGGACGCCATTGGAAAAATCAGTCTAAATAATAAGAACGAGGTTTGGAATTTGATAAATAAATTGCAATATTAGGTCTCCCTGAACAGCAATCTGGCTCAAACATCCTTCTCAAAGATGCTTTTTTGTTTGTTTTGCATACAGAGAGTTGATGTGATGATTTTAGAGGACTTTTGGAAGTTACTTCACCATGTCAAATGAAAGCGATCTGGGTTTGTGTATCTATTATGTTAATTCAAAGATATTGTGTGCTAATGCACATTTTGATACGCTGTGTCAGGCTTACGCACACTTGTTTTCATCTAACAGTGTTGAACTGTGAATAATAATCGTTTGTCACCATTAAGTATTAGAACATGTTTAAGATCTGTTCTGCCTGTGAACTTGCAGTTGATTCACTGGAGGCTGTTATTACTACACAGTACCCTATAAATCGGGAAGCAGGGTTTTCGTGTCAGATTCCAATGTTCGTAAAATGTGTGCAATAGATTGTGTAGATCACATGTTTTGATACTGTGTTATTTCCCCTTATAATTCAAAAATTAAGTGTGTTTTAATTGCTGATCTTTAGAATCAATATGGAATTGTATGTAGTTGCTGACTGAAAGTGAGGAAACCAGGCTGTTAAAGACAAAAAGATGGAATCACACACAAGCCAAAAGACTCAAGCCTTGAACAACAGATACTGTTATTCTACTCATTTGTCCATGTTAGGTCATATTCCTGATATTTGCCCATAATTTCTAAATTCTTTCTAAAGTCTTTCAAGCAACTCTGACTTTTGTCACTGATAAATGTACACAATAATTTGTACAATTAACAGATTTGAAGAGCTGTTCAAACTCAAAATTCAATTAGAAGTGGATTTGCATTTAAATAAAAAACAATCCAAATAGTGTAGTTTAGTAAATGGGACTTTAATGGTACTAAATCTGTGTTGTACAACGCAGTTTTAAATCAGTGTGAAATGAACGCACAAAAGAGAATGTGTATGGAAGAGGACTGAAAGCTCTAGGGGAGATACATGTTTGTATCTGAAGTGTTACAGGATTGTGTGCTTTTTTTGCATATGTGGAACTTGAATTTTTAACCATGTTGTTTATTTAATCTTTTGCTTTATTTTGCTATAATGACAAAATGAGACTGGGGTGACTTTTAATATACCATTGGTTTTAAAATCAGTGTGGTTTATTTTTACACTAACACGCCATCAACATAACCATCATCCACATAAAATTGACCAGCTTATTTACCAAAAATTGGCATAAAATATATGAGCTGAATTTGAAATGAATATTTAAATCTGTTTTGCAGTACACTCTCAGAAATAAAGGTATCAGAAAAGCTGTCACTGGCGTGGTACCCTTTCAAAAGGTACATATTTGTACATACTGGTACCTCAAAGGTATATATTAGTACCTAAAAATTTCAAGAGGTACACTTTTGTACTTTTTAGATACTAATATTTACCCTAGAGGTATTAATAAGTAACCTTTTAGTTACTAATGAATACCTTTTGAAAAAGTACCACCCCAGTGACAGCTCTCATATACCTTTATTTCTGAGAGTGTAGTCTACATTTAAAGGGCCATGAAATCTCCCTCTTTCGGTTCAAGTCTACCTCAGAATTTTTTCAAAAATGCTCTGAGATGGACGTGGAGTGGGCATGGCCTGCAGAGCAGGGGAAAAAGGGGGGAGCAAACAACTGTTGTCAGTTGCCTCACAAAATGAGACACAAACTGTGAGGAGACGCATGATATTATATTTTACAACGTTAAAATGCAAAGAAGTAAACAGTAAGTAATGTAATGTCCTGCTACTTTTGTTATTTGTAATTTCATATACACATAACCACAATTTGTTATATCATCATAAAGGTAATCGTGTTTATATAATCACTATAAATGTGGAGGACTTTTCTCCTCCTCAATCCCCGGTCTGAATGCAGACACAGTGGATAGCACTGCAGCAGGTCTCTTGCCCTGTCTATTCCAACCATTAACCCTGCCGGTAATCAGGAGGATTATCAAACACAGCAGCATAGATATAGGCGATGTGTCTGAATGTTAATGAACTCAACTGATAAAAGACAAAGTCCGCCATTCTCCAATTCTCGTACAATTCTCTCGACACAAACAGCTTTGCTGTATAGGCCCTGACAGAATCGTGGGGAAAAAACATGCAACGAACCCTGTGGATCATGGAAACAAACACATACGACCCGTGCCGTGTGCGGATGCGGTCTCACCCATTTATTGGGTCTCACAGCTTGGCAGGTCTGCCTTGCAGGGTCTTCTCATAGGATAAGAAAACTCTGCTATGAATAATAAAGAGAAACCGACGCGTCATCACTCCACTTGCAGCTTTGTGCTACGTCACCGATTTTGATCCCGCCCCAAAAGCTATTTTAAACCCGGAAGATGAAATTAGCTGAAAAAAAAACTCAAAACTATCCAGTTTTACCAACAATTAAAGCTGACAAGTGCTAACACCGTCTTAAATGATGCTCAACAGAAACAAATCTGTTAAATTTTTTTTAAAAAAAGTACTCCAGGGTGTCTTGAACCTTTAAGAACAAAATAATCAACTAAAAAAACACTTTTCAAATAAAATTTAATAGATATTTTGCATTTTATACCATTAAAAGCTTGCGTGTTTATAACAAAATGTAATGCAATGCATTAAAACCTAAAATTGTTCAAAGAAATAACTTTAAAATTGCATTGGTAGTTGCATGATTTGTGTTTTTATTTGCCGATTTAAAATGTAAATTAATACATTCACATTTGACCATTTGATAACACAATAATAACCGACTTTTTTTAGCGGCACTCAAACTCATGTTACAATACGCATACACTCTTTACATGACTTCTTTATTTGTGATTATTCATTTCACAACACGGACAAGAACATTTCACAGAAATGATCAACATACGATACATCAAAATTCATAAACGACTGTCTACTGACTGATCAGTACTTTCCAAATGTTTTACTCATGCTATTTACCTCTTCTTCAGCCACAATATCACTGAACAACCAATCATCATTTAGAGGCGGAGTTGGAATTGGAGTGGGCTGGATCTTATTGGACGTAGCAGGGAAAGATCTAGCCACACCCTCAAAGTTCTCAAATTTCGAGTAAAAGCATGACTCTCCTTTAGGATAACAAAAGCCTTCAGGGGAACAAACTCTAGGACACTGGACACTTAATCCAATCTGACTCAGATTCTCGGCCTGTGCCATATTTTGATCTCTGCCATCATCATCATCTTGCATCATAATATACAGATCCTTTTCTGGTCTTGAATAGTTCTTATATGACCCCTTTAGAGGCTGGTGTTCCCAGTTCTCAGTAAGAATCCTTTCAGATTGAGAGCCCAGCTGATTCTCAAGTGTTGGGAATACATGGGGGTTTAAAACAATATCATCTATGATGGACAAATCTGTAATCGAGTAGCTATCATCTTTTTCATTCATCTTCAAGCAAGTTTCAACACAACTCAAATGGCTGTCTAGGGTGATATTAGGGTTCATAGAGTAGTTCATTTGATTGTGATGGAAACCACATCCATTTTGCTCTTCGTCGCATAGTCTATCAATTTCCTGGCCCAAATTGGCTGTGAAGTTGTTGATTCCATCACTAGAACCTGTTATTTTCTCTAGGTCATATCCTGAATCCAGAGAATTTGGTATTATCCTGGTTTCCTCTTCATCTTCTTCGTTGTTTGCCAACCACTCAGCCATTTTATATTTAGGATTACTATTGTTGATCTGCAGATCTTCATGATGGTTCGAACAATCCAGTAGGTCAAGCTCTTCCATAATATCCATTTGTAGATTCCCTACAATGCTTGCCTCTTGGGTTTGAACATCGTGTTCAGCATCTATGAGCATCTGAACCTCCAAATCGCATGAGTCCAAAGACAACAGTGAAATCACCGGAGATGGGGGGGAAAGCTCTGGAACTTCAACCCCTGTGGGGAGCAGCTTCATATCAGAGTATTTGGAGAGACATGGTTTTGAATACACTCTCGTTCTTTCAATACTTTCAAACCAGGAGGACACGCTGTCATCAAAGCTTGGTAAATCAGTAGACTCTGTCTGCCCTTCAAAGTCCATGTCCTTCTCCATTGAGCTTCCAGGGTGTTTTTTCAGAGCATTCTCAAAGGACTTGCACTGTGAGAAACATTTATCAACCGCACAGGTGTCCATTAGACTGTTCAATGTCCAGAGGTCACACGCATCCTTTCGTTGATCAGGAAGCGCTTCAGATTTATCAGCATTCATGAAAGTTTCAGTTGCTGAAGAAAACAGAACAAGGAGTCATCACACTTGTATCAGACCAGAACAAACCAGTTCTGAAACTTAAAGGTAAGGCCTTTTACCTCTTTTTGATGGTTTGGGAGACTGGTCTGTGACTATTTGAGATAGTCTGGGTGTCAGATGACTTGGGGGGTTTTCAGTTGAAAATAAAGCAGAAGCCAGCTGATGGTTCGCTGCCTCTATTTCAGCAAATTTCCTGCATAGAAACAGATGTTTATTGTAATGTTTTCAGTCAATTGGTTCTATGACATTTATTGAAAGTGTGAAATGTGGATGAGCTTTATTTGGTGGACTAGATCTGCTGCTTGACTAAAGGCTACTGCTGAAACAAACATTGAGCAGAAGACAAATGCATACAGAGTTACAGATTCTGTAGAGTTTTAAATGTTTGACTTTGGGTAAAGCGCTCATCATTGTCCAGCTGTCCAATTACAGTGAGGAGCAGCAGGAAAAATACTACCACAGTACATCAAGAAGAGCAAAGGGGAAAAAATAAAGGAGAATTTTATATTGTCATTAGTGGTTGTCAACCTGGGGCATGGGATTGAGAAGCACTGTTCATACAGAGACTATAGATATACAGAGACTACATAAATTATCTGTGAAGTCAAATATTGTGTCTCACCAAAAGCTACCAAAGCATTTTATGTTTATGTTTATTTTTTAGAAGAGCACTGGTGTTTAACTATTTGGGTGGTCTCAGTCATTTTAGGCTGATACATTTTTTTAAATTACAGAATCAAGTCTAAATCTCCTTGATTTTGTTGGCATTTGGTATGTGAACATACAAAAAATATTAGGCCATGATTCAAGTAGGGATGCAACGATTATAGATTTTGGTTGTACAATTATAGTCTGAGGAATAATCACAGTTATCACAATTATTATGCATTAATTAATTTCAAAACACTACTAGTTTAGAAAATCACATGAAAACTTCTTATATTTTAATTCAATTCAATTTGTTTATTGTCATGTGCACAGTAAGGAAACACGTTTCCCTGTACAATGAATTTCTTACTTTGCCGTTCACAGTGAAGTCATACACATAACACACACATCATACACGACATACATATATAGATACAGTATATATATCTAATGTATCTAATGTAAATAATATATAATACTGATTGTGGAGTAAATAGATCTAAACTATGTGTAGTAGTTCTTAAATTTAAATAGTCCATTTCTCTCTAGACTTAAAAATAAGTGAAAAAGTTTTTAGCATTTAAACATACAGTTGAAGTCAGAATTATTAGCCTCCCTGAATTATTAGCCCCATGTTTATTTTTCCCCCCAATTTCTGTTTAATGGAGAATTTTTTCAACACATTTCTAAACTTAATAGTTTTAATAACTCATCTCTAATAACTGATTTATTTTATATTTGCCATGATGACAGTAAATAATATTTGACTAGATATTTTTCAAGACACTTCTATACAGCTTAAAGTGACATTTAAAGGCTTAACTAGGTTAATTAGGTTAACTAGGCAGGTTAGGGTAATTAGGCAAGTTGTTGTATAACTATGGTTTGTTTTGTACACTATTGAAATAAATATATAGCTTAAAGGGGCTGATCATTTTTACCTTAAAATGTTTTGAAAAAAATAAAAACTGCTTTTATTTTAGCCGAAATAAAACAAATCAGAATTTCTCCAGAAGAAAAAAATATTATCAGACATACTGTGAAATTTTCCTTGCTCTGTTAAACATCATTTTGGAAATATTAAAAAAAGTAAAAAAAAAATCAAAAGGGGTTTAATAATTCTGATTGCAACTGTATTATTTTTTGGTCACACTTTACAATAAGGTTTCATAAGTTAATGTATTTTACTAACATGACCTAATAAAGAACAATACTTGTACAGCATTTATTAATCATAGTTCAACATTTACTAATGCATTATTAAAATCCAAATTCATGCTTGCTAACATTAGTTAATGCACCGTGAGTTAACATGAACTAACAACTTTATTTCCATTGACTAAGGTTAACAAACATGCACAAATACTGTAATAAATGTATTGTTCATTGTTTGTTTATGTTAGTGATTGCATTTCAACTTTATTGTAAAGTGTTATCATTTTTTTTTTTTAAATATATGATTTTAAATACTGGGTTACTAACCGTAAACGTACTTTAAACCTAACCTGAACCCATGTCGAAATCTTATATCACCCAGTACTATCTTTAGTAAGTAGGCTGGAATATACTGGAGTATACTGTCAAATAAAACGCAGCCAAAACCCTTTTATAACTACACCAAACTTTATATCTGTAGTACAGTACAAATAACATACCTCTGTATCATGTTGTGTAGAAACCTGCGATGATTGACTTGCCGCTTTGAAGGCTTGTTTTTTCGTGGTCTTTGTAAAGTTCTCATCATGTGACCTGCTGCTGAGGTCACAAAAGTAAAAAGATCTCGGCCCCATGGAACTCCATGCTCCAGCCCCGGTTCAAAGGTCAAAATACTGGATGGTCGCATTGCTCTGGGGTTAAAATGAGAGAAAAATCCATGAGAACGAGTGAAAGACAAAAACTTAATTTCATTTCACATTCAGCAGTTATTTGCTAAACTGCACATGATTGTTGATAGCTTTGATTTGTTTAACATTTGGACAAAAAATGGATCTTCAGAGGCTTTGGTGTGGTTGGGGTGATAACATTGCTGTATAAAGAACCTGTTAAGCCATAGGTCTCAAACTCAATTCCTGGAGGGCCGCAGCTCTGCACAGTTTAGCTCCAACCCTAATCAAACACAGCTGATTCAACTGATCAAGATGTTCATGACTACAAGACAGTGGCTGTTTTTTCAATTCCAAGAAAGCAGAGAACGGACTTTCGTTCTTGTGAAGACCGGTCTTGCCAAGTTACCTCGGAAGAACAAACTGGGGAGACCGCGAGAACAGAACACGTCCTGTGAGAAATGAGATGCTGCATTCTTCCTGATGGTCACATGATCCTCACACGTTTTAAATGGAAATGATTTAAACATTACAGCATTCTTACAACAATTTATTGTTTTCCTCCTTTTACAATATATACTATGCATAAAAACCTTACAAATATACGTTGCACAATACAAATAAAACAGATTTTAATACCAATTTCAGGAAATAAACACCCTTAATGTACAGTATTTATGCCTTTCGTCACCTAAGAATTATAAGGTTCTATCTGACATTTTTGTCAAAATTGAGTTATTGACATATTCTTATTAAATGACAACTTATTTACATTATGAGATGTATTTTTATAAGTTGTTTACATTTTAAGACTTTTTATTTAAAAAACAAACATTACACTCATATTGTTTGCTATGGGATGCAAAAACTTTGAAGCTCAATATCTCGAAATCATTCAGAACGCAGATAGAACCTTATAATTCCAAGGTGACGCTTTATTAAGATTTTCATGCTAATGTTTACTTTCACCGTATCATTTAGGGACACTCCTGAGATAAATAAGTTATATCTCTAAACTTTAATAAAAACATTCTATAGAAAATGCTGCTCTTCCCACCTCCTTTATTCAGCCGCAATGACTTCTGGGACTTCTCAAGCGAGTTTTGCGCTCAAGTCTGCATCAGTGCGTCCTCAATACCAAGAACACATCCGGGAAGTTTCATGCGTCCTCCGTTATTGTGGTCTTAAGTTTTGGAAATGAACTTTGGACACAAGATCGCTAAAGAACGCATATTGAGAAACCCTAGACACTTCTAGATCAACTGTGTTTGATTAGGGTTGGAGCAAAACCGTGCAGAGCTGAAGCCCTCCAGGAATTGAATTTGAGACCTATGTGTTAAGCCAAGTAGATTAGATTAGATTCAACTTTATTGTCATTACACATGTACAAGTACAAGGAAACGAAATGCAGTTTAGGTCTAACCAGGAGTGCAATAGCAGCATGTGCAGGATACAGGTATAAATTATAAAGTGCAGTTATAGAAAAACTATGGTGATATTTACAAATGGATGTACTATGAACATTATATACAGGTTGTGTTAGCTATGAACAGAGATTTACAATAGATGGATAGATGTACAGGTTGCTATTAATAATCATAAGTGTGCAGATATATAAACATAATTACAAATGTATATGTACAGTGGGTGTGTACATAATTACAAATGTACATGGGTATGTACAGTTAGAATAAATGAATCAGTGCAATGAATATGTGCAATTTTTAAATGTGCAAATGTTAAATAGTGCAGTGATTATGAGGAGTCTGAGTTATGAGGATAGTGGGGGTGTATCAGGGGGGCAAAGAGTCAGTGGGGGGCAGAGTTCAAAAGTATGGTTCTTCAGCAGTTCTTTGAGGTAATGAAGGTGCTATGTGACTCATTCCAGAATTGCCTATGTGTATTTGAAATGCATTTACCTTGAACTGGAATAATATGCTACAAACATAAAACAACTAATTCCATCATTAAAGTAAAAGGATGTACAATTCAATAATGTGAATTAGAGAATTGTACTGCGTTACTAATTGTCATTTAATTTAACTTATTGTTAAATTTTTAAACCACTAACAGTAGCTACGTTTCCATCCACCTATTGTTATGCGCATTTTGGATATGCGCATAAAAAAAACGGTTGATGGAAACACCAAGATGCGCTTAAATTTTGAAAATGCACATGAAAAACATATGCGCATAAACTACGATGGAAACACTGCACTGCACACTGCACAAATTCCAGTATTAAAATTGTCATGAGACTTTGTCATAAGAGATGTGATGATATGTGATGATAAAAATGCGTGTGAATGGATAAATCAGCAGGCTGAGCACATTGTAAAACATCTGAAATGTTGTTTTGGTCATTCTAAAACGCCTTAGCATGTAAGTATTAGTGTTATTTTATTATTAATGTGTTATTTTATTATTAATAAGAGCATCTGACACCTTCAAACGCCACTGCACGTTCACTGCGTGTCAGGATTGCCTTCTGAGGCGCAAGTCATTCATTAAATGAAGAAAAGATTGACGCAGCTTCTCCTACTGCAGCAAATTCCGTTTTTACTGTTGATATTTGGCACCAGTTAATCAGGAAGTGATGATTTTGTTCGCTTTGACTCGTTTTGCGCGTAAAGTTAATTCACATTTTTGGATGGAAACATAGCTAGTGATGGCAATAACAATATTTGTTAACGATTTCCTGTAGTTTGTAAGTAACTTACTGTAAATCAATTCCTGCAAAAATATTGTATTTACTTTTACAGCACAATTTATCTTCCTGCATACATATTTACCGTATTGAATATCTTTATTGTAGAATATACAGACGTTCACAATACAACTTTAAAATACAATAAAATACAAAATAACTTGTATTTAAAATACAAAATAACAAACCGCATATCTGCCCTACAGTAAAATACAGTACAGGTAAATATGGTGTAATATACAAAAACAGTGCAGATTTGAGCTCTCAATCTCAAACCAGATAGATACAGTTGAAGTCAGAATTATTAGCCCCCTTTGATTTTTTTTCTTTTTTAAATATTTCCCAAATTATGTTTAACAGAGCAAGGACATTTTCACAGTATGTCTGATTATATATTTTTTTCTTCTGGAGAAAGTCTTATTTGTTTTATTTCGGCTAGAATAAAAGCAGTTAAAAAAAAAACATTTTAAGGTCAAAATTATCAGCCCCTTCAAACTATATATTTTTTCGATAGTCTACAGAACAAACTATCGTTATACAATAACTTGCCTAATTACCCTAACCTGCCTAGTTAACCAAATTAACCTAGCTAAGCCTTTAAATGTCAATTTAAGCTGTATAAAAGTGTCTTGAAAAATATCTAGTAAAATATTATTAACTGTCATCATGACAAAGATAAAATAAATCAGTTATTAGAGATGAGTTATTAAAACTATTATGTTTAGAAATGTGTCAAAAAAATCTTCTCTCCGTTAAACAGAAATTGGGGAAAAAAATAAACAGGGGGACTAATAATTCAGGGGGGCTAATAATTCTCACTTCAACTGTATGTCATGTCTAAAACATCCTTTTGTTATCCTATTGTTTTGAAAAAGTGAATGAGAAATTCACTTAACCCTTGTGCACTGTTCAGATATACTACCCTTTTGTTATGTTAGTTATGAAAACATCCACCAAATTAAAGTGCTGTAAAATGCATCAGATAAACATTTTTTATTTTTTTATTTATTTAGCATAAATCTGTTAATCAACCTCAATTAAAACTACAATTTATTTGGGAAAATTACAGGATTTTAATTCTTTAATTGCCAAGTTAACAAATGATGTCACTGATGTGGGGAAAAATATAAAAAGTAATTGTGGACTGGATTTTTCTTTTTTTACATGTGAACGATTAGTAACAGCATTGGCTTTGATTCATTGTTAGATTTACATTTTTTTCTCCCTAATTTACTGTTGGTGGCTGTTTTTGCCCTATTGACTTCCCTTATAACCACATTTGATGGTGCATAAATATCAAGCGGCAACATTCCGCTCTCCCTAAAAATATTCTAGAATGAGGGGGCAGCATGACTAAAGGCTCACCTCCCCATTTCAGTTCAAACCCCGGGAACAGTCAAATGATAAGGTTCATTGAAAGTAGGGCATACTGGCTTTTTGACTTATGAAGAAGGGAACTTAGATAAAAAGGCACCAGACCCAGAAGAGCCTTGTAGACCAGAGTCCAGTAGACCAGTGGGTGTACCTTCTTACATTCAGAGAAGGCCACTCAGCTTTGGTATAATTCACAATGATGAGTTAGTCTACGACAGCCTGTAACAAACCTCAGAGCGCTGTGATAAACAGAGTTTAAAGGCTGAAGACATTTGGTTGAGGCATTCATACAGTATATAAAACATCAGCATAGTCAATCAATGGTAAAAATGTTGCAGACACCGAATGTTTACGAGCTTTAAGAGAAAAGCAGGATGTATTTCGATAGTAAAACCCAAGCTGTACTCTAATTTTTCTAACCAAATTTGCTACGTGTGCTTTTAAGGAAAGCTCCTGATCGAGTTAAAAGCCTCAATACTTATATATAATATTAAATATAAAGCACCACTTACCTTCTGTTATTCAGTAAGAATCCACTTTCAAATGAGGTTCTGCACGGGTGATGCAGCCATGCAGCCTGACTGACCAAGAGACAAGGAGAGAGTGAATGAATGAATGAATAACTGAAGGGAAGCGTGGCATTGGTTGGTGACGATCAGAATGAACAATTCTTTGTCTGCTTAGATAAAGGGTGGCAAGACAGCACCATTAAAGAGGACACAAAAGTGCAGTGAAATGAAAAGAAAAGCAATTACTTAGAAGTCAACTGGTTGTGGTCGTGTGGTGTCCTTGTGCATTGTCAAAAAAAGCGCTTGTTAAGTGTTAGCAAACGCTGCACACCAGTTAAGCGCTTAACAGGCCTTTAATTGATGCCTTTAATCTCTGATCCTCATTAACACATTCTCCTGTCTGAGAGCTTTACTGGTTGCCACAGACAAATTGCCTTAACATTTTCAGCCCTCAGACAAAATGTTGTTTTTACATATCTATGGGCCGCTCAACAATGGAGCATGATCAAGAGGACAGAAAATATAGCAAGATTCAATGCAGGAGCATATTCACTTCATGAATCTTTAATTAATAAGATATATTCTACTTCTGTATATACCAGGTCTGAAAATAATTGATACATTTAATTTCTAAAAGTTAAAAATAATTTAGAGTTGTAGTTAAGCAAAAATATCAATTATATTTTTAATTTACGCACTTAAAATGTATTTATAAACTAGTGTGACTATCTTTTTCTGTGGAACATTACATAGGTTTTTTTGACAGTGGAAGTACAGTAGTTATCAACAATTGATTGCAATTTTCCACCACACCTGAAATTATACAGTATATTGTGTCTGATAGCATTCTTTCTATAACAAACATCAGAGCAGAGATGAATCCCAAGCAGACTGCACACAGCAAGGCATCCTGGCTCAGCCGTGACTTGTAAGGCAACCATGCTAACCACTAAGCCACCATGCCCTATATATATAGACAAGTCTTAGCATTGATCCCTTCGGCCAGCCTGATCACCCACTGGTGACCTACTGACACCTGCAGTTCTTCACGATGGACGTCCAAGTGTTCCCAGCCTCTAAACTGTCTCTAAACTAAACTGAACTTCAACTCTGAAAACAGTTTAAATTTACTACGACTTCTATGTTAAGCTGTTAAGTTAAGTTATATATATACTGTACAGTTGAAGTCATAATTATTAGCCCCCCTGTTTATTTTTTCCCTAATTTCTGTTTAAGGGAGAGAAGATTTCTCTAGATATTGACTAGATATTTTTCAAGACACTTCTATACAGCTTAAAGTGACATTTAAAGGTTTAATTAGGTTAACTAGGCAGGTTAGGGTAATTAGGCAAGTTATTGTATAATGATAGTTTGCTCTGTAGACAATCGAAAAAATATATAGCTTATACTGTATATATATATATATAAATATATATATATATATATATATATATATATATATATATATATATATATATATATATAATATATATATATATATATATATACACATACATATAATTTTTATTATTATTATTTTTTTTTAGACTTTGTGTCTTTGTTTTATGTTTTTCCTGATTTCATTATAGACTAAAAACCTTGACAATTGAGTATGATCTGATAAAATGGGGTGCCAATTACAACAAGAACACATTAAAACAGGTAAATAACAGGTAAAATATGGTGGAATCCATACTCTGGCAGTAGCAAGAGTCAGCCAGCAGAATTCCCTCCAGGACTGTGAGATGAACTGGGGTGTCCCGTCAAAAATTACATCAAAGAGAAACCCATAGATCTCTAATAAATAATCAAAGATGGATTGTGATGTCTCCTTTAAGGAAGGGGAATAAAATAAACTGCTTTAGAAGCTGATCACACCACATCTGAAAATCAGAGGTGTACCACATTGCCTTTTTATTGACTTGAAAGAGCAGTGTGCTGCGATTTTTATGTTGGCAACCACTGTATCAACGATCTTGGTGCTACAGCACATAATGCCTGGTTCTTTATCCACACAAAGTTGACTTTTCTTCAATTGCACATGCACAGCACATGGTTAGAATGCGAGAAGTCTAGGGCAATGTGCAAAACCCTCACTGCAAATAGAAAACCTTTTAAAAAATTGTATTCAATCACTAAAAAAAACACTTGTTGTGATTGTGAACTTAGAAAACACTCAACAGCAGTTAAAAGGAGAGAAGTAACCCATTACAACGTCTAGGGCTGTGTGACCACATGTAAAAGAGAATAGAAAGAGGCGAAGAATTTCTGAAGGTCTTAAGAATTTGATTTGTACTGTGCACAGACAGGTCAAGAAGCCATGAAGCAACAAATCTCACTGGCCACAGCAGGCCGCAGATTACCTTTTTTATTTTATTGATAAAAATTGACAAACCCTAAAAATCTCTGGAGAGCTATACATGAGTCAGGAATGGGAGAGTCTTGAACCGCTTGTAACTTAGCAGGTTCCATACACATCCTCGTCCCCCAACTCAGAAAAATTACCTACTTGTATTACCTACAAAATTACCTACATGTCCCTTAGGACATTATTAACAAGCGCCTGGAACACAGTGAGGGTTGATGACCACCCCGAATTATAAAACTTGGTATCTCTTCTCCCTGCCAATTCTTACTAGATAAAGAAACAACACAGGCTCATTCTGAAAAAGTACCGCTATATACATTTCTGGAGAGCGGCAAATACGTCCCAGGAGGTATGTGTTTTTTTTTTTTTTTGCAGTTTTTGTTTTCGCGAATTGTTTTCGGCTGCTGTGTATGCTTTTTGAGATCTCAAATTTCTCTCCTGAGTGCCATTCGCACCTGCTCTTCTTGCGTAAATACACCAGTGGGGATGACTGAATGACTGACTGATCGATTGACTGACCCACCCTCCTCCTTCCCTAAACCCAACCAATGGTGTTTTCAAAAGAACAGATTGACCCTCCTACCCACCCTAAAGCCAACCAACAGTTTTAAAAAGCAATCCAGAAAAAGAAAAGCCCTCACCTGATTTTTACCACCTTTTCAGATTTCACCACATTCTCACCCTGTTATTTACTTGTTTATTTAATTGTTTGGCTTCTGTTTTTTCTTACACCCTTTCTTTCCATTTTTCGCCAGACTCAAACCCTGTCGTCGTGGTCAGTGTCTCAAGTCTGCCAACATACATGGCGAGCTAACTGGACAAACTGGTAACAGCAGGAAAGCCATCCATAGGAAGGTAAGCGGTCAGCTGGTACGCGCAAAAAGAAACGGCGTCATACGACCCTGTAACGTTTGTTTTAAAGACGAAATGCAGCCATACCTACTTTTGGCTACATAATTCGCGATCTCCCAAAGCATTTAAAGGGCTATGTTTTCAGAATGAGCCTGTGTTGTAAAGAAAATATTATCATCATTCATTCATTCATTTTCCTATGGCTTATTCCCTTATTTATCAGGGGTCGCCACGGTGGAATAAATTGGCAACTATTCCAGCATAAGCTTTATGCAGCGGATGCCCTTGCAGTCGCAACTCATCACCCATACATTCTCGCATTCACACACACACTCATACACTAAGGCCAATTTTGTTTACCCAATTCACCTATAGCGTATGTCTTTGGACTCTGGGGGAAACCGGAACACTCGGAGGAAGCCCATGCGAACACGG
Organism: Danio kyathit; assembly: GCA_903798195.1. Lineage (NCBI taxonomy): Eukaryota > Metazoa > Chordata > Actinopteri > Cypriniformes > Danionidae > Danio > Danio kyathit. Next base: position 19,504,077 of record LR812534.1, on the reverse strand, counting down.
GGAGAATCATATCATGTTAAGTTCCATACTGATTATAAAAAATTGCTTCTCACCTACAACACTCTAAAAATGCTGGGATATTTTAACCCAATTCTTGGTGTAATAGAGACTAACCCAACTGCTGGGTTAACTCTTTGAATTAAATTAGTAAGACCAAATTTAACTTAATGTTTGGGTTAGTCCATATTTTACCCAATTTGGGTTTAAATAACCCAGTATTTCTTAGAGTGAAGGCTCTAAATATGATCTAAATCTCTAAATCTCCTGTTTATCTAACCAACCTTCTGTCTTGCTAGAATCCACCTTGCTCCTTAAGATAACAAAGCTCATGGCTTCCGGTTGTACCCAGAAAAACAAAATCTACTAAAGGAAGTCAAGCTTTTTCCTATCTGGCTACTAAACTCTGGAATAGTCTTCCTGATAGGAAGACTCCAAGGCTCAGACACATTCTCCCAGTTTAAAACTAGATTAAAGACCTTTTTAGTAAAGAATATACACAAAACATTGCATAACTGTATGATCCAGTTAAAAGTGTTTCTTCAAATGTGGCCATATCTGTTGTTTAAAATATTAACAGTAGCTAACATAATTTTCTTTTCTGTGCTCTTTATTTCTTCCTTGGCATGCCCATCTTGAGGCCTCTAGAGATCATGCAGCACCAATTGATCTGATCCAAGACATGTGAAGAGATCATGCCAACCCTACTAGGGCTGGACGAGATGATGCAAATCTTCCAAGGACTTCATAGACAACATATAATCTTAATCAATGCACAAATACACTTAGTTAAAAATATATTATACACTTACAGGGTTGGACAATGAAACTGAAACACTGACCAATTTAGTATTGGAGGTTTCATGGCTAAATTTGACACGCCTGGTGGCCAGTCTTCATTGATTGCACATTCCACCAGTAAAAGCAGAGTGTGAAGGTTTAATTACCAGGGTAATAGCACAGTTTTGCTCAAAATATTGCAATGCATAGAACATTATGGATGACATCAGAGTTCAAATGAGCATCTGTGACCAAGACAGCAAGTCTTTGTGATGTATCAAAAGTCACCGTATATCTACGTAAGGAAATGTCAGCACACCACCAAAAAGGATGAACCACATCCAACAGGAATAACTGTGGATGCAAAAGGAAGCTGTCTGAACCACAGCTGCCCAAGTCACTGCAGAATTAAATGTGCACCTCAACTCTTCTGTTTCCACCAAAACTGTTTGTTAGGAGCTCCACAGGGTCAATATACACGGCTGGGCTGTGGCCAAACTTTTGATCACTTGTGCCAATCCCAAACGTCAATATCAGTAGTACCAGATGCAAAAATATTGGGCTGTGAACAATGGGCAACATGTATTGAATTCTGATGAGTCCATCTTTACTGACTTTTACTTAGTGACGGTGTGGAGAAGTCCCAAAGAAGCATATCACCCAGACTGTTGCATGCTCAGAGGGAAGCATGGGGTGGATCAGTGATGATTTGGGCTGCAGTATCATGGCATTCCCTGGGCCCAATACTTGAGCTAGATGAGCACATCAAGGCTACCATAGCTGCCAAGGACTACCGTTCTAGAGTACCATGTGCACCCAATGGTTCAAACATTGTATCCTGAAGGCGGTGCCGAGTATCAGAATAATAATGCACCAATACACACAGCAAGACTGGTGACAGAGCGGTTTGAAAGTAAAAGTGAAGTTCATTAAAGTGAAGTTTGAACATCTCACATGGCCTGCACAGTCACCAATCTAAATATTATTGAGCCACTTTAGGGTATTTTAGAGAAGCGAGTCAGGAAATGGTTTTCTTCGCCAGCATCACATAGTGACCTGGCCACTGTTCTGCAAGAAGAGTGGCTCAAAATTCACTGTGCAGGACTTGTATCTGTCATTCCCAAGACAAACTGATAATGTATTGGTCTCCTCTTTACCATTCAAAAGAATTATTGTGGTCTAAAACCAGGCGTTTCAGTTTCATTGTCCAACCCCAGATATCACCTTTTTTGAAAAAAGCCACTATATATCCTGCAGATTAACTATGTGTATATACTGTCCACCCTATAAACAACTCTGATTTTGATTATAATGTAATAACAGGCACCTTTTGTATTGCTTGAACTGCTCAGGAACAATGGTTATTGTGAAAAGCACTATACAAATAAGGTTGACTTGAACTGAATTTAATGCTCACTAAAGGCTATGTGTTGCGTAGACCTAGTTTAGTAAACTATTTTGCTCCCTGCAAGATCTCAAAGAGTGATGACATCAGCAGCAGGGGAAATGGGTAATTGATAGTTATGTCGTTTAGCTCTCAATAATCAATGCAGGAATACTAGGAACCATCCTTCTTCTTGAATGAAAATAAACCTGCATTAGTGTGTAAAAGAGAACAGTACAATTGTGCATACTGTTAGTAACTTAGACAGGTATTTATTAAGAGCTTTGCATTTGGCTGCATAAAGAGGACACAATCTCCCACATGGAGGTGTGGTACCAGGGATTATATGTTGCAGTCATAAGGAAAACTTCTTTGGCTCTCCGCGAAGGCAGTCTCACTTTGTTTTCCCCTTCCTCCCATATCTCTCCTGGCTGGCTCCTCTTGTCTTGTCAAATTCTATCTCTGAGGTTCTCCTTGCCCTGCTCTTCAAACAAATAAGGAATTATGGATTTGATCAACTGCTCTCTGAACGCAATTGATACCATCTTCTCAACGAGAAATTTGGGTTTGGGGGAACCCACCTGTCCTGCGGGGATGTTCGCAGCTGGATACGTGATGGACGGTTGGGAGAAGTGGCGCGTCATTTGTCTGGCTGCTCTGTCCCTGGAGGATATTGAAGAATCTATTTGGAACTTTGGTTTCTGCTGATGGGCTTACGCGAGGCCCTGGGCTATCGATGTTTGATAAAAGCGATCAGTGGGGCTCAAAACCCCACCAAGCTGGCCGGCTGGATTGAAATGGTGGTAAGCAGGGTCAATACAAACCAGACTGTGGCCTTGAACCGCAAATTGGAAAACATCAGGGTGAAACTAGCGTCTTTTCAACAAGATTTGGTCATACCTGGAAACCTGTGACGGACATTAAATATCTGTAAAATTGCCAGATATTGGCCTAAATTTGAAAAACTTTTCTTTTCTTTCAGCTTCCCTGTGACTTTCCTGCCAGACGACCTCGGCTGGAGACAAACAATTTCCCCCGGATAGCAAGATAAGGAGACGCTCTGAAATTCTTGTTCCCTGTTCCAAGGACACCTGTTGAGACTCTACAGGCTTACACACACACATACACGGCTACAGATAGACAATCACCACCTAGCCCCGCACTCCATGCCTTCGTGTGCTTTCACCCACCGGTGTGGGTAGGCGAGTCTGTGACCAGCGCACTCCAGTGTATCTATCTGTTTTATGTCCATGTGTTTATGAGCTTGGTTGCTGGGGCTTTTTTTTGCCCCCTGATCTTACACTGTCCTAATTCAAGGACATTATGAGAGTTTTTTCACCTTTCTCTTACCAAATGTATCTTATTTCCTCTTTCTAAAAAGCTATCTCTCGTGGACCTGTCTTTCCCTGAAATGTGTGATGTTTGTGTAATGGTCCAAACGTCCAGTTTCGCTGCATGTAAAAGTGTATGTGTCAAATAAAGGCTTCATCATCATCATCATCATTATCAAATGGGGAGGGAGAAAAGCAGCCCTAAAATGACTGAAGACCTCTCAAAGATCTGGTACTCCTCAAGAACACCAGTCAAATTGTCTGGTTCATCTTGAAACATAGAAACAGGGAAAATGACAAGTAGAAACAAGACATTTACCATGACAAGAAGGGCTCAAAAATATAACAATTCACTTCACCCAGTTAATCTGAGTGTTATGCTGTGTGAGTGCCTCAAAAAACTATGGATGTAAAAAGGAAATTGTCAGGGCAGAGACTTGACATATAATGGCTAATATTTCCCTAATAGCCCAGGATTCAATTACAAATATCTTCATCTAAGTAACTGTCCACAGCAAGCCTGACAGCAGATAGTTCATCAACATGTCTGCCCAACATTGGGCCCTCGGACTCCACCGCCAAGCAAATTGATATCTACTTTTATCAGAGCAGAGGAGCCAGCAATGGAGTCAGTGTATCAGCAAATAAAGAAGAAGAATCCTAATTTTTACAGCACTGGGCATAGCAGTACGAGCAAGTTTTGAGTGCAGCAGTTGGTTGGGCAGAGAAAAGAAGTGAGATGCAAGACACAACTAGACTAAACTTTGACTGGACAGGCCTGATAAATTACATAGAATATACATAGAATGAGAGGACAAGGCACATGAATGAAAAGAACCAACAATACTCTGGCAAAGAACAGGAACAGGAGACCAGGGAGAAACAGAAGAAAAAGAAAATATAGTACAGATGCAGCAGAATTGGTGAGAGCAGATAGCAAATGACAAACAGGTGAGCCAGGGTAATGCAAGAAGAAGCAAAAGCTATAAAGGAAAATAAAACTGTTACCTGGCTTGTTATATTAGTACTACTGTAATTTAAATGATCGACCTATACAATATATTGTTTCAAACTAATAAAATTAACTTAAAAAGTCACTGTGAAACATCAAAAGTTGTTGGAGTAGAGATCAAGCTCTTATAATGGAATTCAAAAGCATAAATCAATGATCACAAAGCACTCATGAATGACAAAATGCCTGAAACTGCTAAATAATGGATATTTATTTCATTTTTTAATTAACAACAAACATTTTTATGTAATAACTGAACTCCAGCAGTTTTAATTTACTACAAATTCATCCGTGTTAAGCTGCTTTGACAATCTATTGTAAAAAGCACAATAGAAATAAAGATGTTTGAATATTAGTGTAATTCATTCAAAGTTATATTGAATAATTATAGATTCATTACCATTCAGAACCATTGTAACATAAGCAGCAGGGTGTAAAAGAGGAGTCTAAACTATATTTAGTACAACTACCCACGTCATTGCAACACATGTTCTCCATTGGTTTTGAAGGACCTGGTGTTTGAATGTTCCTTAACACTGGTGAGCCTCATACTTTATGTCTGTCAGCATTTGTATTTCTGTTTCACTAACAAAAAACATAGTAATGTTATGAACTAATCGATTAGTACTGTAGCTATGTGTCTTTCCTTTTCATAATTCCCTCTAGGTTCATGCCATGTGCACGTTTCTCACATTCTTACACTGAGTGATAAATGTTATCATTACTCATGCCATTCCTAGAACTTTGTACCACAGAACAAACATGTTTGATTGGTCTATGTTTGACCAATCAGCCAGCTTTGTTTACAAGACTCAGTCAAAGGGATCCCACAGAGTGGACCTTGTGATTTGTCATTCATTCTTGAAACTGGACACCTACATGGTGAGTTAGGCCACTGTGGTTCTTATACTTTTAAAACTTAAAACTCTGAACATATATGTGATATATAAATAGAAATTGGCATTTATGAACATAAAAAGAAAAGAAAATCTTGGACAATGTCAGATTGGATTTATTGTTGATGTACACTTTATTAGGTCCACCTAACTTTACACACTATTTTTTAAGTGGATGATCATGTATGAATTTTTAATTACTGTAACTAACTGGACATGTTTTGCCATGCATACTTCCACAGCATATTTTCAACAAAGTGTTGGAACATTTCTTTGAGATTCTGGTCAATATTTACATGATAGCGTCACAAAGGTGCTGCAAATTTGTGGTCTGCACATCTATGATGCAAATCTCCCAAAGGAGCTCAATCCAAAGCTCTATTGGATTTAGATTGGGCCACTTGAGTACAGTAAATTTATTTTCATGTTCAAGAAACCTGTTTAAGATCATTTGAACTCTGCTGGAAGTAGTCATTAAGATTGGACTTGGTCATCAATAATACTCAAGTAGGCTGTAGCATTTAAACAATGTTCAGCTGGTATTAAGGGGGCCAGTATGTGCAAATCATTGAAACATTACACCCTCAGAAGCCAGAACAGTTGATTTCAAACTGTTTTTTGATAATATGTTTAAGATTTAAATGATGCAGCAGAAATCAACACTCATTGTTATTTTCATAGACATTCTTGTGGCTGGGTCTGTTTTTTCACCCATTCTCTTTAATTTTAACTGTCTGGCTCTGTAGGCAACTGATTGCTGCCTGCCTTGACAACTGATTTTTTATGAAGTTTGTCAATCAGGCCATCTACAACAAGCATGATTCTCACTTTCGTGTGAAATTTCATGGGTTCAATCCCAGACGAGCCCCCACATTACTGTAATGTCGCTCAATGGTGATTGACAGCCTCCATAACAAATCAACTATTAAGGCAGGCAGACCTAAAGAGACCAACAGGTAAAAGGAGACAGTGTGCAAATGAGAGAGAGAATGGGAGGAAAAGACATTCCCACAAGAGCTATGTTTAGGCTGTCTACAACAAGTATGATTCTCACTTTGGGGTGAAATTACCTGGGTTCAATCCTGGAATCAAATCAACTATTGAGGCAGGCAGACCTAAGGAGGCCAATAGATAAAAGGAGAGAGTGTGCAAATTAAGAGAGAAAGATATTCAGACCCCCTAGTTTTTCGCGATTCAGCAATGACTGAATCCCACGCAAAATTAACAAAAAGTCTCAAATTTTTGCGATTTGCAAAATTCTTAATTAATAGCAAAATAATCTCAAAAAAAATTAAATAATCTCATAAAACATCCAATTCCAAACCATATAATCAAATGATATTTATTTCAATTTGTAATTTATTGTTTTACATGACTTATATTGCATACGCAGCGCACATGACGTATTTGAGTGTCTCTCGAAAAATTACGTCTTGCCTGCGCCCTCACAATCCTACCATTACATGGAAGTGGGCGGAATTGTTTTGCAGCCTGTGCAGTAAGCAGACGCAGATAAAGCGCGAGTGATTTACATGTGAAGTCAATGCAAAGATTGGATTAGGCATCCTGTGTCACGAACAGTGGCGGAGCCAGAGGGGTGGCCGGGGTGGCACTGGACACCCCTGACATCCGACTGGCCACCCCAGGTGCCACCCCAAAATTGTATTTGCTACTGGCAGTTTCTGATGCTGATTGACATCTCTTTGTCTAAAGAAGTTTTTAAATTTTGCTGGCAACGCTCAAGCTATTTTCAAATCAATGACGAGCCGAAGAAAAGAGCATGGTTTCAAGTAAGACGAATAATAATAATACATCATAACATAATATTTGAAATACGCTTTATAGTTTATTATAAGGTTTGTATGCTGAGGAACGTTTATCCGCTGCGTAAGTTAACGAGGCACTGACGACATCAGTTAACTTAATGAGAGATCAATTCGCTCTTCAGACAGTTAACGCTATACTTCATCTGTGCTAGTATTACATGCACATTCCATGTATGTAAGTTATTATATTTAATTTACGATGCTCAAATATTTTGCTAATATGGGGAAGTAATGTTAGGCTAGCTGTTTGTGAGTTAAATTTATTTTAAATGGAATAGCGAGCTCATATACTTTCTTCAGAAAAATGTTTTTTAGATCGGTTGTTGATTTTAATGTGCAGGTGTAATAATGGATATTGTTAATTAGGATAAATGTGTTTCTAACTGGATCAGATGTAAACAGACAGTTACATTATTTTTGCACAGGGTCAATTAAACATAAAAAGAAACAGCGAGATCAGACTTCTTTATAAAGTAACACAAACAGGCAGATCAGGTTCAAACACACCAGCTAGCCCATGTTTCCATCCTATAATGCGAATGAACTTTATGCGCAAAACTGGATTATCGCATAAAAGATGTGCGAATAAAGCAGCGTTTCCATCCAACGAGTCAAAGAGAACAAAATGATCACTTCCTGATTAACTGGTGCCAAATATCAACAGTAAAACGGAATTTGCTGCGATAAGAGAAGCTGCGTCAATCTTTTCTTCATCTAATAAATGATTTGCGCCTCAGAAGACAATCCTCACGCAGTAAACGTGCGGTGGCGTTTGAAGGAGTTTGTGAGATGCGGAGCACAGACGCTCTTGATTCTGGAGGTAATTAATAATATAATAACACTAATACTGAAATGGTTAAGGCGTTTAACAATGACCAAAACAACATTTCAGATGTTTTACAATGTGCTCAGCCTGCTGATTTGTCTATTCACACACATTTTTATCATCACATGATCTCTCATAACAAAATCACATGACTTTTTAAATTCCATTGTAGTTCATGCACATCTTTTCTTATAGAATAAAAAAAGTTTATTCTACTCAGTTATGTGCATGTTCAAAATTTATGTGCATCTTGGCGTTTCCATCAACTGTTTTTTATGCGCATATCAAACTAGGTCAGACTTCAGGTCCACCAGCAGGTCAGAGCATCTACTAGGCAATTATGTTTTAACCAATGTTAGAAATCAAATCCTGTCATTACTTATTAACTCACAACAAAGTGAGTAGATGATGAGAAAATTACTATATTTTCGTATTTTGAATTATATGGTGGTAATGAATTAGATTCGGGTTTTCTAAACGCTTTCAGTGTGTTTGTGTGTGCATTTGTATTTGAGTACATGTGTGTGCGTGCGTGTGTGTATGGACCCCCTGAAATAGCAGTGGCCACCCCCTGGCCACCCCATGTAAAAAATTCTAGCTCCGCCACTGGTCACGAATTGGGCATTTAGTCGCACTTCAGACTGCAAAAGAAAGTTTGAGAAAACAAATCAGAAAAATAGAACAGACAGAACAGCAAGCAGCTTACAATGATAAAGATTGGTTCGAGGATAACTGCCGCTGGACATGACCGAATTGAAGGACATTATTTGAGCTTTACATGTATTATGATGTGCGTAAAATCGATAAATGTTTTCGTTTCATTTCGTTTAATGCTTTCGTTACAGTAAACGAGAGAAAACGCTTCCCTGCCATCGACCAGTTTTATGGCAATCCATGTTTTAGGTGAATTATGGTAGAGGAAGCCCTAAGGCATGTCATAAGTGACATGATGTCAGATGTTTCGGGAAGTGAAATCTGAGAGAAAGTAAGATCATGGATAAAAATAAGAGTTATACAACCTTCCTTTGGCTTCATCACTACTGTTCTCTCAATAAAGAGGCTCTAATGTTATGATTTGTGTCATTGTCATTGTGTCAGATTGCACACACGTATATATATATATATATATATATATATATATATATATATATATATATATATATATATATATATATATATATATATACAGGGCTTTACATTAACACCCGCCAACCCGCCAAATGCGGGTAGATTTCAGCTCTGGCGGGTTAGACAGACACCTCCACTAGCCACGTTGGCTGGTTGGAAATAATTTTTAAATTGTAGTTTTCTTAAAAGCAGGGTTTGAAAATAAGCGTGGCCCAATATTCGTGCAAATGTGATCTTAGAATCGAGAAGCAGCACGACTGACAAAAATAACTGTGTTCGCGCGAGCAGAAAGCAGGTAAATACCGAACGAGAGGATGATCACTCGCACGCACAGATGATGTGATGCGTGCGCTCCCGTTTACCCGTTTAAGCAACCGTCACCGTGCCTAGAGGAAGCGCAACTGGTGTGATCGGTTCCCTTTGAAATAGACTGGACAAAGAGTGATGATCGTGCACCCACAGTCCTGCTGCTTTCAAGAGCTCAAGATTAAAACAAAAATACACATATTCTTTTGTAAGCAGCAGCGGTCACTGCTTTCATTTACAGGCTTATATTAACCGTGCGCGTGATTATCCTTTTATTATCAAACACGTTATGTTTCACCTGCTTTCTTTTGCTTACAGTTATTTTTGTTAATATGGTTTAATTATATTTCTTTATAATAACATTCCTTTAATGGGAGATTAATCCCAGTTTATGTGTAGTTAACTGGTGATCTGAGCTTTAGCCAGGACAGATTACTGTGCATACTTTAGATACATGACAATAATTCTTTTTTAAATGTAATGTTTTTTTTTAAAGAAAAGTTTTGTTGAATTAAAAAGTGCACCTTTACAGCTATATTTTCCTTGTTTTGACACAATAAAAAATTGTGGCTAAGAAATACTTATTTGGCGTGGTCAGAGATAAATTTGGTAATTTTGAGCCCTGAAAGTCATGTGAAATAAAAACTGATTGTATTGCAACACAACCCATTTGCTCATGCACACTGAGCAAGCTAATACAGTGCACACAAGAAGTGAAATGAATAAGAAGGCATGTGGACATAACACATCTAAATCAAGTCATTTTAGCATGTCAAAGTCAAATTTAAGCATATAAAGTATATTTTCCCAACAAGAAAATTGTGGCTAGTGAAAATGGCGAGCGGCTAGTAATGTTGGAAATCTACTAGCCACAGTGGCTGGTGATCAAAAAAGTTAATGTTAAGCCCTGTATATGTATATATATATATATATATATATATATATATATATATATATATATATATATATTTTTTTTTTTTTTTTTTTGTCCAGTTTTGGTGAGTCCATATAAATTGTATTCTCCTTTTCTTAATTCACATGAATGGCACCAGTGTGGTCTTTAGGTGCTGTAAGCCATCTGGCTCAATGTGTTGTATGCTCAGTTATTGTGGCCTTTCTATCTAGTTTTTCCTCTGAAATCTGACATCAAGAAGGAATTTGCATTACAGAACTGCCAGTCAGTGAATGTTTACTTTTTTAGACCATTTTCTATAAATCCCCTTTTTTCCCCATTCTGATGCTCAATTTGAACAGACTGTCTTGACCATGTCTGCATTGCTTTGCTGTCAAGGGATTGTCTGATTATTTGCTTAATGGCCATTTAAACTGGTATTCGTAATATAGTGTGTCTGTGTGTACTTCAGTTCAATTAAATATTGTCTTTTATTATCCCTGTCCAGAGTTCATCATGAACAGAGTATGGGCTTTGTTCAAATCCCATCCATACATTCCTAATGTAGTGGGATACACAACGCTGTTTGCCACAGCAGATCTTATTCAGCAAAGCGTGATGGGAAAAGCACAGGACAAAGAGACAGAACATGAAGTACAAGAAACATTGAAGACATCCATTGAGAGATTCACTGTATTGGAAGAAGGAAAAACAGATGATTTAACACTGTACAATGCCAAAATAATTGACGCAGGAAATCAAGCCTCAGGTCAAATGCAACATGTTCCACAGTTTCATAGAAGTTTCATTGATTGGTCCCAGACTGCTCGAGTGGCACTGGTTGGGTTCTGTTTCCATGCTAACTTCAATTACCATTGGTTACGAGGACTAGAGAGGATGTTTCCAGGAGGAGGAACCAAGAGAGTGTCACTTAAAGTGTTTCTAGACCAGCTTATTGCTGCCCCTATGACGATAAGTGCTTTCTACATTGGTGAGTATGAGAAAGTTTTTCATTAATATATTTAATTTTTACCCAGTACGATGCCGGATTGTGGCTGGAAGGGCTTCTGCTGCATAAAACATATGCCAAAGTAGTTGGCGGTTCATTCTGCTGTGGCATTCTCTGACAGATCAGGGACTAAGCTGAAGGAAACTATATAAAAATGAATGAATATATTTTTTTATTTGTAAAATGAAGATTAGTTTATATTAGAAAAAATCAAGTGATTTAAAAATATTTTCTAATTTTGACCATTACTTTTTGTAGTATTTGAAACTTTAAAAAAATAAAAAAAATTACAAGAAAGTTCACATTCATCTATTTTTAGGGATATTTTCACACACCAAATACAGTAGTCATGTTCACCAGGTTGTAAACTGTGGATTGGAATTATTCCTGTTATAAAACAAAGGGATGACTTGACGATAAAATACTTGAAACTTGCATTCAAAAGTTTCAGGAAAAGAAAAATACAAAACACAAGTATCAGTCTCAAATTAAATCTTTTTTTTTAAAATTCAACCGCCATGAATGTAATCTAAAAAGAATGATTATACTTCTAAAGGGCTGAGCACACTGGAGGGTGCAGAAGATCCCTTTGAAGACTGGAAAAATAAATTTTGGACCTCATATAAGGTAAACAATGAAGACCATAACATCTATTGAACCTGAACTGAAGTAATAAAGGTTGGGGATCAAGTTCGACACACTGACTTAATATTTGTTTCTCTTTTTGGTAGACTGGAGTGGTTTACTGGTCAACAATGCAGGTACTTTATTAGTTCTATATATCTGTCCATCAGATGTTTCCTTGCTTTCTTCCTAACTACAATCTTTGTGTCTCAGGCTGTGAACTTCACCCTGATCCCACCAGTGGCTCGCACTGTTTTTGTTGGAGGAGTCGCTCTCGGCTGGACCATTTTTCTGTGTCATTTTAAGCAACAGAAGGGTGACTTCCTGAGTTAGGCTTTTTTTCTGTACAACTGTCTGTCTTTGAATTTTCTAAAACATGGAATTGCTTAAATCTAACTTAATGTGCATATCTGCTGCTATGTACATAGTACAAATTGCATAAAGTATTAAAGTTTGTTTGTGTTTTTTAAGCAACAATGTTTCAAACAACTGATATTTCTGATTTCCACTGAAAAATATTAATCTTTTAAATCACAGGTGTCAAACTCAGTTCTTGGAGGGCCACTGCTTTGCACAGTTTAGTTCCAACCCTAATTAAACATATCTGATCAAACTAATTAAGTGCTTTAGGCTTGTTTGATACCTACAAATAGATGTGTTGAAGCTGGGCTGGAACTAAATTCTGCAGGGTTGCGGCCCTCCAGGAATTGAGTTTGACACCACTGTTTTAAATGGTTCAAATTCATTCATTCATTTTCTTTTTGGCTTAGTCCCTTTATTAACCTGGGGTCGCCACAGAAAAATGAACCGCCAATTTATCCAGTTTTACACAGCGAATGCCCTTCCAGCCGCAACCCATCACTGGGAAACATCCATACACACTCATTCACACACATACACTACGGTCAATTTTAGCATACCCAATTTACCTGTACCACATGTCTTTTGGCTGTGGGGGAAACCAGAGTACCCGGAGGAAACCCACGTGAACATGGGGAGAACATGCAAACTCCACACAGAAATGCCAACTGACCCAGTCGAGACTTGAACCAGCGACCTTCTTGCTTTGAGGCGAACGTTCTACCCACTGCGTTTAAATTATGCTACATAATAAAAGCTCAGTTTTTTTTTTTTTACCCATGATCTACTTTATTCAAACAAAATAATATGGGTTGTGTGAATTTGTATTTAATGCTTATGAACAACTTCAAATGCAATTCTTGGTCAAAATTATGTGTAAGGGGAACTGTTGGATGTATTTATTTTTTAAATGGTTATCAAAAGCAGTGCATTCCTATAGACTATTAAGTGTTTAGTAAAATCTGCAAATAAAATAACACAGGGTGAGTGTGTAAAAGACTGTGTCTCAGTCTTTTCAACAGACAGTTTTATACCCATCAGTGTACATATACACTCACATTTGGGCCAAACTCCAGGGAACATACATTACTGGTGGAAAGGAAAAGATCTTGTTGTGGTCTTCTAACTCCTGACTAGGAATGCTACAATGTATCAGGCTTTGGCCTTGGCCAGTACCAAACTGCTTTTGTCTGCATTCTACAAAACATGATGTTTATCAAAAGAGGTTCATTAAAAATTTCCATCACATTACTAAACCTGGAGATTTGTTTTTAGTAATTTTTAGAAATCATGTTTCTTACATTGAGTATGGGATATATGCACACAGACTTTTAATTTTCAGCCAGGCTAAGTCTATTTAACTGGATGTATTGTAATTACATTACAACATCGATGCTCTAAAAACAACCTACAGCATCTTGAAAATACACATTAAGCTTTCACCGGAAGTTCATCGTTGGTTTTACAACTCTAGCTGTGCATAGAGCTCATTGAAGAGTAGGCTACAACTGCAAAGAACATGATTTCTGTAAAACTGCAAAAATTAAATTTGTGTGTGTGTGTGTGTTTGTGTGTGTGTGTGTGTGTGTGTGTGTGTGTGTGTGTGTGTGTGTGTGTGTGTGTGTGTGTGTGTGTGTGTGTGTGTGTGTGTGTGTGTGTGTCTACACTTTTATCGCCATAAACACATCAAACAATCAGGCCTTTGCCCTTTAGTTAAAAAAATGACAGAAAAAAAGGAAAAGAAAAAAGTACTGTTCTATGATAAGAGATGTGATCTTCAGGACTTGCCACATGTTCTCATCAACATCACACGTCTCTTGATATGCATGGATAGAAACACTTTGCATGCCTGATAGGCCTCAGCTGAGGGTCTCTGAGCATCCACTGCATTTAGGAGAGACATTTGATCATGTGTTAGATGATCATAGACTTAGAGTACCACCTCCAGGTAAAAAAAATGAAATAATTTTTTTTAGAAAGTCAAAAAAAAAAAATCTAAAAGTTCAAAACTATGAGATTAAAATTATTCTTATGAGATGCTGTTGCAGTCAGAAACAGTATGAACATTGTGAAAAGCTGTTGCTTTACCCTATAGCATAGGTCTCAAACTCGATTCCTGGAGGGCCGCAGCTCTGCACAGTTTTGCTCTAAAACTAATCAAAACAGCTGATCCAACTAATAAAGATGTTCAAGACTACTAGAGACTATTAAGCAAGTGTGAGTTGGAGGTGGTTGTACCTAAACTATGCAGAGCTGCGGCCATCCAGGAATTAGATTTGAGACCATTGCCCTATAGAGTTTGGAACAGTTATCTTTTCTGTCATGCTGTGTTTAAGCATTAGAAAAAATATGGGTAAGCCATAAAAGCCATAAAATTTAAGCATTTTAGAAAGATGTGATTTAATATTGTGTGAAAACAACATACATTCACTCAATTTTCGGCTTATTAATCCCTTTTTTAATCAGGGGTCACCACAGCAGAATGAACCGCCAACTTATCCAGCATGTGTTTTATGCAGCGGATGCCCTTCCAGCCACAACACCCATACACTCTTTGCATTCACACCCACTACAGCCAATTTAGCTTATTCAATTCACCTAGAGCATGTCTTTAGTCTGTGGGGGAAAGTGGAGCACCCGGAGGAAACCTACGCCAACACGACCACACAGAACCAATGGACCCAGCCAGGGCTCGAACCGGCAACAGTTGTGAGGCAACAGTTTTGAAAATGTGACAGATTGGACATGTTAGAAAAAATTAAATAAAACTGTAATTGTTAGCAGTAGTTAGCATTGTCCCTCACAGCAAGAAAAACGTTGGTTCGAGTCCCTGTTGGACCAGTTGGCATTTCTATGTGAAGTTTGCATGTTCTTCCCATGTTTGCGTGAGTTTCGGTGCTCTGGATTCCCCCACAGTCCAAAGAACTGCTAAAGGTGAATTGGGTAAAAAAATGGCCTTAGTTTATAAGTGCGTGTGTGAATGCATAAATATATAGGCAGGGGCGGATTTAGTGATTTTGGGCAATTCCAGCCATAGGGCCCAAGTCCTAAAATGCACCCTTTCTACTTTTATTAAATTTTCATTTATATTGCCGTTTATATATATATATATATCACTCAATCTTCTTTTTGACATTTAAAATTAATGCAATCTCTACATTTTAAATGATTAGTTTTCTTAAAATTAATTTACAACTAAAAATAATAAATATATATTTTATAAAATATATGGACTGCTCCATGATGGATATTTTATTTTGTAATATTAATAATATAATTACATAACTTTACCCTATTTATTTATTCATTTTCCTTTCGGCTTAGTCTCTTTATTAATCCGGGGTCACCACAGCGGAATGAACCGCCAACTTATACAGCACGTTTTTACGCAGCGGATGCCCTTCCAGCCGCAACCCATCTCTGGGAAACATCCACATGCACTCATTCACTCTAATACACGACGGACAATTTAGCCTACCTAATTCACCTGTACCACATGTCTTTGGACTGTGGAGGAAACCTGGAGCACCCAGAAGAAACCCACGTGAACACAGGGAGAACATGCTAACTCCACACAGAAACGGCAACTGACCCAGCCGAGGCTCAAACAAGCGACCTTCTTGCTGTGAGGCGACAGCACTACCTACTGCGCCACTGCGTTACCTTAATAAAATAATATTATATTCAATATATATCAAATAATATTTAATTACGTTAAAATTGTATTTTAAAATATCTTTAACTCTTCTTACCATACAAAATACGGTAGAAAACGATGCTAGTATAGCCTATATAGTTTATAGGTATAATTTATACTTTTGGATATTTATTGGGGGGCCCCAGATGTCCGGGAGCCCTAAACGGCCGCTTACCTTGCTTATTGGTTAAATCCGCCCCTGTATATGGGTGTTTTCCAGTGCTGGGTTGCGGCTGGAAGGGCATCCACATATGGATAAAACATATTCTGGAATAGTTGGTGGTTCATTCCTCTGTGGTGACCCCTGATAAATAAGAGACTAAGCCAAAGGAAATTAATGAATGAATGTAAGTATTATGTCAGCCTGTCAGCTATTCACTGATCCTGTTGGACAGAAAACAAGTGCTACTGTTTTTACTGAGTTTTGACTTAGTAAATGTAGAAAAGTATCCAGCATTTTGATACGTAGAGTTTGTATTTATTTATCAATATGTATTTTTGTCACAAAATTATGTTTGGCTAAATGTGTGATGTAGCATAGATTTAGAAAAAAACTGGTAAGCAGTTTTTTTAAAAAATGTAAAACTATAATTTAATAGAAAATAATGGTAAACAATATGTATCAGTAGCATCAAAACTCTAGTACACTTAGTTTTTAGATTAATGTTAAATGTAAAGTGCCTTGCCATACTGTAAGACTACTTTTCAGTCACGGAGACTTACGCCAATCCGGACACGTCTTTGCAGTCACATGACTTATAATGCTCCGTGATCTCGCTATACGTCATCTCGCGAGCCTTCTTTTTCCCTTTTCACTCTGAGTCCAAGATGGTAGGTGGCTTGATTTCTCATGGAGTTTAACAGTGTTCGAAATCTACCTCCATCTTCACTTATAGCTCATCTAATCTTACGGCAGATGATGTTTAGAAGCATTATAAAACCCGACAAGTCAGGAAATATGCCTATTGTTGTGTATTGTTTATGAAATTATTATGTAAATGCTGGCTACCTCACATCGGGCCGCAGAACAGACTTCCCATTCATGTATTGTCTGTAAAAGTGCGCACGGATGTTTGACGACAACATGTGTAGCGTTATTATCCATTTAAATGGGTGTAAATATGTGTTGCCATTTAATTTAGCCGTTTAGACAGAATAAACTGGACAATCGTGTGATGCTAAGCTAGCTTTAGCAGTAATCTACTCTGAGCCACATGAGTTACACCGCATGAGATAAATGCTATTTATTTAGTGGAATTTTAGTTTAACGCAGTTTTTAAATATTATATTGGTCCTAAAAGTCACTAAAATATGTCAGTTCGTGGCCAGTAAATGTGTAACCTTAAGTGTATTAGAATTTAATTATGTGCTGCTTCTGATATTTTATTAGAGTTTTCTGTTATGATGAGTCTTATTATTGTGTGTAATTGTTGTATTTTAGGGAGTTGACATCAGACACAACAAGGACCGCAAGGTTCACAGGAAGGAGCCCAAAAGTCAGGATATTTACCTGAGGCTCTTGGTCAAGGTAAGGCAAGCCAAAAAATAAATACAAATCCACAATCACTACATTTCTGTGGTCAGTTGCATGTGGGTTTTTTTTTTTTTGTTGTGTTTTTGCTATCTTTATTCTTACTAGTATGTACTTTTTGTGTTGTAGTTGTACAGATTCCTGTCTCGTCGTTCTGATGCTCCCTTCAACAAGGTTATTCTGAGGAGACTCTTCATGAGCAAGACCAACCGCCCCCCTCTGGCCCTGTCCCGACTGGTGAGTTTGAACCCCATATTTAGTCATATGCTTAACACATTTTGGTTTTAAAATGACATTTTGGAACTAAAACGATCCACGTCCACACTGGCGTTTCATCTAGCGCTTTTGAAAAGCTCTGTCAACACTATACCACTAAAAACACGCATCACGTGACCACACACTCGTGTCATGCACTGCAGCATATGCAGATGTCTAATGGCTCATTTCCACTGACTGGTACAGTATGGTATGGGTCAGTACGGGTCACCTTTATCCGGCTTGCGTTTCCACAGCTAAAAGGGTACCATAGTACTCTTTTGGTGGGCATGGTGGTCGACAAAGGTACAGACGACGTCATTTTCGCTCGAGAAAATGTCTACAGTAAAGCTGTACGGGTCGCTCGCATATCATATGAGAAGCACTACTCACAAAACAGATGCTTTATACACAAATACTTCTGTAAAATTGTTTATTACTAACTTTTCTATGAACATGAGTTGATTATAACTGCAGACCAATGATGTGCTCCTTTTTTTCCGGCCATTGTTTTTTTGTGCATCACTCTTGCGTTTGTCAGTTTCTGACAGGATCAGGTTTCAAAAACACGTCAATAATCTAGTGCACGCTATTATCATCAGCTCAAGAAATTTGTTATTTCAAATATAGACGCGCGGCGAGCGCAAGCAAGAAAGCGAAACCGATCGAGCTTCAGACTGGCTCGTAAAAAACTATGGGGCACAGGTTAAAATCTGCTCTTCTTTTTGGCTTTGTGGCTGTTCATCAAGACGACGACAAGGTTTGTTTGAGCCCGGGTTGACCATGGCTTGTTATATGTATAAATAATTACGCTGTAATCTCTCGGCTGTGTATTTAAAACATGGCGGCGGCTTTGTTTTCATTTTGGCTTGTTGCATGAGCGAATGACGCATCTCTGTAAACCAGTATCGTTCAGCTGCGTGTCTAGCTCCGCCTTTAGGTACCCTTTTGAAAGGATGCCGAAAAAGGGGTACGGTACGGTTTGGTACACCTTTTGACAGTGGAAACAACCATAAAAGCGTACCGTACCACTCAGTGGAAACGGGCCATAAGCTCCAGGCATTCAGCAAGTGCTTTGAGCCCACCTACCCAGGTGAGAGCAGCACACGTCAGACAGCTCAAGGATATATCGCTGGATCTCATCTCACTATAGTTAAACGTGATATTTAATCCGTCTTTTCTCTATTTAACGACTCTTCAGTCTTTTTAATCTATTACTTGTTCTCAGGTAACATGTTTTGGCTGAGCTAAAAGATAAGTTAATATATTAATTTATGTAACAACATACACTGATTCTGCACATAAGACTGATTGCTTGCCTTTATTTCCTATAATGTATAAACTTATTGTATTATTGATTGCCATTAGTGATTATTAAAACATATTTAGCAAAAGAGACAGGGTATGTTTAATTTTCTAAATAAATGATTTTGTTATATGCATGCAGTGAAGATGACTGTTAAATAAATGTGTGGCTACACGATGTCAACCTTTTTGGGTGCCTGTTTAAGCTGTTAATATCAAAATGAAAATAGACAGTTTCTTATATCATGTTTTCATGTTTAGAACAACAACGTAGCCAGGGTGATAAAAAGGACGTTATAAAGTACACTGTTCCCCTTAAAAGATTTACCCGACGTGTCCTTGTTTTCCATATCAAAACTTGCTAAGCTTGAACTTGCAAGGAAAGGATGCAAGATTGAGCTTTGTGTAGGCTACTGAATATTGAGAAAAAGCCCCAATCAGATAGGTGAATGTATGCAGCCACTCCTCTGTTTTCAGATGTCTGTTTTCCACCATCCACACTGACACGAAACAGCAGCAATTTAAAACCAAAACAGCCTTTTTAGCATTTCCTAAATGTGCCGATTTTGGGGCTCGAGTGTGGACGGAAGGCGCAACCATAGCAAAAGTTACGCATTTTAAAACTAAAATATATTAGTGTAAACGGGGTCTTAATCCGCTGCAGAGCATGATTCTGATAAACATTTTGTGTTTAGAATTAAGATTACAGTTCTCTCACTATTCTGTAGAGCTTTATTTTAAAGGTTTAAATCTGAAGATTGTTTTTAAACAACATGGCAATACAAAAAGACATTATACTCTTTGCTTTAATCAAATTTAAAGAAATGTAATGATAATAATGTAATAAGTAGTGGTGTAACGATACTAAAAAGTCATAATTTATGCATCAATGCTTTACTCCAGATACAGTAATATCTAGATTTTTGTGTGCTTAAAAGGTTAATATATGACTGATGTTGACTGGTAAAAACAAACTTTTGATGAATCATGGACTCAAAAGAACAACCTGGAATAAGTGGAGAATTTTCTTTTTTTTTCTTTTTAAGCTAATCATTTAAAGGTTGAATAGTCATTCTTTTAAAAGTCTTTTTAAGAAGTCATGGAGTTTGTTGGTTATTTGAAAGCTTTAATTCGTTAGACTGTCCTCTTCTTCTTCAACCTCCCAAGATCATCCTAATTTTAGAATTTGAGTAGTCTTAAAAGAATAACTTTATTTTTATAACATTGCAATAATAATCGATTGAGTTTACTATCCTAATTAGTTTGAAGACTAAACAGTTTACAGTTACAAAGCATGAAGATTAAACAAGGCACTTATTCCTGATGTATTAATGATTCTTAAGCTAAAAATTATTAAGCTTATTTTCTCATGCAAATCTTCTTTTCTTTTACCTCTAGATTCGTAAGATGAAACTTCCAGGTCGTGAAAACCTGACTGCTGTTGTTGTAGGAACTATTACTGATGATGTCAGGATTCAGAATATTCCTAAACTTAAGGTAAGACCAGACTGCAAATGATCATAAGGTTTGGACACTTTGCCACAACTGCCAGTAGGGCTTGGTCATATGTTGAGTATTATTTGTCAATAATTGGCTTTAAATATCTTATCAGATTAAAAAAGCTGCTACTACTAGACTAAAAGCACAACCCCCCCCCCCCCCCCCCCCCCCCTTCAATTAAAACAATAATTACTGATTGAAAATGTTTTGAATTTTATGTATTTTAGTATTTGATTTAACTTGGATTTATAATATTTGACTTCTAAATCATCCTGCAGACATTAACCATGTTTCTAGAGCCTCCCTCAGCAGCTGTACTTTTTGCCGGTGTCTTTTGTCTGATGGTGTTATTGAGCTGATGATCTATATGAATTATATGATTATATGAAATCTGCCTGTTCCAGAACTCAACAGTCAGATTAAAATGTCATCTGAAATTTGTGGTCAATAGTTTAGCTTGACCTAATTTGCACAAACATGACCCAGCACACAAAGTCATGTCAAGTCTGATGCATTTATATAAATAACCACACCATGGCCCAGTTTCACAAACAGGGTTTAGCTTAAGCCAGGACTAGACCTTAGTTAAATTAGGCCATTTAAGCCACATTTATAAAATCAGCCTTAGAAAAATACATTACTGGTGTGCACCTGTACACAAAAAATGACACTGACATATTTTAAGACATCTCACTGCAAGTTATTTTCAGTTGAGACAGCTCAAACATGCAATTTAATCCAAGACTAGCCTTAAACCTTGTTTGTGAAACCGGGGGCATATGTAGAAAGATGAGGCACTTAATGCACCACTGTCTGTACACTTTTTTTTTTTTTCTGTATTTAATATGCAGGTTGGTTGTTGGGGTTATCTGTAAGAACCGATTCATGCAGTGTGGTTTATTTTAAATATAATACATTATCAGCAGTATAGAAATTATAAGTATAGAAAAACAAATAATATCTGTTAAACACAATCCACTAAATACAGATTATTTCATTCTAAAGGAAATTAATATAAAAATTATAACAGTTTGTGAGAAATCAAGGTTAGTGAGTATATCAGCCATAACATGTACAAGTGATCAATTAATTTAAAACCCCAAATCAGAAAAAGTTAGGACAGTATGTAAAACGCAAATAAAAGAATCATTTCTAAATTTACTGAGACTTGTATTTCATTGCAGACAGTACAACAAACATTATATAATGTGTTTATGATTTTTATTTTTTCAAAATACATGTGTATTTGATTTGGGGTTGTGAAAAAATTAACCTGAAATTTACATTTACGTAGAAGGATTACGTATAGCATTAAATCTTGTCAAATGATAATAAATGATTTTTGTTATAAAATATATTTTTTACACAAACTAATAGAAGTATAATTTTGTTTAACATGACTAACCAATGTTAGATGAGTCAGAATGAGATGGAAGATTAATAATCTTCCATTTGTGCAAAAAGTATTGTAATATTGAATATTGAGTGGCACAATAGTGTCTGCGCAACAAGTGGGCGAATGAAGGAGTTTGAAGCATATTTAGACATACCGCACAGCTTTCCAGTATCTGCTGCCTCTTTGAAGACTTCACAGCACAAAGAGATACCAATGTGTTGTCGATCTCTGTGCGACATTTAAATCCGTTTTCTTTAAAAATTTCAGTTACTATGTGCCTGAAGAGCAGTTCACAGTTCCCTGTACACCAATGCTGTTGCAGTAATTTTTAAAGCAAAATTCTATGCATTTCTCCACTGATCATTATAAGAACTGGTCATCATTGAGAATGATTGGCATGCGCAGAGGAGTGAAGCACTGATGTAAACTTAAATCACTTGAAAATTCTTCTGTATTTCACATACTTTCGAATGACTTCTGGTCATTTGGAATAATTTGCATGAAAGCGTTGATGCCTTCTGACTTCACTGCTTTTCAATATCACAGAGTTGTACATGTGCAATGTTGAATTTGTGTCAGTCATGTCTGGTCAGTACCTGATTGGCAATATATGTGGTATCAAACCGATATCAGATCTTACAAAATAACACACTATTTACTGCATTGTGCATTGGAAAGATGACATGCAGCAGATGTTTGTTTTACAAGCGAACTTAAGTGAAATGTGTGAGTGTTGGCGTATTGGCATTAGGAACAACACAATAATTGCAGCATATTTTACCTGCCAGTTTGTCTGAACATTTTATTTATACTTTTTATGAGATTATTTTATGGCTCTGTTAATCTTGGTTATGTAAAGCACTTTGAATCACTATTAAATGTGAAATGTGCTTTAAAATGAACCTGCTTTGCTTTTAATGTCTGCTCAATTGTCTGTTTGTCTCTCCTTTGCCTCTCTCAGGTGTGCGCTCTGAAAGTGACTGACCGTGCTCGCAGCAGGATCTTGAAGGCTGGCGGACAGATCATGACCTTTGACCAGCTGGCACTTACTGCACCCAGAGGACGGGGCACCGTTCTGTTGTCTGGTAAGTTTATGCATTTGTATTTTACAGCCAGTTTCAGACTGCTAGCATAAACGGTGTGTTCACACAGACTATAGCATATGCTCACCATGCACAGAGGCAATGCATTGGTGACACAGACCAGAAGCAGCAGTGCCATGATTTTTTTTTCCTCTTATGATTAAACAAGTGCATTGAAAATATCCAGTTTTAAGCAGTCAATCGAATGACCTTCAATAATTAAAAAAAATCAAGGAATACCCACAAACAAACATCATAGTAATAGGTTTTGCTTGTTTTACATTACTTTGCGTATATTTAATGAAACTATATAATTGGCACAAGAACAGATGTCATGCTAACATTGTTCTGACAATGGTCTTTAGAATGCATCTAGAAAGAAAATGAATGATGCTTATCTGATTATGGAGGTTGAGAAATCATGCTTTGTGTAATTTACATTATATAGCCTTGAAGGTGAAGGAACAGCCAAATCACCCTGCAGCCCAAGACTGGTTTACTTACTGAAGCTAAGCAGGGGTGAGCCTGGTCAGTACTTGGATGTGCGACCACATTGGAAAACTAGGTTGCTGTTGGAAGTGATGTTAGTGAGGCCAGCAGGGTGTGCTCAACCTGTGGTCTGTGTGAGTCCTAATGCCCCAGTAAAGTGAAGCCGTAATCAGCTGAGGTGAAGTGACGGCGACCAGCGAGACCTAGCTGTCACTCAAGTGGCCACGCCCTTAATTATGCAAACTTAATATAACGTAATATGAAGGAAACGGATGAGTTATAAAAAAATTCACCTCCCTTCCATTTGTCATGAAGGGTAATATTAGCTATATGAACCAAAATCGTTCTTTGTACCTGGCTGTAAACACATTTTTTATGCTGTAAAGTTGTCTATTCTAGCTGTGGGGTCAAAAGAAATTTGCTCCATATGGAGCCAGGACTAGCGGAATTTCGATAAATTGCAGTTTCAGTTACTTCCGTATTGGCTTCCCGAGGGAGAGCAGGAGGTTGCCGCTTGATAAAAACACACATTACATAAGGAAAAAAACATTGCAGTGCCTCTTGGTGCAGATAGAAACTAAAAGCAAAAATCTTTTTAAAGTGCTTTCTTATATAGATGTAGATATAATAGATGGGGAATGGTCTGTGCAAAAGCTGCTGTTTTAGGGGTGTGCTGCTTCTGCTCTGCTTATGTGCTGTTCATCATAATGCATTTTTATTGTTTCTATTCAGGTATTTTCAGCTAAACTCAAGTTTTTATTGCTTTTGTTTTTTACACAGGACCCCGCAAGGGCAGACAGGTGTACAGGCATTTTGGGAAAGCTCCTGGAACTCCTCACAGCCACACCAAGTAAGAGAACGATCTACACTTAAGCTTGGGGCTTTTTTATTTTTATTTTTTTATTATGAAAGTTGTTTTGTTGAACCTTTAAACTCAAAAGCATTGTTTTCTTTTCTCCTCAAGGCCCTATGTGCGCTCCAAAGGCAGGAAGTTCGAGCGTGCCCGTGGTCGCAGACACTAAGGATACAAGAATGTTTTGTATTCAGTGTTGTAATAGAAATAAAGATTGGCTAATGTTCAAAATGTCTCTTGCAGTTCCTTGATCATTTTTTTTATTCTGTAAATATTTGCAATATGGCTTTTTAAAAAGCTCTTTACTGTGCTCTACTCGCGCTACATGCACCTGAAAACAGAAATGACTGTGACTTAACCACATCAAGTGGAAAAGGCAAACCTAATGATGAAATGCTTTGTTGACAGCTGCAGGTACACACGCTTTCAGCAGTTTCACAATTAATGTAGCTCAAAAGATCGCTAAGAATTATTGTCAAAGCGTCTATGTCAGAGGAAGGTGCACAGATCATGCTTGAACTTTACATTTTCCATTTTAATTTGCACAAAGCAAACCTGATTAGCTGTGTGGAACGTTTTTTTTATTTTGATGCTCTGGTTTGTTGCATCAGTTGGCATTACTCACTGTTGGCATGTCAGCTACTCTTCTATTGGAAACCATGTATTTAAAATGAGTAATGATCACTTATTGCACCAGTGTAGTTTAAATGAATCAAACTAATTTTAAACAATGGCATTAAGATTGGCTCCCAGAAAATATAATATTTCAAAGAGAAATGATTGGAAAATATTAAATCTAGTAATATCTTTTATATATATATATTTTTTTTCTCAATTGAAAAATTTTGAACATGTTTGCATTCTGTGTTTAAGGAAAATAAAATTTTCTTCTATATATAGATATAGATAAGAGAAAAAATATATATATATTTTTTTTTTGCTTCAAAGACAATAAATATGGCAGTTTCAATGGGAGCACTCAAACTGAATTTTTCTTACTGTAAATTATTATTTCAAAATCTTTTTGGCAAAATGTGCATATTGAAAAAAAAATGAACAAAACATTAAGTTGTCCATAGGACGTTTAAAATGCTATAATGTCCTTAAACCTTTTAAAACGTGTGTGATTAACATGCAAAACAGCACAACTTAAATGAGTAAAGTGGAAGATCGTGGAAACAAAAGTGCATCTGAAGTGCTTGGACCGTATCCAGAGAAGCTTTGCTACACTAAGTAAACATTTTTCAGGAACTGACTGCTTTGATCTGCAATTCTGTGGTTGTTATTTCCAGCACGAGGACAAATTAAACGGTTTCAGTTGGCAGTTTGGAGCGGTTTCAGCCACAGGTGATTGTGTTATGATAACAAACAATAAATCCTAATTTTTAAATTTCCACCTTTGATAATTTCAGACCGTTTTAATGAAGTCACATGAGTCCCAATGAATTTTAAACTTCTCTTAGGCATGTCTATATAAGGACAATAAAACCGATTTATGTTATGATGTAAGAAACGGTAAGTGACAGAAAAATGTGCTGACAGCTGAGAGTCACTTGACGTGTGTGTGAGAAGTGATGTATAGCCTATTCATATGTTTTACAGAATCCAGTTTTGTTTAACGTCAGTAGTAAAATACCTGTTTTGACACCGAGCTGCAGTTTTCCACTGTGGAACATTTGGTGATCACACAAAAGGGCTTTATTAAAATAACTAAACAACATGTTCCGAAAAAAATGTTAGTGGGTTTTTAAAAGTAAAAGTTCATATAAAACCTCTCGAGTCTGAATGTTCTGTGTGTCTTCAAGCAAAACTTTACAATTTGCAAGCATATTTTCACATTAAATCCCATTACACATTGTGTACCATCGTTTAACGTTCACAGAGTAGGCTATCGCCTAGTCTCAATGCAATATTTTTCAATTTTGATTCAAGATTTCTAAATGTAGGCATTTACATATCCAAATCAGTTGAATATATCTGAATATACACCCCCCCCCTATTTTGTTTAAAGGAGAGATTTTTTTAATACATAATAACATAATACGTTAACTAAATCATTTAAAGTCATTTTTTTCATGCATGACTCTCCAGTCTTCATAAACAAGGTAATTATATAACTTAAACTCAAAATAATCACTTTTTTTTCGGTTTAGTAGGCTATCTTTATTAAAGCAGAATGAACCGCCAACTTTTCCAGTATATGTTTTACACAGCGGATGCCCTTCCAGCTGCAACCCATCACTGGGAAACATCCATACATTCTCATTCACATACATACGGACAATATAGCCTACCCAATTGACTTATACCACATGTTTTTGGACTTGTGGGGGAAACCGGAGCACCCGGAGGAAACCCACGCCAACACAGGGAGAACATGCAAGCTCCACACAGAAACTCCAACTGACCCAGCCGGTGCTCACACCAGCAACCTTCTTGCTGTGAGGCGAACGTGCTACCCACTGCGCCACCATGCAGCGCATACTCAAAATAATCTTCCTTGTTAATTTATTTGACAAGGAACTTTGCATTGTAGTGGACAACACATTTCTAACATTCAAGTACATCAAGGCACATTTTTACATGTAAACTTTGGTCAATTTTTTTGCCCTCCCATTAATTTAAAATAATGTTCCCCAAGTGATCTTTAACAAACCAAGGAAATGTTCACAGTATTTCCTGTAAAAAAAGAAGTAATAATAATAAATAATAAGTCTTTTTCTTATAGTTTATTTCTTAAATAAAAGCAGTTTTTTTTATTTTTAAAAATACAATTTTAAGGTCAGTGTTATTAGCCTCCTTAAGAAATATTTACTGTATATTTTTGATTGTCTACACAACAAACCAGTTATACTATAACTTGACTAATTATTCTAACTGTCCTAGTTAGCATGACCTAGTCTTTAAATTACACTTTAATCTGAATACAACTCTCTTGCAAAATAACTAGTAAAATATTTTGCACTGACTGTCACCATGGGAAAGATAAAAAAAGTGTTATTAGAAATTAGTTAGCCTAGTTAAACTATTATGTTAAAAAAAACGTGTTGTAAAAAATATCATGTGTTGAAGACTCGTATTAGCCTATGTCAGTATACTGACATCTAAAATGAATGAAGGAAAAACTAAACGAGCTGAATATTACTTTTAAGGTGACTGAAAACTAAATTTGATCAATGTGTTACATCTGTTCTCCGGTACTTGCCGACTGTTTGTAAGTTCAAGACTGCATTTCCTAACGTAAAACTATGTACACTCAGCTTCTGATTAATAATATGCAGAGCCGAGGACTTCATATATTAAAAGGTTTAAAATCGCTATTGAAAACAAAAGTCTAATATAATCAACAGTTGACATTTTGATAGTGTTTCACAACATGAACATGACTGAAGTTGAATCTTTTTATTACCTGTGTCAATTTGGGGGTTAACTTCTGAATGCGGGGAACTAATGCGGACAGCGCCGTAACAGAGAGAGCGCGCGGAGAGCGAGTGCCCGCGGAGAGCGAGTGCGCGCGACACCTAGAGCGCGCGAAAGAGGCTCCAGTCATTTTTCCGCAGTTTGCTGCCAATGGCTGATATCACTTCTCCGTGACGTTTTGACACAAAAATATTAGCCTTAGCCTATCACGCGGGGCCCCCCCGCGGTGCGTGCCCTGCAGGCCCGTCCGCTACGCCACTGGACATACTGTGAAAATGTCCTTGCTCTGTTAAACATAATTTGGGAAATATTTAAAAAAGAAAAAAATTCAAAGGGGGGCTAATAATTCCGACTTCAACTGTATATTCAATAAAAAATGTTACAATTTGCAAGCATTATTACAAAATTTTGCATTATTGCAAAAGTATTATTTGCAACAAATTATTGCAAAATTGATAAATTACCAGTATTCACAATTGTATATCTCTGAACCCTTAGCACTTAGTGAACTTTTGTGACTTTTTTTTATCAAGTTATCTTTATTTTTATAGCATTTACATATGGTAAAACTAAAAACATACAACAGACTTGCAGTCATTAAAGTTGCAGTATTTAATTTTTTAAATATATTTTGAAACATTAACATGCAGAAAAAATTTACCGTAGGTATCCTTGTTAATTATCAGTACTTTACTACAGCACTCATTTTTTCAAATGTAGCCTTATATAAATAAACAAATAATAATAAATAAAAAAATAAAAGTAAATGAAAAATTCAAATATATGGCAAAATTTTGTTTTCAAACTGTACATTTTTTTCCTTAAATTAGCAGTTTCCCATAAGTTGTGGTTCATGTTTGTATTTTAACATTTTTCTTTTTTATTTATGCTTTTGAATTGCATTATGGGACCTTGATCGAACAAGTTTTAACCTTGAAAAGTTCGAAAAAGTGACTTTTATTAACATTTTTTAAAGCAGGGGTTTAAAACTGCCCCCCCCCCCTTCTCCTCCCTCCAGCCCGCAACTGACATAAAAAATAAAACGAGATTCAGTCCAACAAAACATATATTTATACATATATTTATATATATATTTAAACGTTGAAATATGTCCGTAAGTGCTCTATTCTTACTAAAGCTCAATTTTTGAAAATATTCAAGGATTTATTATAATTCGTTTTATACCACCTGTGTTGTACAAACACATCTCCATTATGTTTAACAGAGCAAGGAAATTTTCACAGTATGTCTGATAATATTTTTTTCTTCTGGAGAAAGTCTTATTTGTTTTAAATTTAAATTATTTTAATTTTTTTTAAAAACATTTTAAGGTAAAAATTATTAGCCCCTTTAAGCTATTTTTTTTCTATTGTCTACAGAACAAACCATCATTATACAATAACTTGCCTAATTGCCCTAACCTGCCTAGTTAACCTAACTCACCTAGTTAAACCTTTAAATGTCACTTTAAGCTGTATAGAGGTGTCTTGAAAAATATCTAGTTAAATATTATGTACTGTCATCATGGCAAAGATAAAATAAATCAGAAATGAGAAATGTTATCAGAAAATGTTATGAGAAATGAGTTATTAAAACTATTATGTTTAGAGGGCGACTCAGTGGCGCAGAAGGTAGTGCTGTCGCCTCACTGCAAGAAGGTCGCTGTTTCGAGCCTCGGCTGGGTCAGTTGGCATTTCTGTGTGGAGTTTGCATGTTCTCCCTGCCTTCACGTGGGTTTCCTCCGGGTGCTCCGGTTTCCGGTCTAAAGACATGCGGTACAGGTGAATTGGGTGGGCTAAATTGTCCGTAGTGTATGAATGTGAATGAGTGTGTATGGATGTTTCCCAGAGATGGGTTGCAGCTGGAAGGGCATCCGCTGCGTAAAACATGTGCTGAATAAGTTGGCGGTTCATTCCGCTGTGGCGACCCCGGATTAATAAAGGGACTAAGCCGAAATGAAAATGAATAAATGAATTATGTTTAGAAATGTGTTAAAAAAATCTCTCCATTAAAAACAAATTGGAGAAAAAATAAAAGGGGGGGGGGGTGGATTAGGGGGGGCTGGGGGGCTAATAATTCTGACTTCAACTGTATATACAAAAACTTCTTTTATTCTAGCTGAAATAAAACAAATAAGACTTTCTTCAGAAGAAAAAATATTATCAGACATACTGTGAAAATTTTCTTGCTCTGTTAAAGATCATTTGGGAAATATTTAAAAAAGAAAAAAAATCAAAGTGAGGCTAATAATTCTGACTTCAACTATACATATATATATATTTATATTTGCTCAGGGTTAACCATGGCATGCTTCAGAGATTTTCACCACAGTGTCGGCCAATTATTGTAAAAGTTTGGTGAAATGTGGATGAAAAACACAGGAGAAACTATTTTTGCAGCATAAAAGTATTTTTTATTGTAGTCGATATTTTTGTATTTTTAAAAAATCTGTGAAAGTATGTCGACTTAAATAAAATCTTATATTGTTGTGATTACTGTCTTCTAGGCTAAAAGATGGAACCATTTTGAAAGGTGTAAAAAAACAGTGACTGCCAGCCAGTTTTGGGGATAATACGACACAGCGGGGTTAGTTGTAACAGGGTGTTACAAATAAGCCACACACTGTTGGACACCAATTAAACGATTTTTTATTGTAAAAAACAATTTTATTGCTGATAATCAAATAAATGTATTGTATAATAATGGATAATAATGCAAATAAACCCAAATGTGTTTATCCAATAGATAAATAAATAAATAAATAAATATACTGTGCTATGTAGAATTAAAAAAATGAGCTAAGCACTGAGTAAATATACTATTTAAAGTAAACTGAATTTAAATTAATTGTGTGAAATCTGTCTTTATAAGCATGTGTTACAACTTACCCTCTGTCTGTTACAACTTGCCCCACGGGTGGGGTAAATAGTAACATTTTTACTCCTGGCACTTTTGGCAATACTGCACAGAAACCATAGATCCAGCGGTCATACTTTCAGTGCTCATTTGTAGGAGAGGCTTGTGTGTTGCTGGCAAAAAAAATTATTTGTCTAACCCCATTACTTTGTTCATTATTTGGCCAAAACCAAAAAGTGTTACTTTGTGCCCCGCTCTCCCCTATACTTTCCCACTCTTTGTTGTAGTTTTACAAAAAAAAAAAAAAAAAAAAGAAAGATATTGAGAAAAACAATTGCCAGTAAAGTCACTAATTACCCACTTTCTGCTGTTCTTGCCCTATCTGTTAAACTTTTGGTTAAGCATTGATTGGGACGGAATAATAACTTTGAACTACCCCATCAACATGTACAACAAGAAACAAAAAGAAGGAGCTTTGACTGCATATACTCTGGGGAAGAATGTCTGAGTCCATCAATTACATCAGGTTTCCACTTTTTTGTTGCGCTTGAAAGTTAAAGCAGCCCTCCTATGAATTGTCAGTCACTGATACGGCTCCCCGCCAATTTGAGTTTGAGACCGCTGGTTTAAAGGTATATGTTGTCTCAGTTGTTGTTATATATTATGGTACAAAAACCTTGTACTAAACTGTCAGTACATTTTCTGTTATTTTTCTCTCTATATTATTTCTTATATGTTATATTTTTTTAACCTACTAAAATATCAATAAAAGTCACTTTGTTAAACTATAGAGTTGAATTTTCAACCTCTAAAGTTGACAGAGCTGAGATTAAGGTCCCATATTGTAATGCACAAAAACACTTGTCAATCACAAAATACAGAAACTGATTTTTAAATTAATTAATTAATTAATTAATTAATTAATTAATTAATTAATTAATTAATTTATTTATTTATTTATTTATTTATTTATTTATTTATTTATTTATTTATTTATTTATTTAATACCACCATAAGGAAAACACAACCAAATCATTTTATCCCCTCCCAAAAACATACATTTTGAAGAGAATAATTGACGAGACAGACAAATCTGGAGAACGTTGGTGTCTTTGAAGAAAACAGTGACTGGGTCAGAGAGGAGGAACATCTAATAATATCTCACTCACAATAACCACCATCAGAGCTGTTATCATTATCAGTGTTAATATGTTCCATCCACTCTACTGTTATCTGCATGCATATAATATTCCCACTCATGACAGTCTCTTTTTTCCACATCGGGGGCTCGTGTAGATCTTCCCCAGCTCTCCAGTTATTCATTATTCAAATCAGCTGTACAGGCTACGTGTACAGTAAGTAGGAAAGACCCCATCACTCTCGTGTCGCCCCCTCTGATCTGAAGAGAGGAGACTGTAAAAATGAACACTGTAGCCGCGTGTTCTTTACAACCACAACATGTCCCAGATACAGCGCAGTGGTTTATGTCAACCTAGGCTGATATTTGGATTGTATTGCGTTTGTCTTGTGTTTTCGTGTGAAATGGGGGCTTATGGGCACATGAGAGAGCATGAGAAGGTGCTCAAAGGAAGGAAATGGTGAGAATCAAAAAATGAAAACATGTTAAGATCTGCGGTTATATCCTCCCATACTTTACCTCACAAAGACATACCTACATAAGTTTTTTCCATGGATTTACATATTTACATATTCAGTAGCCAGCTTATTGTTTCCACTTGGTTTAGAGATGTTCCCATGAATGATCTTGAGCACAGCGCCTTAAAAAGGTACGAGATGATGCATTAGACAGGTATTAAGATATGAAGATTAATTTAAAGACTTAAAAACAATTAGACATTTTCTGATATTCAAATGTTAATGGATTGTGTCCATATTAATGTAATTGTTTACAAAAGTTGCACTCGTGCCCTAAAACACACTGATTAGGTTATATGTCCAGAAATTGCTCAGAAAAAAAGTAATTTTACAGTATGTTCTCATTGATAGCCTGTGGGCCAGCCAGACAGAGCATGCTGTGAGCACAGACAATTTGTTTAATGGCCAACCGTTGGCACATTAGTGTTTGCACTCACCTATTCCCAGGTGCCTTCACTATGCCCAAACTAGCCTTATACAGGCAGACCACACTTTAAACATTCACTTCATACTTCAGGCTGTCTGGTATGGGGTACTCACACAGTTCCCGTAGTATCTTTGAGCCATACCTGTGCTAACCTGCACTGGGCCTGTTTAGATATGGTGTGTGCTGGGCATAGCCCATTGTGCCCACATACAGCCAGCATGGGTCCTGCTGGAGCAAGTGTGCTTTGAATGTCTTTCAGATGTGAAAACACACATCAAATAGACATTTGTGATGTACGTGTGCTATCAGGTTAAACACCTTTTTAAAACCCCAAACCATGTCCAATCACATATTTCTGTGTGAATGAAGTACTGTCCTATGTTTCGAAAGGACACTTCTTAAATTAAAAATGGGGTATATACACTCATCGGCCACTTTATTAGCTACACCTTACTAGTACTGGGTTTGACCCCCTTTTGCTTTCAGAACTGCCCTAATCCTTCGTGGCATAGAATCAACAAGGTGTTTTGGTCCATACTGACATGATAGCATCACACAGTTGCTGCAGATTTGTCAGCTGCACATTCATGATGCAAATCTACCATTTCACCAAATCCCAAAGGTGCTCTATTGGATTGAGGTATGTTGACTGCGGAGGCCATTTGAATACAATGAACTCAATGTCATGTTCAAAAAACCCATCTGAGATGATTCATGCTTTATGACATGACGCGTTAACCTGCTGGAAGTAGCCATCAGACGATGGGTACACTGTGGTCATACAGGGATGGACATGGTCAGCAACAATACTCAGGTAGGCTGTGGCGTTGACATGATGCTCAATTGGTACTAATGGGCCCAAAGTGTGCCAAGAAAATATCCTCCACACCATTACACCACCACCCTGAACCGTTGATACAAGGCAGGATGGATCCAGGCTTTCATGTTGTTGACGTCAAATTCTGAAATCGAAAATCATCAGACCAGGCAACGTTTTTCCAGTCTTCTATTGTCCAATTTTGGTGAGCCTGTGTGAATTGTAGACTTAGTTTCCTGTTCTTATCTAACAGGAGTGGCACCCGGTGTGGTCTTCTGCTGCTGTAGCCCATCTGACTCAAGGTTGGACGTGTTGTGTGTTCAGAGATGCTTTTCTGCATACCTCGGTTGTAACAAGTGGTTATTTAAGTTACTTTCTATCAGCTCCAACCAGTCTGGCCATTCTCCTCTGACCTCTGCCATCACAAAGGCATTTGCGCCCAGAGAACTGCCGCTTACTGGATATTTTCTCTTTTTCCGACCATCCTCTGTAAACCCTAGAGGTGATTGTGCGTGAAAATCCCAGTAGATCCCCGTCAGGCACCAACAACCATGCCATGTTAAAATTCACTTAAATCACCTTTCTTCCCCATTCTGATGCTCGGTTTGAACTGCAGCAGATCATCTTGACCATGTCTACATGCCTAAATGCATTGAGTTGCTGCCATGTGATTGGCAGATTAGAAATTTGCGTTAACAAGCAGTTGGACAGTTAATAATGGTAATTTAATAATAAATTAGGGCAGAGGGGGGACAAAGTAATAAAGGAATTCTTTGTGAGCCATGAGAACATTTACTTTCAAAGCTATAACAGCACATTTAGCATGTAACTGTTGACTGAGCTGCAAAACATCTTGTGATTTCATCAATGTGTCCCACGGTTAGGTCTGAATTGTTTGAGTTCCTGTTTAAAAGTAAATCTTGTATAAATGCAATAGTTCTAGTCTAAGTAATACGGTTACTTTTGATACCACATATGGAATATTTGTCACGTTCTCCCTATCCAAACACACAAAACTCAGGAATTATCCAAGTACACAGATTTATTTATGAGCACTCACTTCAAGGGCACTTGAAACACTGGAGACTAAGGAAAGACACGGGGTGTTGACAATTCAACACCAGACAATTGAACAATCTCAGGTATAAATACAACATGACTGAACTAATAACCAACAGGGGAAAAACCAACGCAATCTCACAGCAATTTGTAACTTTATGATTTAGTGGCTAATTCGTATGAATTTGTACAAATTAGTACGATTTGCTCATCACCCAATAACGGTTGAGGTTAGGGGTGGGGTTAGGTGCCACGCCTCCTTTTTAAAAACGTACATTTTCGTACGAATTTGTACAAGTTCAGTTGTACGAAAATGTACGTTTATTACATTAATTACCCACTAAACTGACAAAAAGTAAAATACTTATGTTTCCTCGTGAGATCAGGCTGGAAAAACACAGGTGAAACTCATGAAAATTAACAAACGGCGGGAAAATGGAACAAAGGAATCGCATGAGTCAAACATTAAGCAGATGGAGCACAGGCACACGGAGAAGTGACATAACAAACACAAAACACCAGACTGTGACATTATTCCACTTATTTTTTACTTCCACATATTACTTATGACAACCTGCAATTTATTTTTAAAGTGAATTTTTTTTAAAGTTGTCCTACATTTATACATAATACCGTTGATATTGATAGACCACATTTGTAAGCTAGTGACCAGCAATACATTTCTGTCTAAAACATCATCTTTTTATAGGTTTTAATGACATTTTTTCACTCCCACATTCTTCATTGTTTGTTCTTGATAACTAAACAGAAAACTTATTTCAAAATGTAACAAAAGTGATTGTCGAATATTAATAGAATCCATAGCCTATTATAGCCTAGTTATTGTGATGACCTATTATTGTTTTATCTATCAGAGCTTCACCCACAAGATCGTTTGATAAAAATGAATTGCAAAAATGTTGCTGAAGTGACAAAGATGTTATTGACTGACTACATTTTAAGAGTTCTTTTTGTGACCACTTGAAAAAAAAAAAGAATGGAAATTGAACATATAGATGCTTCAAACTGAAAGAACTACAGGAGGTATCGCTTATGAATTGGATTGTGACAGAAAGGAGGAGTGAAAAACACAGCAAAAAAAAAAAAAAATGGGAGGGGAGAGATTGAGTCAGACGCAGACTCTTTTCTTCATCAAAACAACTCCAGCCCCCATATTCATGTCACTCGCTCACAGTGTCTCTGCGTTTACTGGAAGTGCTGCTGTTTTAGAATATGCTGATTGCACATCCGCATATCAACGACTGAATCTAATGTATTCCGGAGCACAGGACTGATACTGGGCTGACATAACAGAAAACAACACTCAAACCACATAAACAAACAATGATGCCATAGTGGCGGCTAAAATTATACATGACATTTCAGCTGAGATATGTGGAAAGGGTTAATGTCAATATCCAGAATTCATAACTGATGCAATGATAGCATATGTTAAACAATAAAGAAGTCAGTTATTTATAATTACTTATAGATAGATGTATGTTTAATTTAAATAACCTTTTAGCTTTTTATTTCAAATAATTTTTGTTGCTTGAAAAAAAAAAATGCTAGATTGTTTCTAGTCATTTCCCAGTGTTGGGTTACGGCTGGAAATGCATCCGCTGCGTAAAACATGTGCTGGATAAGTTGACGGTTCATTCCGCTGTCATCTCAAGATTAATAAAGGGACTAAGCCGAAAGGAAATTGAATGAATGAACGTTTCAAGTCAAATTTGCATTTTATTTTATTTTATTTTATTTTAATTTTGTGACTGTGCATGCATTGCATCATCCATAAACTTGCCATGACTTAATATAATTTATTTGGTATTTATTAATTGTGTCTTTACACCATGACTAAAATCAGTATATTTTACCAATTAAATTAATTTAAAAACAAAGCGCAAATATATAAATGTATTTCTTGATAACTGTTAATGTATAATTTTTAGTGTTGGGCAAAGAATAACCGAGATTATTCACAGCTAAAATAAGTTTGATTTGACAATATATATTTATATATATATGTGTGTGTACTGTATCTATTTATCATGTATATATAAATACACACATGCATGCACATATTTGAGAAAACCATCTCTAGGGTTTACAAAGAATGGTCAGAAAAAGAGAAAATATCCAGTGAGCGGCAGTTCTCTGGGCGCAAATGCCTTGTTGATGCCAGAGGTCAGAGGAGAATGGCCAGACAGGTTGGAGCTGATAGAAAGGCAACAGTAACTCAAATAACCACTCGTTACAACCGAGGTATGCAGAAGAGCATCTCTGAATGCACAATAGGTCCAACCTTGGGACGAAAGTGCGAATCATCTCAGACTTGTTCTTGAACATGACAATGATTTCACTGTACTCAATGTTTATATATGCAAAAAAAAAAGTTTTGTTTTATGAATTATATATATACATATATATGTGCATAAAATTATATATATACTTTTATAATACACACATATTTCTTCAAACATTTATTTTAGATACGATTAATCAGCATGAATATGTGCCCAGCACTAAGTATAACTGTAATAACTTCTACACTACTACTAATAATAACATACTGTACATGCTTTTTTCTGCAAAGCTGCTTGGAAACAATATGCATTGCAAGCTGAATTTAAGTGCAGTACCCTACTTGTTTAAAAACAGAAACAATCTGTGTACATTTCCCATATTACTTTTTATACGCATATCAACAAAATAGTTTCCATTCTTTGAAGCCAGTGACATACTTTCAAATACACTTTTTTTCACATGTTGTGAGAAAATTCAAGCTAGACCTGGTGAATCCGTGGGAGAATAAAACCTCAAGTATTGCCTCTCTCTCATTCAAATGCTCTCTGAGTGTTTCTCTTTCTCTCTAACTTTTTCCAAAGTACGTCAGTCACGCCACACATCAACATGCATCTTCAGAAGTCATGTGATGTTGAGAGGAACTACCAGCTCCTCCCGAACACTACAACCCACACAAACCACCCACAGAGATATATATATGCAAGAACAAGGAGGAGAGAATCCACACATAGCTGAAAGTTTGATTGAACGCATGAGGGTTTAATTGTTGGGGGAAATTTGCTACAAGAAGATAAAAGAAAAAGAAAAATGACACTGACAGGGCTTGTGATGGTTTTGGGGTTGGCGCTGGTTTTTGAAGGTGAGCTGTCATAATAGTACTGCCATACAGTAAGGTTTTGTTGAATCTTTCTATTCTTGTTTTTGATGCTTCTTATAGTTTTATGAGCAGCTCTTTCTGTCTTCTGAAGGTGGTCAGTGCCAGCACCATGAAGTGTTTGTGGCTGAAGGTTCAGTAGCTGTGCTGCCATGTATGGATGAATTTACTTCAGTCTCACATCCTAATGCAGTCTACTGGAGCAAGATAGTTGGAAGGTAAGAACATTTCAATCATCCTTAAAAAACAACAACATTTTGAACAAGTGAATTTTTTCTACTACAAAAGATTCTTTGGTGTGTCAAAAAGTTTTTTGTGGATGTTACTTGTATCATTGGTATGTATCAGTATCATAATTCCATATCTGAGGCAGTCATTTTAATATATATATATATATATATATATATATATATATATATATATATATATATATATATATATATATATATATATATATATATATATATATATATATATATATATATATATATATATATATATATTCTAAATTAACTTAAGCTTTTTTTATCTTTTATTTAAAGTATATGTTTTTTAAATTAAATAAAACTTGTCTTGTTTTTTATTAACTTCTAAATAGTTTGTTAACCGGTTGTTTGAACCCAAATTCAATTGGGGGAAAATAGCAAATTCAATTTTTGTGTTAAGAAAAACAAAATAATTGTGCTTATTTTACCCAGCATTTTTAAGTGTACTTGAAAGTATGAAATGGTTAAATTAATTATTTGCTCTTCATCTATATAGGCTGATCCCATGTTTTTACTTCCAAATATAGTTCCTTAATAATAATAATAATAATAATAATAATAATAATAATGATAATGATAATAATAATAATAATGTAAACATAAACATACATTTTCTGTTAAGCTGTAAAAAAAAACAATATGCAAAAAGTTATATAAAATTAATTTAATTTTACTTAAATTTGTCCCTGGGTTGTGCACGAACATGTCTTTTATTAGAATCAAAGGCATTCACACTCTTAAAATGTCAAAACGAACTATTTTTCCAGAGCATTTTACTATTCTAAAAGGTTCTTAAAGGAACCATTGACAACAATATTATAATAACTATTAATAATCTTTAAGGCTGCATCAATTCGTCCATCTTCATTTAAAAAAAACATAACCATCATAACAATCTGCTATGACAACATATGAGCACGAGAGGTTTAACATTAACATCTGATTCCCTTCCCTAGTTCACAGAAGACTGTGTGGCGACGAGAGAAGAGCGGGTTAGAGTTTCGACCGCTCAGAGACCTACCACGTGCAAAATGTCCCGTTCCCAACTTTGGAAAAGCTGATTATAGCCTTCACATCACAGAAACGAGACTGGCTGATGGAGGACAGTACATTTGTGAAGTTGAAGGAAAGACTAAGATGCTGAAGGTCATCATGCTGAGAGTTATAAAAGGTAACAGACACAAAAAAAAAAAAAAAAGAAAACACTATAAATACACTGTTTAAAATTTCCAGTAAAAATCAGATTTTTCAACATTTTACAGTAAGGTTTTTCATTAATTCATAATATTAAACACCAGTGTTTTAAAGTACAAACGCTACACATTATATATACATTTGAAGTCAGAATTATTAGCCCCCTTTGAATTTTTCTTTCTTTTTGAAATATTTCCCAAATGATGAACAGAGCAAGGAAATTTTCACAGTATGTCTGAAAATATTTTTTTCTTCTGGAGAAAGTCTTATTTGTTTTATTTTGGCTAGAATAAAAGCAGTTTTTAATATTTTAAAATTATTAGCCCCTTTAAGCTATACTTTTTTCGATAGTCTAAGGAACAAACCACTGTTATACTGTATAATAACTTGCCTAATTACCCTAACTTGCCTAGTTAACCTAATTAACCTAGTTAAGCCTTTAAATGACACTTTAAGCTGTATAGAACTGTCTTGAAAAATATCTAGTTAAATATTATTTAAGATAAAAGAAATCAGTTATTAGAAATTAGTTATTAAATGAGTTATTATACATACTATTAACCAGGTTATAGAGGTTATTTGTACAGTTTTTTGCGGTCATTTTTTTACAGTGTACACTGTAAAAAATGGCCGTGATTTCAACAGTAAAAAACTGTAAAAATGCTACAGTAAAAATCCGTAACCTGGTTAACAGTATGTTTCCTTAATAAATACGGTGAATAACTGTAAATTGACTTTCCCAGAATTCCCTTCATGGCACATCACTTTTTATGCTTTTTGTTGACATTACTATGGATCTTTTTAGTTGTTTTCTCATCAGTAATGTATTTTAGTGAGTTATGTTACATCTAATGCTGATAAACAATGTTTATTTCATGACTTTAATCTTATCCGTGTTACCATACTGGTGTTTAGTAGCTGTGTGAATGACACTGAGCATCTTCTTTACACTGATACACTTTTCTGATTGTGGGAAAAGTTGTTTGTGATGAGCATTGGTTCGTTATGTAACTTTGTCATCCCTACCTGCATATGGCTGTGTTAATGTGTTTATTTGTGTAATAAAAGATGTGTAAATCATTTAAAATACAGACATATTACCTCTAGAAATTAATAAAATATGGTAATTTAATGTAAAAATGAAAAATTACTTTCACGATTTGTACTGTATTTTTTATGGT